>JAUCMS010000045.1:10365676-10396566 GCA_032357445.1 Enteromius radiatus
AGAGTCAAGGTATGCATTCACCTTAAGAACTTCCTCTTTGCTTCCAAATGCAATGACTTCAGTTTTGTCCTTGTTTAGCTGAAGGAAGTTTTGACACATCCAGCTGTTTACAGTCATATTTTAGAGATGTTTTCCAATCAGTTTTATTTTACTTTATTTTACTTAACATTTTTAGCTTTCATTAACAATATCACCGCTAGTTAAGAGCATGAGATCGCTCATACTTACAAGACATTTATTGTAAATATTCCTATTTGTCTTATGTTAATAATTTAGCATATTTTTGGACCCAAGAATACATTTTCATGCTATGTTTCATGTTATGTCTAAAGTTAAATCTGTGTTCTTTTTCAAAACCAGTTTAGAACCACTGCCATATTTTGTCAAATCAGAGCCTCAATCATCACAATTTATATAACAGACAAACTTTTGCACCATCAATAATAATCAACTGTCAAATTGTCTGTCATTTCTCTTCATCAGACTTTAAACTTGAATCCTAAACTAAATTTGTTTTGACCATCTGGCTGTAGTAGGAAGAGGACGTTCAGACAGAAGTCCCAAGAAAAGTTTACACCTCACTTTCTTGTGCTAATGAAAAGAGTCCAGTCATATGTCTGCATAGCAGTGGCTAAAGTGAGACCCCTCGGCCCACATTGCCCTGGTCTCCATGGTGATGAGGCCTCCTGACCCGCCTGTCAGCATTGCTAATGGCCATTGTTGTGAGCCATGACCTGTGAGCTTCTCATGAGCAGATGGAGGGTTTGACCCCCACCCAGCCTTAGTGCTGCTCCGTCACCCACGCACCCTCCCCTCTATCAGCTGCCCTGCTCCCAAAGAAACAGCATGACAAAGCAGGGGAAGGGAGAGAGGTGAGGGGGAGCGCTGTGCAGGCGTCACTGTGGAAACTTGAAGTGGAGGGTGTGCATGTGTGTGTGTTTGTATGGGCCCCTGCAGGCTCGAGCAGCAGCAGGGCACACTCCCATCTACAGGCGGGGGCAGAGGGGCTTAATACCAGCTGAGTGGGAGCCTGTGCTTTAAATTGCATATACGATGATTCAAAGACATCTAAACATGTAGTGTTTAGAGATAAACATGAACATATATAAATGTTTAAAAAATTAATGTGATAAATGATGCCCTCAAGGGCTGGATTTTAAGTGTGTTTTTGCTTTCTAAAGTGCTGTTTTATTAATTTTTTTCTATGTAAACATGAACTAGATAGACATATTAAATCGCTGTGATCTTTTCCAGTTTTTTAAAAGAAGTTAAAAAAACATGCTTTGTTCAACAGAATTATCTTTTAAGTAATGTCGCCGTCTTAAAAATGTGAAGATGACTTTGGTTGGTCTACATGTGTACATGCTCCAACAATTTTAAAACTTCGGACTGTGCAATACAATGAATTCTTTATCTGATCATAAAATAGATTTGGATTGTAGACCAGTTTTGTCTTGTTTAATGATTGAAATTAAACAAAAAAAAAGTATGTAGACTTTTTGTTCATTGATTTTAACTACCACAATAATGTAGCCATAGAATAATCTTTATTTTGTTTCTTTTCTACTTTTTAAGCATTTGGGATTGGTTAAAAAATTATTTTAAAAAAAGTAAAAAATATGTTTATATATATAAATATAGATATATAAAACCCCTGGGTTCAAACCCATGATCGCATGATCACGTCTCGTCTTATAACACATCGCTCTACAACCTGAGCTACACCAACCCTGAATCACATGGCCAATATGCAAATGCTCTGTTGCCAATAGGGGTGTAATTGTTGTATACGCTCTGATGGGTCGTATTTCACTGCTATTGTAGAAACAACCTATACAAGCGTGTTAGTTGGAGAACATGTTTATATATATATATATATATATATATATATTTATTTATTTGATGGCAAAGCTAAATTTTTAGCAGTCATTACTCCAGACTATGAAATGATATATAAAAATATTATAGTGATTCAGTGCTTTACAGAAATTTCTTACCAGTGTTTAAAATATATGCATATGTGATTAATTATGATTCTTTTAATTAATTAATTGGCATATCACGTAATTAATTCACATTTTGAATTGATTTACACCCTAGTATGAACATAATCTTTTAGAAAACCTGCATGTACAAACTCTTGCTTTTTCTCTTTCTCCCACACAAACACACACACACACACACACACTCAGAGTGTGTGATGAATAAGAGCTATAGAGCGTAGAGGTGGCAGGGTTATAGGGGAGAGCAGCAGTGCTTCAGCATTCACTCTGTGGGAGTCAAGACTCAAATCCCCACAGTAGGACTCACTGCAGAGCAAAGCTGATTCAATGCATTACCAATTCAGCTGATTCAACCTTATTCCACCCCAGCACAATACATGCTCCTCAGTCCACCGCCTTCCACCGCACCGGTCTGCAGGAAAGCACAATCTGTGCTTGTGCTGCGAGACCAAGACGGTTTGCTGGAAAATATTTAATGGCTGCATCTTCAGTTCAAAAAAAGTTATATTTATAGATAACCCAATTGGAAGTTTGTGCCTGGCTGTAAAAAGTGTCTCAGCAGTTCTCTGTGTCCAAGGCAACACACGCTTCAAGAATAATAACATAATGTTGTGATGTTCCCGAAAAACTCAGGGGAGGTAATCAAGCAGAAATGTAATATCTGATATTTTAAAAATATAGATTTAGCATTCTAGTTGTTAAAGCATATACGTATATATATATATATATATATATATTTTTTTTTTTTTTTTTTGTTAATCCAAAATGAAACTTTCTCTCAACTGCACTCATCCTAATGCTCTTCCAGAAGGCGTGCTGTTTTTTGTTTTGTGGAACACAAAAGGGGCAATTTCCCATTGGTTTCATCTTCCTTCACAATCCCAGTTTATAGTGACCACAACTCTAAGCTCCAAATAGACATAAAAGAAGGAAATATGAATTGTGGTTTATTTTAACTCTTATAAGGCCACTGAAATTTTAAGTTATATGATTATAATTTTAGCTGTCAACTTGAGATCTGGATCACTGATTTGATCAGTCAAACTCTTTAACTGAATTGATCTGATTTGGGAATAAATCTTTTTTTAGAGCAGTTGATGCAGTTTAATTCAATTCAGTAAACCAACTGATTCTGTTTTATTTAGTCCAGCACCATTTGATCCAGTTTGTTCAGTTTAGTTTCTGTTCAGTTCACACTGAATTGTTTAATCCTGTTCAGTTTGATTCAATTCATGAACCAGCAGATTCAGTAATATTTAATTCTATAAACCCTTTCACTTCACTTTGATTCAGTGAACCAGCTGATCCATTTCGATTTGATCCAGTGAACCAGTTATACCATTTCTGTTCAATTCCGTGAACTGGTCCAGTTCAGTTAGATTTAGTAAATAAATGAATCCAGTTTGATTTCTTCCATTAAATCCAGATTCAGTCTAGTTTATTGTGATTCATTCACACGATGACTTCAAATTCAGTACTTTCCTCATGAATAAAAATTGTATAGCTTCAGAGCATTTAATATTTATTCATTTGAAGCTTATTTATTCCTAATTACACACTCTTTGTCATCCAGTCACTATTTAAATGTGTCTTGTTACTTGCCTTCTGAATTCTCCTTCTGTGTTTAACGGAAAAAAATAACAACATACAGATTTAGAACAACGTAGAGGTAAGTAAATAATGACAGAGTTTTATTTTTTGAGTGAACTGTCCCTTTAATCCTGGTTTTGTCACATTGCATGTTTGCAGTGCTTAGTACATAAAAGCTACATTAGCTACTGTAAAATGGTGCAATGGTGAAAGCACAAACTGTAGGTAGCAGATTTTAAATATGGCTCTCTCTGTGACCCAGCAGGTGCCAGGTAAAGGGAGTGGGTTTTCAGTCTCGCGGGGAGGCCGAGAGAGCTTGTAACTCTGATATGAGGCCTACAGGCCTTCAAAATCAGCACTGTGTTATCTGAGAGAAAGAGTACGAGAAAGCGAGTGCCTCGAGGGGGATGGCCCGGGTCCCATCTCCTCTCCCTGCCTCCTCCTCCTCCTCCTCCTGGAAGCTCGCCATCTGCCACAGCTGCTGCTCGGCGCAACCGCCACTCTAATTGACAATGAACCCAAAGGCGCAGCGATAATTGTGGCTGGCCGCTTTGGCAACTTCAGCGGGTTTCAATTCCTTCCTTTCAGGATTCATCAAGCCCCATCTGCTCCTCTCTCTGTGTCTGGCATCTGCCCCTCTACCCCTCCCTTTAGCTCTTTCCCCTGTTCTCCCTCTCTCGCTCTTTCTTCTCCTCCCCTTTGGACAGTCCAGGCTTTTGTGAGATGCTTATTAGAGAGTCGGTCGGTGGGTAACCCAGAGAGGTTAACCACACCCCAGAGGAGTGGAGCCTCGGCGGGGGCAAGCAGTGTTTGTACAATCCAGAGGCAGATAAAGGACGCTTTGTGGTTTTCTCTTTCTCTCGCTCTCCCTCGGTTGCTGCTGCTCCGCATCCACCCTCTTTTCTTCTTTAAAAGCAAAAGAAAAGTGTCGTGTGTCGCAAAGCACGGGCTGGGTCACCCTGTACAGACGTGTGTATGTGTGTGTTTTGAGTGCTCACTTGTCTTGATTATTTTGCCCTGCTCTACTTGCAGATTTTGCTACTAGGCCCACGTTTGACCAGAATTAATGTCATATGTATATAAATGGACCATTTGAGTACTGTATATACATTAGCTAGTACTATAAAAGCTAAAGTGGCCCAACAGTTGTCTTTATCTAGTTAACAGCTAATGCACACAAAAGCAATACTGCTTAAAAAAAAGTAAGTTTTTGTCTTTACTTTGCTATAACATGACTTTAATATGTTAGCATCCTTAACTATAATAGGGCCCCTATAAAAATCCAATTTATTTATATTTTTATTTCTACTTTTTCCATTTAAATTTTTATAGTTTCCATTTTTAACATTTATTTTATTAATCAAAAGGCTTTTCTAATTAATTGATTAAACGTATACAATTTAACAGTATTTAATTTAACAAAAAAGGCCTTATGTAATATATATATATATATATATATTATTTTATTTTTTTTCACTTCAAATTTAGTTTTGTTTTTACCAAATTTTTCAATTGATTTGTCCACAATTTGGCAATTTTTTTTTTTTTTTTTTGCATTTTTCAAATCGCTGAAATCATAGGACCCACTAAAACCAGTGTTTGCTGTATTTTGTTGGATCCTTGTGTTAACCCTCTTGGATTGTCTGGGCTGGCTGAACATGCCAGTTTCCCATCATTCTGAAACCTAGCCAACTTGATAATGTTTGAATGTTGCCATTTTTCTTAAGCCGGTATGAGCCAGCCTTAACATATACATTTGATTAATGTTCAGATCACTTAGGATTATGTTACCTCACCTCCCAGATCTCTGAAGGATATAACTGATTCCCGTCAGAAAGATGGCTATCTGAGATGTGTCTCCATTAGCTGTATAGCAAGCTCTGGGACGGTTGTGTCCTCCGGGTGTCTCTGGGGCAAAGCTCAGAGCTGGCGCACAGACAACACCAGACAGCCAAGAGGGAATTGTGCCACTGCCATGCCAACCGTCTTTGCCAACTGAGCCTTCTCGCTGCCAGGCTCCTGTCACACAGCAGATACGTGTGGCCTGCGCAGCCTCGTTCTTCACAGGCAGGCCAGAGCTGAACACTGCCAGGGCTAATTGACGGCAGGGTCTCCCAGCTGCCTCACGTAGATAGAATTGTGTGTGAAAAACTAGTAAAATCTGAGAAACATAAGCTTTCATGTAGGCTTTCTGATTTGCATTCACACACTTATGATATAATTTGTACCTAAATACCAAACAGCTGCTAGTTATATGTTACAGCCAGTCCTGTAGAATGTAGAATGAGTGTATTACAGTTAATAACTGATTTCAGACGTGCTTCACTCACCTTGTGTTATCAGTGCGTAACTCATTTTATCATGGCTGTCACATATCTGAATTTGCTCGATATTTCATTGAGCCCTGCCTTAAAAATGTTATGGATCAATTCTTCCTTATAAATTGTTGATGTCCACGTTTTTTCACTCCAAAAGCCTGAATCACCCTATTTTTCCATTTTCTCCTAATCTATTAATTTCTCATGCACTGCTTTCAGGTTATCAAAATAAGAGCCGTTTTCATGGCAAATCTAAGTCAAATTGGCATTAATCTCATTATTGTGTCACAAAGGACTGCTTAATTCAAACAAATGTTTTCTGACCACTGTGGTTTTATGAACAGAAAAAGCAAATGCGACTGTATTCACAGTCATGAAACTGGCCAATAAACTTTTCTATGATTAAGCGCTTCCATTTGGCTTCTCATCTGCCGTGACATGCTGAGGATGTATTTTTAGTACTCTGTGGGTTTGATGTGACCGATTAATGAAGGCCTGTGATGCCAGGGCATTTTCAACACTCTGCCAGTGCACTCTGTTTGGAACGCCTGCATAAATAATGGGAACATCGTGTTCAACAAATAGCCTGGTGCCAAAATACACTCATACATAGTAAATTATCCTGAAATACAGACAGCTCTAAACTTCACTATACCAGGGCCCTTGAAATCACAATAGTGAGACAGCATTACTTCCACATTTGTAGTTCACTCTCTTAAAGAGCTCCCAAGACAATTACATAGCTGATGCATTGTTTTAGCCCAGCAGGCTAACTGTGGTGTAAGATGTTACTATATTTGGGCAGGTGATTAACATTTTAAACTCAAGCCAATTTAAATTTGTCGTAGAATACCGTCAGTTGCTGATGTTGGTATTTTGTTGGTTTTAAGACTAAGTATATAGTAACCGAAAGTGTAGTGTTTTTCAAACATCATAGTAACTTTAGTATACTTGGATATATTGTTGATTTTAAATTGTGGTGTTAAGTAGCCAATATTCAATATCCAAAGTTGGAAGCTGATGTCAAGCTAACATTGGATTTTGATGTCAACCTGATTTTCATTCTCAACCAAAATGCAATGTCTGTCCAATGCTGGAGACTGACGTCAAGCCAACACTGGGTTTTGAAGTCAACCCGATTTTAATTTTGAACCAAAATGCAACATCTGTCCAATGCTAGAGGTTGATGTCAAGCCAACATTGAGTTTTGATGTCAACTCAGTTTTCATTTTTAATCAAAATGCATCATCTGTCCAATGCTGGAGGTTGATGTCAACCCGATTTTCTTTTTTAACCACAATTTTATACCTGTCCAACATCTTTTTTGGCGTTACATTGACATCCAGTTCCCACGATCATCCATTTGGATGATTATGTGTTTGTAACGTGAATTATATAATCTTTAGAATCCTGCATGTTTGTGTAGTACCTGATAAATATTAAGCTTGCATACTCACTTGTGACGCCAAAACATGCAAGTAGCACCGAGCATTCAAGTGTCTTTGTACACAAGAGAATACTAGCACCCAGCGGGAACAGAGACTGTCGGTTCCCACAGGCTGAAGCTCTGCACAAGTGCCCATGTTTCCCCATGAGACCCTGCAGATGGAAGGGGTGAGGTCAAAGGACTGCTGCTACATGCTTACGTCATTGAATGAGTATTCTAACACCATTAACTAGATCAATCATGCATGACAACCTATTAGATCATTGTAATTTCTGCATGTGTTTTTAAGTTCAACCTTATGCCGATTAACTGTCTTTACTGGGAAAAATTGCTTTAAGCAGCCTAAGGAACTGTTAAAACTGGTCTTCAGGTCTTATAGGTGGCCAGTCTCCCTGGTTGACAACTGACATGTGCCAAGAACTAATCTAAAGCCAACAAAACAGACCAACTAAGCACTTTAGGCTGCTTTAAGTTTCATCAATTTTGCCTAGATGCTTAAGACAACAATCAGCATCAACCAAAACCATTTCATCAAATCTTGGCCTTTCGCTGTAGACCTTAATCTCATTCCTACACACTTTTTTCACACATTCTCAAGGGTCTTCAGCCACGACTGGAGAAAATCTCAGACCGCTTCAAACCTGTGGTCATCAATCACCCCACAGCCAGACAAGCAGAATATCAGAGCATGAATGTGTGACCAGCCCCACCTCCCCCCTCCCCTCTCACCCCTGACCCCCTTCTCACTGCCAGCAGGGTGATGCAGGGAGAGATGGAGATCACTGAGTGTCTCTAACAGTCCCTGAGGAGCGGATAAGCATCCCTGTGTGGGACTCTGTTCTGAGCTTTCCCTGGCTTAGTAGCTGGACCCCATGAGCCTGCAGAGTAAGAGAGGGGTTTGTAAGGATACAAGTGTCAGGCTACATGGTGTTCAATCTCTGGATTAGAAATGAGCAGTGGAGTTTTTGAAGGGCAAGTAAACCAGTTATTTTGTCAGAAGCTACTGGAGTTACTGTAGGTTATATAAATACAAAAAGCCTGTGACATTAGAGGGAAATATGTATGTGACTTTATTCATGTATGCATGTATATATGATAGACTACATCATTTTTATACATTACAGTATATCATTACTTATACAATAATAAACTTGATAAATAATAACGTTTATACATTACAGAATATCATTATTTATACAAAAATAATAAAGCATAAATAAAAAAGTAGCATTTATTTAATATGTAAGAAATATATATGCAATAAGTAAATAAATGCATTAATTAATTAATTAATTAAGTGCCGGTTAAGTAATAAAAGACTAGAAAACAAAACAGTTGGTGTTATTGACACTCTTCTGGGTATGAGTAAAGTGCTCTGGTAAAATTGTTGGCAGAAAAACAGGGTGCCATAGTGCTAATAGAATATTTTAGAGGTGCAAATTAAGATTCTGACATTTTGGATATTTTAGATGCGCATCTTACATTGTTGCGTGAGTTTTTAGATTATTAGAGCTAGTCTTTACAGTGTAATATTATTTGATACTTTTATTCCAGATAAACAATAGCTATATGTGTTGTTAAACTCAAAATGCTGGCTCTTGAACTTTCACTCTAATGTTCTTTAATCTTATGTGAATGTGTATTCTTCTCTCATCTGTTCAAACTCATCGGTATGAGTCTCAAATGATGCAGATGGAATTTCCAATTTTCCTCTGACAAACCCCGAATTGACTTGATTTTTTTTATTTCGCTGTGTACGCACAGTATGTAAATAAGAACCTTTCTGTTTAAAACCATTTCGCTGCACCACAGCATCTTTTTCCCCGTCTCCGAGATGACATGTCAGAACCTTAATTTGCACCTCCAAAATATTCTATCAGCACCGTGGCACAGTGTTTTTCTGAATGTCATGTAGGAGCCAAGACGAAATGTGCAGCTAATTATTGGGGAATATGCAGCAGTCCAACGTGTAGTTAGCACGGTTGGGGTGTAGGAATAGATTCAGACAGCCAAATCCATCACCAGCCATCTGGTTACCTTAGCGCCATTACTGCTCTGACATGTTCTGCTCGGGACCTGTCACCACCAATTGTGTAGCCCTCAGTCAGACAGAGCAGCTCATTTGACCAAGCAATTTTTAATTTGCACAGCACCCAGTATTTGACAGAATATGTGAATCGCTGCTTTTTCATCGTTCTGGCTCGCTGTGTTTTTTTTTTGACAATTAGATGGAAACTCAGAAGAGTACATCTGATTCAGAATGGTGATTCAAAATAAAACACTCGCATTGTACACACAGATGCCGCCAGTAATCTTCTGAACGGTAATGTCTCGTTCATTTGTGCCGAAGTAAGTGCAGTTTGTATACTCGCAGTTCCCTCAGAACTGATGTCTGAGCTTGTGTATTGACATTATTTGTACCAGTCAACTTAAATGGTCTCTAAAATCTATATTTTCAGAATCAAAGTACAATCTAGCAGTCACTGTGGTTACAGCTGAGTCTCGCTTGAGACTTGCAAGTATACTAGGCATTGGAATTAGCCTTACAGAACTAGCCATCCCTGCTGATAAAAACAGCCTAAAAAGTATTTTGCTGGTCTCTAATCCGGTCACTCCTGGTTTGAAGACAGACAGGAGTTGGGGTATTTTGTTCCCCAGCAGTAAACAGGACATCTTCATCATCTTCATCATCATTATCATCATCATTCCTTTATTTCAGACTCTTAGGTCCATTTTTACTCAAAAACAAAACACAAGACAATGCAAACATAAATATACAACACTATTTAAAAAGCATACAAACATTCCTTCCAGCGCTTCCAATACCAGGAGGAGTGCTTAGTATCACTTAATGTAGGAACATTTAGAACCATTATAATATATGGTTAATATAACACTTCATTTTAAGGTTCGTTGTTAAAGTTTAATTATATATTTAAGTACTGAGTTATATTAATTAACAACATATGTCTCACTGCAATACGTACATTATGCACGATTTATTGTTATTATAACAGCAAGACACTGTAAAAAATGTTATCTTTTAATGTTACAAAACAAGTAAAATGCAGCATTTTTTCTGCCTTTACTATATAGAAAGTGTCTGTATGATAGCAGCCACATTTGACTTTAATCGTAAGTATATTCTTAGTTTAAAGTGACATTATTCTATTTTAATTCTAAAACAGAAACAAGTTTGTTTGTCTGTTCTTTGACCAGAGCCTGGTGTGTTTTTACACAGACTGGCTCTCGCAGCAGATCTGGCCTTATCTACCCACACTGTTTATAATGGAATCTATGAGAGCGTCTCTTGACAGGCGAGAGACAGGGACTGATATAGTTGCTTAATCAGGCATCAAAGTCCCACGCACTCCCTCCCAAACCTCAGCTGTCATATTGCAGTCATTATCTTACAAATTGTCTTTGCACATTAATATTGTATTTGTCATTAAGCAGTTTCTGTAGACAAATGCTAAAAGGGTGGTACACTTCTATCTGACAGGAACAAGCTACTTTAAATATGAATACAGCGATTAATTAAAGGTTTGTGTAAATTAATGGAACTGTTAGAGTCCCTGCGACTCTAAACATGTCCTATGTAAATTCTGTGTTGCACTTTGGTACGTGAGCTATAAATCATAGACTGCACAGCTTCGGTTTCTTGGGGTTACGTCATCCCGCTCTGTCAGATGGCTTCCAGTTCTTAATTATGAAGTTATAACACCTCCGTCTTTTGTCTCCATGCCTCCGTAATGAACCCCGCTGTTTGATTCATTGTCAATAGTGTGACAGAACAATAGAGGAGCCTTCAAAGAGAGACAGCAAAGACCCACTGTTCTTCTTACATTGATTCACAGTGTTAATTTAGGCCTAGCAGAGGAGGATTAAGCTTGCTGTACGTTACTCAATATGGTACACTAAAGCACATTAAAGTAATTACAGCCTTTAAGCAAGGATGGAGCGATCAAACCAGGATGTGTAAATCTGTATTTATATCATAGCCGTATTGACCCTTGTGTAAATTCAGTGACTCAGCATCTTCCGGTAGATTATTGAGAATGTACAACACTGCAATTTCTTTACAAAAGAGTAACAAGGTGAAAATAACTGTTATTTGGACATGGTTGTTGGACGTACTTTTGGTTTCTACAACTATAGACAATTTCAGCCCTGAGGACTTTTGGAAAATAAGCTCTTAAAATGTTTTTCAATGCATTTATGTCTAATAACAATGTCAAACAATAGACATGTGTATCACAGGAGTTAGTTTTTTTTGTGGTGGTTTTCCACTACATTTCAAATTATTTATTGCATGTAAAAAGTTTGGTTTTGCAAAAATTGTTTGATGCCACACTCTTGGGACCTGGGGTCTTTTTCATAAAATAGGTTTACCAAATAAGCCATGTTTTGTTTTGCTTTGCTTTGCATATAAAATGGCATTGAAAAGTAGCAGATATAAATCATGAGGCCGTAGTAAAACAGTTTTCAAAACAATTTTAGTGTGCCCTTTATATAAAACAGCTGTTTGTTTTCAAAAACCAAAATTCAATCCATGGGAGATAAAGTGTCTAAAAAGTTGAAGAAGCACCATTTATGTTCCTAAGATCATATATTACAAGGAAGCCTGTATGATGCTGCCATGAGGATGTTACTACTTCCTTATGATGTAAATCAGCATATTGCAATCACGAATCTGGACACTAGCAAGAGCTATAAACAAAACACTGAGACATTGATGAGATGAAGGTAATGGAATTTAGGGTATGATAGATGGGCTGGATGTGTTTTCTGTTCTCTTTATTGACCACATAAACAGCCACACAAAACAAACCCCCAAAGTACTCTTTCTCCACAGAGCAAGACTAGTTTTAGACTCTTTGACACAAAATATAAACACATTTCACACGTCACACACATTCTGAGCAATCAGAGATGTTTCCACTATCTTCCACCTCATCTTTGCATCATATGGAAAGACCATCAGCATATATACATTTAAACAGAGACAGAAACTGTGCTGCTAACACAAACATGAGTAAACATACATTCATATAGCAATCTTATGAATGATATACAATCACTCATAGGCACACACACTCACACAGAATAGCTGATTTGATTAAGTCTGAAGCCCCCATTATTATGTTAGGTAGGTGGTGTAGAATTTCAATGATAATCCATAATGCATGACCAGCTCTGTTGCCGTGGAAACATAAATTCAAGGTTACCGGCTTGCAGACACATAACGGGCTGCTCCAAGGAGGCGCTGCTCAAAATTCCGCTCATGGAGGTGGAGCATCAATCAAACTGTCGCAGATTGCAAAGTACTCATAATCAGATGGAATGCCTCAGAGAGAGAGAAAAAGCTCATATGTTTGGGAATATGTAGACAAACAACATCACTCTACATAAGTAGGAGGAAAAAAAGACTAAGCTCTGTTCTCCGCAGACACTGTCCGTTCGCAAACACCTACAGCTTTGGTATGGAACTGGTCAATTTGAGGCAATATCACAGTTTTTTTTTTTTTTTTTTCATTCATTTCCAGGCGACTTGCTCTCACTTTATTTGCCGTTATCTTGCTCAGGCAGGCTGGGATGTGACCTGAGCCTTCTGCTGTAGGGGGATGATGGAAATCAATTCTCAACAGAGATGCTCCGTAAGCCAGCCACGGGCCCCCTGCAGAAAGGGAAAGGAGAGAGAGAGAGAGAGAGAGAGAGAGCTCTCTGGGCCATGACTAGGCCCGGGCGGACTGTTTTTCACATTTTCTGCACTAATTTTGGAGCAAATGTACACAACTACTGATTTGCATATGGGAAATTATGCTGAGAGTACTAAAGTCGTGGTGGCTGTAGTAATCAAACATGATTAGACTAGCCAAAATGATTTAAATAAGCGCTGTTTTCTGTGCAATTCTGTGTAGGCCTAGTCATGACTTCTTAATTCTTTCTGCAAATTTGTCTGAGACCTGCAGTCATCTCACCATCTACATGCAGGACACCAGACATAATAATTACTAGAGAGCCATTGGGCACATTCAGGAGGGAAATTACTTTTTAGGTGACAAATTGCATTTTAGTAGGGGATAAATTGCTGGATAAAGATGGTTGTTCATAAGTGCTTCAGTCCGTAGTTTCTTAAATTAGCTTTCAATCATACTGTGAGCTGTCATAAAAGGTTATTTTAGTATATAAATTATGACTTAAATCAAGGATTCTTGAAGTTGTCAGCATAACCCCTTTCACCTGAGGTATTTACTAAATGTTTTACCATTTTACATTTTTATTATTTAATGAATTAATTGATTTTGTTCAAGTCTCTGATTTAAATTATATGAACTGGGGGTATCTAGATATACAGTGGGCACAGAAAGTATTCAGACCCCCCTTGAATTTTTCACTCTTTTTTTATATTGCAGCTAAAATCCTTTAAGTTCATTTTATTTCCTCATTGATGTACTCAAAGCACTCCATATTGACAGAAAAACACAGAATTGTTTTTTTTGTTTTACAGAAACATTTTTGCAGATTTATTAAAAAAGAAATATCACATGTTCCTAAGTATTCAGACACTGCTTTGACACTCAGGTGCTGTCCATTTCTTCTGATCATCCTTGAGATCAGCTGTGTTTGATTATACTGATTGGACTTCATTAAGAAAGCCACACACCTGTCTATATAAGACCTTACAGTTCACAATGCATGAGAATCATGAGGTCAAAGGAATGTCTGAAGAGCTCAGAGACAGAATTGTGGCAAGGCATAAAAAAGCCAAGGTTACAAAAACAAATTCCTCTGCACTTAAGGTTCCTAAGAGCACAGTGGCCTCCATAATCCTTAAATGGAAGACGGTTGGGACGACCAGAACCCAGCTGGCCGACCGGCCAAACTGAGCTGTCGGGGGAAAAGAGCCTTGGTGAGAGAGATAGAGAAGAACCCAACGATCAGTGTGGCTGAGCTCCAAAGATGCAGTCGGGAGATGGGAGAAAGTCAGCCATCAGTTCAGCCCTCCACCAGTCGTGGCTTTATGGCAGAGTTGCCTGACGGAAGCCTCTCCTCAGTGCAAGACACATGAAAACCCGCATGGAGTTTGCTAAAAAACACCTGAAGGACTCCAAGATGGTGAGAAATAAGATTCTCTGATCTGATGAGACCAAGATAGAACTTCTTGGCCTTAATTCTAAGCGTTATGTGTGGAGAAAACCAGGCACTGCTCATCACCTCCAATACAGTCCCAACAGTGAAGCATCATGCTGCGGGGGTGTTTTTCAGCTGGTTGCAATCAAGGGAAAGGTGAATGTGGCACACATTACAGGGTATAGGGATATCCTGGATGAAAACCTTCTCCAGAGTGCTCAGGACCTCAGACTGGGCCGAAGGTTTACCTTCCAACATGAAAATGACACTAAGCACACAGCTAAAATAACGAAAGAGTGGCTTCACAACAACTCCTGACTGTTCTTGAATGGCCCAGCCAGAGTCCTGACTTAAACCCAATTGAGCATCTCTGGAGAGACCTAAAAATGGCTGTCCACCAACGTTTACTATCCAACCTGACAGAACTGGAGAGGATCTGCAAGGTGGAATGGCAGAGCATCCCCAAATCCAGGTGTGAAAAACTTTGCATCTTTCCCAAAAAGACTCATGGCTGAATTCGATCAAAAGGGTGCTTCTACTAAATACTGACCAAAGGGTCTGGATATTTAGGACCATGTGATATTTCAGTTTTTCTTTTTTTTAATAAATCTATTTATGTCACCAAATGTAAAAATGTGAACAATTCTGTGTTTTTCTGTCAATATGGGGTGCTGTGTGTACATTAATGAAGAAAAAAATTAACTTAAATGATTTTAGCACATGGCTGCTATATAAAAGGTTTAAGGGGGTCTGAATACTTTCCGTAACCACTGTATAACCAAGTTACAAAAACTAGGTTATTCCCTTTGTATTCCATTTTAAATTGTTGTTTCAATTTGATCATGTCACTTCTAGAGATATAAGACAATATCGCTCTATTTCAAAACAAAATTGCTAGTTTAAAAATCAAGTTGATTGTCAATCTAACAATCTTTCCCTTAATATATATATATATATATATATATTAAGGGAAAGATTGTTAGATTGACAATCAACTTGATTTTTAAACTAGCAATTTTGTTTTGAAATAGAGCGATATTGTCTTATATCTCTAGAAGTGACATGATCAAATTGAAACAACAATTTAAAATGGAATACAAAGGGAATAACCTAGTTTTTGTAACTTGGTTATACAGTGGTTACGGAAAGTATTCAGACCCCCTTAAACCTTTTATATAGCAGCCATGTGCTAAAATCATTTAAGTTAATTTTTTTCTTCATTAATGTACACACAGCACCCCATATTGACAGAAAAACACAGAATTGTTCACATTTTTACATTTGGTGACATAAATAGATTTATTAAAAAAAAGAAAAACTGAAATATCACATGGTCCTAAATATCCAGACCCTTTGGTCAGTATTTAGTAGAAGCACCCTTTTGATCGAATTCAGCCATGAGTCTTTTTGGGAAAGATGCAAAGTTTTTCACACCTGGATTTGGGGATGCTCTGCCATTCCACCTTGCAGATCCTCTCCAGTTCTGTCAGGTTGGATAGTAAACGTTGGTGGACAGCCATTTTTAGGTCTCTCCAGAGATGCTCAATTGGGTTTAAGTCAGGACTCTGGCTGGGCCATTCAAGAACAGTCAGGAGTTGTTGTGAAGCCACTCTTTCGTTATTTTAGCTGTGTGCTTAGTGTCATTTTCATGTTGGAAGGTAAACCTTCGGCCCAGTCTGAGGTCCTGAGCACTCTGGAGAAGGTTTTCATCCAGGATATCCCTATACCCTGTAATGTGTGCCACATTCACCTTTCCCTTGATTGCAACCAGCTGAAAAACACCCCCGCAGCATGATGCTTCACTGTTGGGACTGTATTGGAGGTGATGAGCAGTGCCTGGTTTTCTCCACACATAACGCTTAGAATTAAGGCCAAGAAGTTCTATCTTGGTCTCATCAGATCAGAGAATCTTATTTCTCACCATCTTGGAGTCCTTCAGGTGTTTTTTAGCAAACTCCATGCGGGTTTTCATGTGTCTTGCACTGAGGAGAGGCTTCCGTCAGGCAACTCTGCCATAAAGCCACGACTGGTGGAGGGCTGAACTGATGGCTGACTTTCTCCCATCTCCCGACTGCATCTTTGGAGCTCAGCCACACTGATCGTTGGGTTCTTCTCTATCTCTCTCACCAAGGCTCTTTTCCCCCGACAGCTCAGTTTGGCCGGTCGGCCAGCTGGGTTCTGGTCGTCCCAACCGTCTTCCATTTAAGGATTATGGAGGCCACTGTGCTCTTAGGAACCTTAAGTGCAGAGGAATTTGTTTTTGTAACCTTGGCTTTTTTATGCCTTGCCACAATTCTGTCTCTGAGCTCTTCAGACATTCCTTTGACCTCATGATTCTCATGCATTGTGAACTGTAAGGTCTTATATAGACAGGTGTGTGGCTTTCTTAATGAAGTCCAATCAGTATAATCAAACACAGCTGATCTCAAGGATGATCAGAAGAAATGGACAGCACCTGAGTGTCAAAGCAGTGTCTGAATACTTAGGAACATGTGATATTTCTTTTTTAATAAATCTGCAAAAATGTTTCTGTAAAACAAAAAAAACAATTCTGTGTTTTTCTGTCAATATGGAGTGCTTTGAGTACATCAATGAGGAAATAAAATGAACTTAAAGGATTTTAGCTGCAATATAAAAAAAGAGTGAAAAATTCAAGGGGGGTCTGAATACTTTCTGTGCCCACTGTATATCTAGATACCCCCAGTTCATATAATTTAAATCAGAGACTTGAACAAAATCAATTAATTCATTAAATAATAAAAATGTAAAATGGTAAAACATTTAGTAAATACCTCAGGTGAAAGGGGTTATGCTGACAACTTCAAGAATCCTTGATTTAAGTCATAATTTATATACTAAAATAACCTTTTATGACAGCTCACAGTATGATTGAAAGCTAATTTAAGAAACTACGGACTGAAGCACTTATGAACAACCATCTTTATCCAGCAATTTATCCCCTACTAAAATGCAATTTGTCACCTAAAAAGTAATTTCCCTCCTGAATGTGCCCAATGGCTCTCTAGTAATTATTATGTCTGGTGTCCTGCATGTAGATGGTGAGATGACTGCAGGTCTCAGACAAATTTGCAGAAAGAATTAAGAAGTCATGACTAGGCCTACACAGAATTGCACAGAAAACAGCGCTTATTTAAATCATTTTGGCTAGTCTAATCATGTTTGATTACTACAGCCACCACGACTTTAGTACTCTCAGCATAATTTCCCATATGCAAATCAGTAGTTGTGTACATTTGCTCCAAAATTAGTGCAGAAAATGTGAAAAACAGTCCGCCCGGGCCTAGTCATGGCCCAGAGAGCTCTCTCTCTCTCTCTCTCTCTCTCTCCTTTCCCTTTCTGCAGGGGGCCCGTGGCTGGCTTACGGAGCATCTCTGTTGAGAATTGATTTCCATCATCCCCCTACAGCAGAAGGCTCAGGTCACATCCCAGCCTGCCTGAGCAAGATAACGGCAAATAAAGTGAGAGCAAGTCGCCTGGAAATGAATGAAAAAAAAAAAAAAAAAACTGTGATATTGCCTCAAATTGACCAGTTCCATACCAAAGCTGTAGGTGTTTGCGAACGGACAGTGTCTGCGGAGAACAGAGCTTAGTCTTTTTTTCCTCCTACTTATGTAGAGTGATGTTGTTTGTCTACATATTCCCAAACATATGAGCTTTTTCTCTCTCTCTGAGGCATTCCATCTGATTATGAGTACTTTGCAATCTGCGACAGTTTGATTGATGCTCCACCTCCATGAGCGGAATTTTGAGCAGCGCCTCCTTGGAGCAGCCCGTTATGTGTCTGCAAGCCGGTAACCTTGAATTTATGTTTCCACGGCAACAGAGCTGGTCATGCATTATGGATTATCATTGAAATTCTACACCACCTACCTAACATAATAATGGGGGCTTCAGACTTAATCAAATCAGCTATTCTGTGTGAGTGTGTGTGCCTATGAGTGATTGTATATCATTCATAAGATTGCTATATGAATGTATGTTTACTCATGTTTGTGTTAGCAGCACAGTTTCTGTCTCTGTTTAAATGTATATATGCTGATGGTCTTTCCATATGATGCAAAGATGAGGTGGAAGATAGTGGAAACATCTCTGATTGCTCAGAATGTGTGTGACGTGTGAAATGTGTTTATATTTTGTGTCAAAGAGTCTAAAACTAGTCTTGCTCTGTGGAGAAAGAGTACTTTGGGGGTTTGTTTTGTGTGGCTGTTTATGTGGTCAATAAAGAGAACAGAAAACACATCCAGCCCATCTATCATACCCTAAATTCCATTACCTTCATCTCATCAATGTCTCAGTGTTTTGTTTATAGCTCTTGCTAGTGTCCAGATTCGTGATTGCAATATGCTGATTTACATCATAAGGAAGTAGTAACATCCTCATGGCAGCATCATACAGGCTTCCTTGTAATATATGATCTTAGGAACATAAATGGTGCTTCTTCAACTTTTTAGACACTTTATCTCCCATGGATTGAATTTTGGTTTTTGAAAACAAACAGCTGTTTTATATAAAGGGCACACTAAAATTGTTTTGAAAACTGTTTTACTACGGCCTCATGATTTATATCTGCTACTTTTCAATGCCATTTTATATGCAAAGCAAAGCAAAACAAAACATGGCTTATTTGGTAAACCTATTTTATGAAAAAGACCCCAGGTCCCAAGAGTGTGGCATCAAACAATTTTTGCAAAACCAAACTTTTTACATGCAATAAATAATTTGAAATGTAGTGGAAAACCACCACAAAAAAAACTAACTCCTGTGATACACATGTCTATTGTTTGACATTGTTATTAGACATAAATGCATTGAAAAACATTTTAAGAGCTTATTTTCCAAAAGTCCTCAGGGCTGAAATTGTCTATAGTTGTAGAAACCAAAAGTACGTCCAACAACCATGTCCAAATAACAGTTATTTTCACCTTGTTACTCTTTTGTAAAGAAATTGCAGTGTTGTACATTCTCAATAATCTACCGGAAGATGCTGAGTCACTGAATTTACACAAGGGTCAATACGGCTATGATATAAATACAGATTTACACATCCTGGTTTGATCGCTCCATCCTTGCTTAAAGGCTGTAATTACTTTAATGTGCTTTAGTGTACCATATTGAGTAACGTACAGCAAGCTTAATCCTCCTCTGCTAGGCCTAAATTAACACTGTGAATCAATGTAAGAAGAACAGTGGGTCTTTGCTGTCTCTCTTTGAAGGCTCCTCTATTGTTCTGTCACACTATTGACAATGAATCAAACAGCGGGGTTCATTACGGAGGCATGGAGACAAAAGACGGAGGTGTTATAACTTCATAATTAAGAACTGGAAGCCATCTGACAGAGCGGGATGACGTAACCCCAAGAAACCGAAGCTGTGCAGTCTATGATTTATAGCTCACGTACCAAAGTGCAACACAGAATTTACATAGGACATGTTTAGAGTCGCAGGGACTCTAACAGTTCCATTAATTTACACAAACCTTTAATTAATCGCTGTATTCATATTTAAAGTAGCTTGTTCCTGTCAGATAGAAGTGTACCACCCTTTTAGCATTTGTCTACAGAAACTGCTTAATGACAAATACAATATTAATGTGCAAAGACAATTTGTAAGATAATGACTGCAATATGACAGCTGAGGTTTGGGAGGGAGTGCGTGGGACTTTGATGCCTGATTAAGCAACTATATCAGTCCCTGTCTCTCGCCTGTCAAGAGACGCTCTCATAGATTCCATTATAAACAGTGTGGGTAGATAAGGCCAGATCTGCTGCGAGAGCCAGTCTGTGTAAAAACACACCAGGCTCTGGTCAAAGAACAGACAAACAAACTTGTTTCTGTTTTAGAATTAAAATAGAATAATGTCACTTTAAACTAAGAATATACTTACGATTAAAGTCAAATGTGGCTGCTATCATACAGACACTTTCTATATAGTAAAGGCAGAAAAAATGCTGCATTTTACTTGTTTTGTAACATTAAAAGATAACATTTTTTACAGTGTCTTGCTGTTATAATAACAATAAATCGTGCATAATGTACGTATTGCAGTGAGACATATGTTGTTAATTAATATAACTCAGTACTTAAATATATAATTAAACTTTAACAACGAACCTTAAAATGAAGTGTTATATTAACCATATATTATAATGGTTCTAAATGTTCCTACATTAAGTGATACTAAGCACTCCTCCTGGTATTGGAAGCGCTGGAAGGAATGTTTGTATGCTTTTTAAATAGTGTTGTATATTTATGTTTGCATTGTCTTGTGTTTTGTTTTTGAGTAAAAATGGACCTAAGAGTCTGAAATAAAGGAATGATGATGATAATGATGATGAAGATGATGAAGATGTCCTGTTTACTGCTGGGGAACAAAATACCCCAACTCCTGTCTGTCTTCAAACCAGGAGTGACCGGATTAGAGACCAGCAAAATACTTTTTAGGCTGTTTTTATCAGCAGGGATGGCTAGTTCTGTAAGGCTAATTCCAATGCCTAGTATACTTGCAAGTCTCAAGCGAGACTCAGCTGTAACCACAGTGACTGCTAGATTGTACTTTGATTCTGAAAATATAGATTTTAGAGACCATTTAAGTTGACTGGTACAAATAATGTCAATACACAAGCTCAGACATCAGTTCTGAGGGAACTGCGAGTATACAAACTGCACTTACTTCGGCACAAATGAACGAGACATTACCGTTCAGAAGATTACTGGCGGCATCTGTGTGTACAATGCGAGTGTTTTATTTTGAATCACCATTCTGAATCAGATGTACTCTTCTGAGTTTCCATCTAATTGTCAAAAAAAAAACACAGCGAGCCAGAACGATGAAAAAGCAGCGATTCACATATTCTGTCAAATACTGGGTGCTGTGCAAATTAAAAATTGCTTGGTCAAATGAGCTGCTCTGTCTGACTGAGGGCTACACAATTGGTGGTGACAGGTCCCGAGCAGAACATGTCAGAGCAGTAATGGCGCTAAGGTAACCAGATGGCTGGTGATGGATTTGGCTGTCTGAATCTATTCCTACACCCCAACCGTGCTAACTACACGTTGGACTGCTGCATATTCCCCAATAATTAGCTGCACATTTCGTCTTGGCTCCTACATGACATTCAGAAAAACACTGTGCCACGGTGCTGATAGAATATTTTGGAGGTGCAAATTAAGGTTCTGACATGTCATCTCGGAGACGGGGAAAAAGATGCTGTGGTGCAGCGAAATGGTTTTAAACAGAAAGGTTCTTATTTACATACTGTGCGTACACAGCGAAATAAAAAAAATCAAGTCAATTCGGGGTTTGTCAGAGGAAAATTGGAAATTCCATCTGCATCATTTGAGACTCATACCGATGAGTTTGAACAGATGAGAGAAGAATACACATTCACATAAGATTAAAGAACATTAGAGTGAAAGTTCAAGAGCCAGCATTTTGAGTTTAACAACACATATAGCTATTGTTTATCTGGAATAAAAGTATCAAATAATATTACACTGTAAAGACTAGCTCTAATAATCTAAAAACTCACGCAACAATGTAAGATGCGCATCTAAAATATCCAAAATGTCAGAATCTTAATTTGCACCTCTAAAATATTCTATTAGCACTATGGCACCCTGTTTTTCTGCCAACAATTTTACCAGAGCACTTTACTCATACCCAGAAGAGTGTCAATAACACCAACTGTTTTGTTTTCTAGTCTTTTATTACTTAACCGGCACTTAATTAATTAATTAATTAATGCATTTATTTACTTATTGCATATATATTTCTTACATATTAAATAAATGCTACTTTTTTATTTATGCTTTATTATTTTTGTATAAATAATGATATTCTGTAATGTATAAACGTTATTATTTATCAAGTTTATTATTGTATAAGTAATGATATACTGTAATGTATAAAAATGATGTAGTCTATCATATATACATGCATACATGAATAAAGTCACATACATATTTCCCTCTAATGTCACAGGCTTTTTGTATTTATATAACCTACAGTAACTCCAGTAGCTTCTGACAAAATAACTGGTTTACTTGCCCTTCAAAAACTCCACTGCTCATTTCTAATCCAGAGATTGAACACCATGTAGCCTGACACTTGTATCCTTACAAACCCCTCTCTTACTCTGCAGGCTCATGGGGTCCAGCTACTAAGCCAGGGAAAGCTCAGAACAGAGTCCCACACAGGGATGCTTATCCGCTCCTCAGGGACTGTTAGAGACACTCAGTGATCTCCATCTCTCCCTGCATCACCCTGCTGGCAGTGAGAAGGGGGTCAGGGGTGAGAGGGGAGGGGGGAGGTGGGGCTGGTCACACATTCATGCTCTGATATTCTGCTTGTCTGGCTGTGGGGTGATTGATGACCACAGGTTTGAAGCGGTCTGAGATTTTCTCCAGTCGTGGCTGAAGACCCTTGAGAATGTGTGAAAAAAGTGTGTAGGAATGAGATTAAGGTCTACAGCGAAAGGCCAAGATTTGATGAAATGGTTTTGGTTGATGCTGATTGTTGTCTTAAGCATCTAGGCAAAATTGATGAAACTTAAAGCAGCCTAAAGTGCTTAGTTGGTCTGTTTTGTTGGCTTTAGATTAGTTCTTGGCACATGTCAGTTGTCAACCAGGGAGACTGGCCACCTATAAGACCTGAAGACCAGTTTTAACAGTTCCTTAGGCTGCTTAAAGCAATTTTTCCCAGTAAAGACAGTTAATCGGCATAAGGTTGAACTTAAAAACACATGCAGAAATTACAATGATCTAATAGGTTGTCATGCATGATTGATCTAGTTAATGGTGTTAGAATACTCATTCAATGACGTAAGCATGTAGCAGCAGTCCTTTGACCTCACCCCTTCCATCTGCAGGGTCTCATGGGGAAACATGGGCACTTGTGCAGAGCTTCAGCCTGTGGGAACCGACAGTCTCTGTTCCCGCTGGGTGCTAGTATTCTCTTGTGTACAAAGACACTTGAATGCTCGGTGCTACTTGCATGTTTTGGCGTCACAAGTGAGTATGCAAGCTTAATATTTATCAGGTACTACACAAACATGCAGGATTCTAAAGATTATATAATTCACGTTACAAACACATAATCATCCAAATGGATGATCGTGGGAACTGGATGTCAATGTAACGCCAAAAAAGATGTTGGACAGGTATAAAATTGTGGTTAAAAAAGAAAATCGGGTTGACATCAACCTCCAGCATTGGACAGATGATGCATTTTGATTAAAAATGAAAACTGAGTTGACATCAAAACTCAATGTTGGCTTGACATCAACCTCTAGCATTGGACAGATGTTGCATTTTGGTTCAAAATTAAAATCGGGTTGACTTCAAAACCCAGTGTTGGCTTGACGTCAGTCTCCAGCATTGGACAGACATTGCATTTTGGTTGAGAATGAAAATCAGGTTGACATCAAAATCCAATGTTAGCTTGACATCAGCTTCCAACTTTGGATATTGAATATTGGCTACTTAACACCACAATTTAAAATCAACAATATATCCAAGTATACTAAAGTTACTATGATGTTTGAAAAACACTACACTTTCGGTTACTATATACTTAGTCTTAAAACCAACAAAATACCAACATCAGCAACTGACGGTATTCTACGACAAATTTAAATTGGCTTGAGTTTAAAATGTTAATCACCTGCCCAAATATAGTAACATCTTACACCACAGTTAGCCTGCTGGGCTAAAACAATGCATCAGCTATGTAATTGTCTTGGGAGCTCTT
Source organism: Enteromius radiatus (assembly GCA_032357445.1). Taxonomy (NCBI): domain Eukaryota; kingdom Metazoa; phylum Chordata; class Actinopteri; order Cypriniformes; family Cyprinidae; genus Enteromius; species Enteromius radiatus. The sequence continues at coordinate 10,389,938 of JAUCMS010000045.1, forward strand.
TAAGAGAGTGAACTACAAATGTGGAAGTAATGCTGTCTCACTATTGTGATTTCAAGGGCCCTGGTATAGTGAAGTTTAGAGCTGTCTGTATTTCAGGATAATTTACTATGTATGAGTGTATTTTGGCACCAGGCTATTTGTTGAACACGATGTTCCCATTATTTATGCAGGCGTTCCAAACAGAGTGCACTGGCAGAGTGTTGAAAATGCCCTGGCATCACAGGCCTTCATTAATCGGTCACATCAAACCCACAGAGTACTAAAAATACATCCTCAGCATGTCACGGCAGATGAGAAGCCAAATGGAAGCGCTTAATCATAGAAAAGTTTATTGGCCAGTTTCATGACTGTGAATACAGTCGCATTTGCTTTTTCTGTTCATAAAACCACAGTGGTCAGAAAACATTTGTTTGAATTAAGCAGTCCTTTGTGACACAATAATGAGATTAATGCCAATTTGACTTAGATTTGCCATGAAAACGGCTCTTATTTTGATAACCTGAAAGCAGTGCATGAGAAATTAATAGATTAGGAGAAAATGGAAAAATAGGGTGATTCAGGCTTTTGGAGTGAAAAAACGTGGACATCAACAATTTATAAGGAAGAATTGATCCATAACATTTTTAAGGCAGGGCTCAATGAAATATCGAGCAAATTCAGATATGTGACAGCCATGATAAAATGAGTTACGCACTGATAACACAAGGTGAGTGAAGCACGTCTGAAATCAGTTATTAACTGTAATACACTCATTCTACATTCTACAGGACTGGCTGTAACATATAACTAGCAGCTGTTTGGTATTTAGGTACAAATTATATCATAAGTGTGTGAATGCAAATCAGAAAGCCTACATGAAAGCTTATGTTTCTCAGATTTTACTAGTTTTTCACACACAATTCTATCTACGTGAGGCAGCTGGGAGACCCTGCCGTCAATTAGCCCTGGCAGTGTTCAGCTCTGGCCTGCCTGTGAAGAACGAGGCTGCGCAGGCCACACGTATCTGCTGTGTGACAGGAGCCTGGCAGCGAGAAGGCTCAGTTGGCAAAGACGGTTGGCATGGCAGTGGCACAATTCCCTCTTGGCTGTCTGGTGTTGTCTGTGCGCCAGCTCTGAGCTTTGCCCCAGAGACACCCGGAGGACACAACCGTCCCAGAGCTTGCTATACAGCTAATGGAGACACATCTCAGATAGCCATCTTTCTGACGGGAATCAGTTATATCCTTCAGAGATCTGGGAGGTGAGGTAACATAATCCTAAGTGATCTGAACATTAATCAAATGTATATGTTAAGGCTGGCTCATACCGGCTTAAGAAAAATGGCAACATTCAAACATTATCAAGTTGGCTAGGTTTCAGAATGATGGGAAACTGGCATGTTCAGCCAGCCCAGACAATCCAAGAGGGTTAACACAAGGATCCAACAAAATACAGCAAACACTGGTTTTAGTGGGTCCTATGATTTCAGCGATTTGAAAAATGCAAAAAAAAAAAAAAAAAATTGCCAAATTGTGGACAAATCAATTGAAAAATTTGGTAAAAACAAAACTAAATTTGAAGTGAAAAAAAATAAAATAATATATATATATATATATATATTACATAAGGCCTTTTTTGTTAAATTAAATACTGTTAAATTGTATACGTTTAATCAATTAATTAGAAAAGCCTTTTGATTAATAAAATAAATGTTAAAAATGGAAACTATAAAAATTTAAATGGAAAAAGTAGAAATAAAAATATAAATAAATTGGATTTTTATAGGGGCCCTATTATAGTTAAGGATGCTAACATATTAAAGTCATGTTATAGCAAAGTAAAGACAAAAACTTACTTTTTTTTAAGCAGTATTGCTTTTGTGTGCATTAGCTGTTAACTAGATAAAGACAACTGTTGGGCCACTTTAGCTTTTATAGTACTAGCTAATGTATATACAGTACTCAAATGGTCCATTTATATACATATGACATTAATTCTGGTCAAACGTGGGCCTAGTAGCAAAATCTGCAAGTAGAGCAGGGCAAAATAATCAAGACAAGTGAGCACTCAAAACACACACATACACACGTCTGTACAGGGTGACCCAGCCCGTGCTTTGCGACACACGACACTTTTCTTTTGCTTTTAAAGAAGAAAAGAGGGTGGATGCGGAGCAGCAGCAACCGAGGGAGAGCGAGAGAAAGAGAAAACCACAAAGCGTCCTTTATCTGCCTCTGGATTGTACAAACACTGCTTGCCCCCGCCGAGGCTCCACTCCTCTGGGGTGTGGTTAACCTCTCTGGGTTACCCACCGACCGACTCTCTAATAAGCATCTCACAAAAGCCTGGACTGTCCAAAGGGGAGGAGAAGAAAGAGCGAGAGAGGGAGAACAGGGGAAAGAGCTAAAGGGAGGGGTAGAGGGGCAGATGCCAGACACAGAGAGAGGAGCAGATGGGGCTTGATGAATCCTGAAAGGAAGGAATTGAAACCCGCTGAAGTTGCCAAAGCGGCCAGCCACAATTATCGCTGCGCCTTTGGGTTCATTGTCAATTAGAGTGGCGGTTGCGCCGAGCAGCAGCTGTGGCAGATGGCGAGCTTCCAGGAGGAGGAGGAGGAGGAGGCAGGGAGAGGAGATGGGACCCGGGCCATCCCCCTCGAGGCACTCGCTTTCTCGTACTCTTTCTCTCAGATAACACAGTGCTGATTTTGAAGGCCTGTAGGCCTCATATCAGAGTTACAAGCTCTCTCGGCCTCCCCGCGAGACTGAAAACCCACTCCCTTTACCTGGCACCTGCTGGGTCACAGAGAGAGCCATATTTAAAATCTGCTACCTACAGTTTGTGCTTTCACCATTGCACCATTTTACAGTAGCTAATGTAGCTTTTATGTACTAAGCACTGCAAACATGCAATGTGACAAAACCAGGATTAAAGGGACAGTTCACTCAAAAAATAAAACTCTGTCATTATTTACTTACCTCTACGTTGTTCTAAATCTGTATGTTGTTATTTTTTTCCGTTAAACACAGAAGGAGAATTCAGAAGGCAAGTAACAAGACACATTTAAATAGTGACTGGATGACAAAGAGTGTGTAATTAGGAATAAATAAGCTTCAAATGAATAAATATTAAATGCTCTGAAGCTATACAATTTTTATTCATGAGGAAAGTACTGAATTTGAAGTCATCGTGTGAATGAATCACAATAAACTAGACTGAATCTGGATTTAATGGAAGAAATCAAACTGGATTCATTTATTTACTAAATCTAACTGAACTGGACCAGTTCACGGAATTGAACAGAAATGGTATAACTGGTTCACTGGATCAAATCGAAATGGATCAGCTGGTTCACTGAATCAAAGTGAAGTGAAAGGGTTTATAGAATTAAATATTACTGAATCTGCTGGTTCATGAATTGAATCAAACTGAACAGGATTAAACAATTCAGTGTGAACTGAACAGAAACTAAACTGAACAAACTGGATCAAATGGTGCTGGACTAAATAAAACAGAATCAGTTGGTTTACTGAATTGAATTAAACTGCATCAACTGCTCTAAAAAAAGATTTATTCCCAAATCAGATCAATTCAGTTAAAGAGTTTGACTGATCAAATCAGTGATCCAGATCTCAAGTTGACAGCTAAAATTATAATCATATAACTTAAAATTTCAGTGGCCTTATAAGAGTTAAAATAAACCACAATTCATATTTCCTTCTTTTATGTCTATTTGGAGCTTAGAGTTGTGGTCACTATAAACTGGGATTGTGAAGGAAGATGAAACCAATGGGAAATTGCCCCTTTTGTGTTCCACAAAACAAAAAACAGCACGCCTTCTGGAAGAGCATTAGGATGAGTGCAGTTGAGAGAAAGTTTCATTTTGGATTAACAAAAAAAAAAAAAAAAAATATATATATATATATATATATATACGTATATGCTTTAACAACTAGAATGCTAAATCTATATTTTTAAAATATCAGATATTACATTTCTGCTTGATTACCTCCCCTGAGTTTTTCGGGAACATCACAACATTATGTTATTATTCTTGAAGCGTGTGTTGCCTTGGACACAGAGAACTGCTGAGACACTTTTTACAGCCAGGCACAAACTTCCAATTGGGTTATCTATAAATATAACTTTTTTTGAACTGAAGATGCAGCCATTAAATATTTTCCAGCAAACCGTCTTGGTCTCGCAGCACAAGCACAGATTGTGCTTTCCTGCAGACCGGTGCGGTGGAAGGCGGTGGACTGAGGAGCATGTATTGTGCTGGGGTGGAATAAGGTTGAATCAGCTGAATTGGTAATGCATTGAATCAGCTTTGCTCTGCAGTGAGTCCTACTGTGGGGATTTGAGTCTTGACTCCCACAGAGTGAATGCTGAAGCACTGCTGCTCTCCCCTATAACCCTGCCACCTCTACGCTCTATAGCTCTTATTCATCACACACTCTGAGTGTGTGTGTGTGTGTGTGTGTTTGTGTGGGAGAAAGAGAAAAAGCAAGAGTTTGTACATGCAGGTTTTCTAAAAGATTATGTTCATACTAGGGTGTAAATCAATTCAAAATGTGAATTAATTACGTGATATGCCAATTAATTAATTAAAAGAATCATAATTAATCACATATGCATATATTTTAAACACTGGTAAGAAATTTCTGTAAAGCACTGAATCACTATAATATTTTTATATATCATTTCATAGTCTGGAGTAATGACTGCTAAAAATTTAGCTTTGCCATCAAATAAATAAATATATATATATATATATATATATATATAAACATGTTCTCCAACTAACACGCTTGTATAGGTTGTTTCTACAATAGCAGTGAAATACGACCCATCAGAGCGTATACAACAATTACACCCCTATTGGCAACAGAGCATTTGCATATTGGCCATGTGATTCAGGGTTGGTGTAGCTCAGGTTGTAGAGCGATGTGTTATAAGACGAGACGTGATCATGCGATCATGGGTTTGAACCCAGGGGTTTTATATATCTATATTTATATATATAAACATATTTTTTACTTTTTTTAAAATAATTTTTTAACCAATCCCAAATGCTTAAAAAGTAGAAAAGAAACAAAATAAAGATTATTCTATGGCTACATTATTGTGGTAGTTAAAATCAATGAACAAAAAGTCTACATACTTTTTTTTTGTTTAATTTCAATCATTAAACAAGACAAAACTGGTCTACAATCCAAATCTATTTTATGATCAGATAAAGAATTCATTGTATTGCACAGTCCGAAGTTTTAAAATTGTTGGAGCATGTACACATGTAGACCAACCAAAGTCATCTTCACATTTTTAAGACGGCGACATTACTTAAAAGATAATTCTGTTGAACAAAGCATGTTTTTTTAACTTCTTTTAAAAAACTGGAAAAGATCACAGCGATTTAATATGTCTATCTAGTTCATGTTTACATAGAAAAAAATTAATAAAACAGCACTTTAGAAAGCAAAAACACACTTAAAATCCAGCCCTTGAGGGCATCATTTATCACATTAATTTTTTAAACATTTATATATGTTCATGTTTATCTCTAAACACTACATGTTTAGATGTCTTTGAATCATCGTATATGCAATTTAAAGCACAGGCTCCCACTCAGCTGGTATTAAGCCCCTCTGCCCCCGCCTGTAGATGGGAGTGTGCCCTGCTGCTGCTCGAGCCTGCAGGGGCCCATACAAACACACACACATGCACACCCTCCACTTCAAGTTTCCACAGTGACGCCTGCACAGCGCTCCCCCTCACCTCTCTCCCTTCCCCTGCTTTGTCATGCTGTTTCTTTGGGAGCAGGGCAGCTGATAGAGGGGAGGGTGCGTGGGTGACGGAGCAGCACTAAGGCTGGGTGGGGGTCAAACCCTCCATCTGCTCATGAGAAGCTCACAGGTCATGGCTCACAACAATGGCCATTAGCAATGCTGACAGGCGGGTCAGGAGGCCTCATCACCATGGAGACCAGGGCAATGTGGGCCGAGGGGTCTCACTTTAGCCACTGCTATGCAGACATATGACTGGACTCTTTTCATTAGCACAAGAAAGTGAGGTGTAAACTTTTCTTGGGACTTCTGTCTGAACGTCCTCTTCCTACTACAGCCAGATGGTCAAAACAAATTTAGTTTAGGATTCAAGTTTAAAGTCTGATGAAGAGAAATGACAGACAATTTGACAGTTGATTATTATTGATGGTGCAAAAGTTTGTCTGTTATATAAATTGTGATGATTGAGGCTCTGATTTGACAAAATATGGCAGTGGTTCTAAACTGGTTTTGAAAAAGAACACAGATTTAACTTTAGACATAACATGAAACATAGCATGAAAATGTATTCTTGGGTCCAAAAATATGCTAAATTATTAACATAAGACAAATAGGAATATTTACAATAAATGTCTTGTAAGTATGAGCGATCTCATGCTCTTAACTAGCGGTGATATTGTTAATGAAAGCTAAAAATGTTAAGTAAAATAAAGTAAAATAAAACTGATTGGAAAACATCTCTAAAATATGACTGTAAACAGCTGGATGTGTCAAAACTTCCTTCAGCTAAACAAGGACAAAACTGAAGTCATTGCATTTGGAAGCAAAGAGGAAGTTCTTAAGGTGAATGCATACCTTGACTCT
>JAUCMS010000045.1:10396666-10410161 GCA_032357445.1 Enteromius radiatus
ATTTTTATGTAAAGCACCTTGAATTACCTCTGTGTATGAAATGTGCTATATAAATAAACTTGCCTTGCCTTGCCTTGTAAACCTATAAAACATCTAAATGTTTTAGATAGTATATTGGTATATGCATGATATATTATAAAATATAAAACATTTACAACCTGTCTAAAACATTAAATTGTCACTAGATATACAATCAGACATGCCATTAAACAATTTTAAATAATACCGCTTAGCACATCTGTGAAATCTAAATAAACTGAAATTAATTAAATTAAACATTTTTTGTTCATGGTTTGTCACAAAACCTGTCCATCCTGGCACATGACCTTAAGTTCAGCTGAAAATAATCATTCTGTCATTATTTGCTCACTCTCATGTTGTTTCAAACCTGTTCTTTTTTGAGAAACATAAATATTTTGTTCATGCAATAAATTTCAATGGTAATCAAAATGGATCACAGATTCAAATTTCAGACTAAGAACCATTTTAAGATTAAAATGCAAAACTAGGCATTTCAATTATTTGCATTAGAAACTGTAATTTTCCCTTGATGTCTATGACCAGTCCTATCAGAACAGATCTTTGACCTACTTTTGGGAAGTTGATTAACAAATATGCAATTGCACACACTGAAAATATAAGTAGTACATACTTACACAGATGTTGTGTTACTGTAAACTCTGCATGTAAGAAGATGACAGTTTTTGACCTGAAACTTACTGTTAATACTACTACTAATAAGACAGCTAATAATTAATGTATGTTATACTGCCCCTTGTGTCAAGGCTTATAATGCAACATATGAAATCGAGCTTATATCTGTATTAGCAGAGAATTACAAAGCAAAGCACTACTGGTGCTTGGGTCAGAGTATTCAGAGCACAGCTTGATCACACGACCCTGAGCGTACCAAAACAATCAAACAGGACGGGAACCACAATCAGCACACTGGAAACTTGACAACATAGAATTATGAGGATGTGATCTACCTCCCATTGTCCAGATCTACGCTGACAGATGTTTCAATGTACCCGGGGAGGTTTTACAGGATTCAAATCACCAGGACCACATGCTGCATTATCCCACAGGATCCGAAAAACAGCGATGTAGCCTAGAAATTCAGATCACAGATTTAAAACATGTCATTTTGGGAAAGCAAACAACACCAACATCTAAGAACACTGATTACCTCTCTCTCCTGACTTTCTAGCCGTCCCCTCCTTCTGTACACAAGCCCACCCTGCACGCTGGCTGTCTGTAAGTTATCATTCCAAATTAGTCAAAGTCAATCTCATCAGACATCATTTTTTCATATTCAGCATCCCTGCAGTAATTAGGTTCATGAGGAGTTCATTAAACAAAAGAGGCATTAATCTTGCACGCTGTAATCCCTCTGTTTATTTGTTTGTCCCTCCAGACGCTTTGTCTAGCTACAGACAGTTTGTTTACTGGGACACTCTGAGGAGTTTTGATGTCAGTGCGAGAATGTTTTCTTCGTCTTCTCGCACATTAATATGAATTTGTCTGGTTGATGGCCCTGAAAATGAGTGAAAAGTTCACTCTATCACATTGTCAGACAGTAAATTCTACTACCGCTCTCTCTCTTTATCACCTTGTAAAAGTGTGTAAAACCCATTCCCTCTCTCTCCCGATGCCTCCCAGGTTTCTCTCCCTGATGTGAGAACTTATCTGCCCACTGGAGTTGAGTGGCAGGCAGCTTTTAGCGAGATAGAGCCGGATTCCTGTTCCTGCAGGACTTAATCGTTCAGACATAGAGGGAGCGAGTTGCCGTGGAGGTATCGATTTGCAGAGGAAAGCAGAAACACCCGTTTCCAGCTACTCCAGATAGCGCAGAGCTCAGGGAGAACTCGCTGTTGCACAAGACAACAGGCCACTGACCTATTTTAAAAGCTACTTGCTGGGAGCACTTAAAACTACGGGGCAGAAAACAACTTTATGGCCTGCGCTTTTGTGCCAAAGTTGATTGCTGCAAGTGTGCATTGCTTGTGTTTTCCAGCAACAGAAATGTAACTTCTGTTTTTCATGCAGTGGAATAAACAATAAATCTTTTGTGTTTATTAGTGTATATACTTTAACTCTACATATCTAAAAGCAGCTATGAAACCTTAAATAAGGTGCAAAAATAATAAAATGTAATTTTAATGAGTGTTGTCAAATGATTAATACGTAAAGCGATAGTCACATACAAAATAAAAGTATTTACAGCATATATTTTGGAAAATATTTACATCTAAAGTTATATTCATATAATTTATATTATAAATACATATATTCATTATATAAACTTTTTTTCTGAAATGTATAGATGCATGTGTATTTATATAAATGCAATATACACAGTACACATACATATATTACGTAAACAAAAACTTTTATTTTTGATGCGATTAATTATAGTTAATCATATGACAGCACTAAACATAGGATATTATGTTAAAAGAATATTTTTATCTTGAATATTGACAGGGATTTGGCTGGAAACCATTCCACCACCAAGGAACAGTAAACGAAATTGTTCTGGAAAGTAATGGAGCTGCAAATTAAAATATTCTTAAATAACGTTTAAAATATTATGTATACTTTAATGCTTAAAATATTATATATAATATACTGTTTCAAATATTATATTTTCTTTATATTTTAAACGTCAATTTAAATGGAATTAATATGCGGCTGCTGTCTGCGTTATCTTTAATTCTCACATTTGAGCCTCAGTGAAAATGCGTTAATGATTTGTGTTGACTTAATTAAGTGGCCTTCACAGAAGCCATTGTGCAGATTATCTGCTTTTTGGGGGGGGGACTGTCTTCTTCATAATAGTCTGACATCACCCAATGACTCCAAGCTTTTGCTCACTGGAGATTGGAAGATATAAACTAATTGGAAAATAACAAAAGGTACACGGCGGGGCAATTAATTCACCAATAATTCACTCCAAACATTCATATAACGTGGGCTAAAAATCATGGCCTTGCCAGAGGATACTTGCTTTCTTTGTTTTTTGACTTCCATGCTCTATTCGCTTTTGCATTGCTTATTTCCCAGAACCAACAATGGTATTAAATTATCCAGTTATCTGCAGAAAGCATGAAGATACTCAAAAGATACCAAAACAAAACCCAGGGAGCAGCTGTTCTGACTTCAACAGAGCCTTTCAACCAATCTTTTTTTTTGTCTCTCTCTCTCTCTGTTGGCCATTACGCAGCCTTGCCAACTCTTCTGCAGTAGGATATGGAACCTGGGCAGGGTCATGGTTTGGTAATGATGAAGCTTCAGAAGCCCTGCTAAGTGCTAGGCTTCTTAACCTGATTACTGAGCTCATGCACACTGCCAGAGAGAAGAATATTCATTAGGGACCCACTGAGAGAGCTGATAAAACAGCAGACAGCTGCACCGCCGCGTCTGCACCCTCGCTACGTGCGTGAAATGCAGACATTAGCATGTGAAAGAGACAGCCTTCCTGGGCCCCTTAGCAATAACGCTAGGCTTTAGAATGCAGCTTATTCGCCCATTGCTCTGTTACAACATCTTTTCGCCAGTCCTCCAGTCACAGTAAATGATCTACTTTTCAAGTTACGCCCTGAAATTGAAGAGGTCAGGGTAAGTGTGCAGTCTTTAAGACCCATAAATCTGTCCTGAGATTGTTTTCGGGTTTTGGTGTTACAGGATCATGCTTCCTTTCACTTTTGCTGTGAAAAAAATTCAACGATTATATAAAGGGTACTGTACTGTTTAATTTTTTATTTTCGCAATAATTATAGGCTTAAAAATTATTTTGTTTAACCTTAATGAAAAGATAATTTTGTCTATAATATATGTGTGTATTTATATATACACACACGTATATATATATATATATATATATATATATATATAATATGAAATAATATTATAGTTATAGCTTTAATATTCTAACATTGTTTTAAAAATAAAATCAAACAATGTAAGATAAAGATTTTATCAATGGAATAAATCATATTTTATCAGTATAAGATTGTAATATCTTATTTATTTAAGTTAAATAAGTAATCATTTCACTTAGAAATAGATTGAGTGGTTTAAAAAAAGTTATAAATAATAAAAAATAATTACAGCTTAACAAATTAAATAATAGAAAATAAGATAAAGATTTTATCCATGAAAAAAAATCTTGTTTTATCATTTTATCTATTTTTAAGTTGAATAAGTAAAAAACAAAAAATAGTAATTCCATTTGATTTTATATAAATATTAAATCATCTTAACATAAAATATAGCAGAAAATGCAAGAAAAATAACAATAGGGATCAAGTAAATTTTATTACTTTTAACTTTTTAATTATAATATAAACTCTTTATTGCTCAGCACACTTCTCCCAGAGGATAGTTTTAGGTCTGGCTTAACACACATCTGCAAAACAAAAAAGAAAAAAAGAAAAAAAAAGCCTGTTTTCTTTCATTTCCCCTACATTTATGTAATCTCAGTTACCACAAAGGTAAGTGAACGTAAAGGCTTTTAGTGGTAGACTGGGCCTCTGTGGGTTGTTGATATTGCATTAATCATGCTCTTCTCTCACGCCAGTCTGTGTGGCATGTCAACTAGCATACATTTAAAGCAGCACCATGCTTGAGTTCTCTGCCTAACGCATCTGTAAATGTCATAAAACATCAATTATATCTGCCTGCTGCAAGAGGGTTCTTGACATTTCACGCTATTTTGAGTTCCAGGCAGAATCCATGACACCGGCTCCGTTTTCTGTTTGTCTGCTGTATTGCAGAAACCCTGTGGCTTAGTCTGCCTCTTTTTCTATACTTGTATCAATAAAACATATAAACAGATGGAAACCTTATCAAATTGGTCCATAAAATGTGCTCTTAGCCGTGCAGATGTAGAGAGCCAGATCAGATCTGCTGAGTATGAATCCAATTATCTGTCATGAATGTGGTTCTGTTCTGCTAAGACTTGTATTTTATTTACTTACATATATTTTTGCACTAATATCAGTGCATTCAAATAAATAACGTCATAGATTTCATTTAATTAATGGGACACTTTAATTTGGTGCTGCTTAATACTCTAGCATTTTATCTATGGTATGCATAGAAATAATAAAAATAATCATACCAATGATTTTTCTTGACAAATCTGTTTGTTTATTAAGAGAATCTTTAAATATCTATTCTGAAAGAAATATTTCACATTATTTGGTCAGGGGCATGAGGAAAGAGTGGTTGAAGATTTGGCAGCCAAATGTAAAAATAAATAAAACAGATAACAGCATGTTGTTTACACCAACACAGTAAAATTGCCTTTCACAACTGATCAGTTGCTCTTGTTCAGACACCTGACACCTTGAAACCTTTGTCAACCTTTTGTTCAGTGAATTAAACTGTACAAGCATTACACTGCCGTCTGGTTTTATTTAAAGATATAGGTTCTTGTAATGCTTGTTTGTTTGATGCAGTGTTGAAATAAATGGAATTGCCTACATTGCCTTCACAATCAAATACATTTAAGCTTACCTTATATTCCGTATTCAGTTTCCAGTGTTGGAAACAAGCCACAAGATTAATTACTTCTTCCCAATAGCTTGAAATCCAACAGAAGCAGACTCTAGGAAGTCTGTCAGGCCACCAAAGGGCCATTATGTGCACTTTCTGTTGTGATACCTTATTCTTTACACCGGCAGGCCGTTTAAACAGACAGCTGATCCAGCATTGGAGGAAATTGCGATAATGCATTTAGTCTGGAGCACACCTATCCCTGCTGAGATATTTTACAATAGCTCAGATTCTCATTGTGTTGGCATTTTTATGCTCTACAAACAGAGATTTAACCTAGGGTCATTGGAAATTCGTTCCTCTACCTACATTTATTTGAAACCAACATTATTTGAAGCAACATAATGCAAACACAGCAACACGCATCCATATCAACGTAACAAATATTTGCCATGGTCATGTGCTGAATTCACGTTTTAGCACCACTCACTGAACGTTTCACTTTGAAGGTAAGTAAGGTACGTAATAACGGTACTGCAGAAATGTATTTAGAGGCACGTATTTCCAATGAGCCTGAATTGCAGATATTATATTGTACATTATATATCTCTTAGTTTTCACTTTTGATTCATTTTTACCTGTCCTTACTGAAAAATTGGTTTATTTAAAAAAAATCTTACTGGCCCCAAACTTTTAAAGAGTTGCGTATAAAATTGAATGAAGAAATGAGTTAATGTGGTGCGGTTTCTACTGCTCTGTGAAGCTGTTTTAAATGGTTCATGATCCACGGATACACGGATTATTGATTTAATTGGGAAACCAGCAGTACTTGAATCACTGTTATTTAACACAGAAAGTTGGCAAAAAGGTGTAAATCCATAATGAAGGTGCCCCGGTCAGCACAAAAAGACATTTAGCTTTAGTTACTATATTCCACAAAGGTTAAAATAAATGAGTTAGGAGTTAAAAATAATATACCAGTCACTGGCATTCACCATGATACTTTTCTGAGAATCTCTGCATTCTTACAAAACGGTAGGTAACCTGCTTCCTCGTTTTTATGAGAAAACACACAGGCTAAATTTAGAATTAAAATTACAAAACACACCGAGATGACCTGAGCAACGAAAGAAAAAGAAACTGTTTAAAGGCTCTCAAGGGTTCAGAGTATGTTTAGAAGTAAGTCCAGTAACATTACTGTTTCTGTTCTTCCTGTTCTATTCACTAGGGCAGGAAACTGACCCTTGACCTAATATCCTAACCGAATGACAGAAGAAGAAAGATACAGGGGGATGTGAGAGAGTGGCATAGAAAGAGTGATGAAGATGAAGAGGGAAAGCTAGGAAATGAGAAAGGGAAGACAGAATGTGAGAAGCAAAAGAAAAGAGTGAGCACTGGTCGTAAGGTGTAAGTGGGCCAGAGCGAGGGGTGGGAGGGAGGTTGAGTGACAGCTCTGTGATGGATTGTGGTCTGAATCACTGCTTATGCCCTCTTCACACTCACTCTAACTCACAGCGCTCTGACAGCCATCCATCGCTCTCTTTGTAAACATACAGTCAGCCTTATATTCAGAGGTCAGGACCAGGACTTCAGAGAACCGCAATCATTTGGCCCCTTTATTTCACTCTCTCTCTCTCTCTCACTCCCTCCTCTCTATTTCTTTGTTCGCCATTCATAATCTCTTTAATCATTTACAGCATGCTAATATTGGAACACTAGCAGCACCACAGTTAGTTTGAGACAGTTAATCGAAGAATCAAAGATAAATAACAGTAGGAAAAGGAAAAAATCTTTGTGAAAAACGTTCTTAAAAATGTATTTAAATTTTGAAATCTTTAATGTATATCTTACAATTAAATACATTTGTGCACAACTATTAATATAAAATATGTATTATGATCAAACTTCAAACATATATAATTAATAAATTAGAAAACAGATTGAAATATCACGATTCATTAATTTTAACATTAAAATATTTTTTCTACATTTGAACACAAATTTAAAAACAACTTTCTTATAATACAATTGTTCCAGAATTCCAAAACTAGTTGTATTATATTATTTCACAGAATTATATAATTATATTTTATTTTATTCTATTACATTATATTATAACTCAAAGTGTTACCTTTTTATTGGGGCTTTTCTTTATAATTATGTCATGATTTCACTTTGATTTCAAAATTAATATTAATACATAAATTAAGGTGTATTTAAATCACAATAAATTAGTAGATCCAGACAGACAAAAAAAAGTGCTCCGTCACTGACCTAAGCTTTGTACACATAGGCCTACTAAAACAGCTGCCCCGTATCAAAATTTCTATAAATAAACTCTATTAAAGCTGTTTTTCTCTTTAATATTATACACAACATAAAGATCAATGTATTCTTTTTTTTATCTTAGATGCATTTTCAATTGTTTTTCAAACATAATTAAAGCCAGCACTCACTCTAATTATTTAGGACGGGCATATCTTTACAATTTGATCATTTCTTTCACCATGGATTCTTCCCCATTAGCATATTTTCATTAACCTTGGAGAATGAATAATTTACAAGTCTCCGAAAGATGAGTTGTGCCGCTTTTGGGAGTGGATTTGCAAAAGCCAAGCTTTCTTATTTTGTCTGGTACAGTAAGACAGGCCTGGGAGATGACAGGAATAATTAGCGACTCTACCCACACACACAGAGGAGGAGGAGGAGGCTGGAGGTGATGTGAGGCGCTGCAACCTGAAACCTGAGCTGATGGGAGACTCCCTGACCCCCCTAGGCTCTCAGAAGAAGCGCAAGGTGGGGTGAAGCGGGGCTCCTCATTAGTACAGTACGGCTGGTACAGTGGGGATGTCAAGGCGTCTGTGTTACCTCATCAGACCCCAGGGCACTTAAACTGGAAACAAAGGCTCCCAGAGACTGGGAGGGGCTGCACAAAATCATATGAGCAGAAGTGTATCTCGTGTGCTTTATATTTTGACCAACTGGACAAAGGGGAATGCTTCAGCAGCTAGATTGGGTTAAAGGAGAGTGGGAAAACACATAAAACACTCACTTCAGAGTGTTTACTCGCTCCGTGCCCTCCTTTGGGGTTCTATGTGGAGGTAGAAAAAGAGAGAGAGATTGTTTCAGTACCCCTTAAGATGCAAAATTTCATGGCTTTAAAATCATTTAATGTTGCAGCTGTCACATCAGATTATTGATACGCATGGATTCGCTTTTATCCTCCCGCGCTTCGGGGTCTGCGCTATACAATGTCAATATATTTCTGCTGGGCAATTTATTACTTTTATTCCAGCTCTGTGTACATTTCAGCTGCTAAAAGAGAGAAAATAGCACACCATACATTAGTGTCATCCTTAATCAATCTTAAACGGAATCTATTTGAAGATAAAGCAGAAAACAGGAGCCATACAAAAGTAATGAACCTCCATGTGGCTTCCTGGGGAATACATCCAATCTTGTATTTTCTGAGAACCCCCATCTCCCTCCCACACCTTTATTAGCATGCATGGAGCACAGCAAGAGCTTCAACTCCAGGGAGGAGCTCCAAAATTCATTTTCCTTTTTCTTTCTTTTCGTTTTTGTTTGATGAAGCTCATGGTGGAATAAAAACAACTAAAAGTCTCTTTCAATCTGACCGGCGGCACTAGCAGAGGCGCAGCTGAATATTAAAGTTTCGAAAGGAGCAAACATCCTCTCTTAGGTTTTCATGGCAACACATGAAAAGTAGTTTAGACTTTGCTTTGATTTATCGCATAATTTCACATGAAACGAACCAATTTTAAATGAAATTAGGCAATAAAAACAACACAATTCGGTTTTCCAAATTTGCACGTCCTGCTACAAAGTGCTATTTTCTAAATGGTTTCATTTTGTAGGCTATATGCAAATGAGGCTGGTAATTAACAGTGCAAGTGTCAGAGACTTGGCAGTGTGGTGTGATGTGATCTATTATGCTCTCCACACAGAAAAAGATTATGAATTCATAAATAACATCACACACAAGGTAATTAGTCTATAGCGGAGAAACCAGCATAACAAAAAAAAAACAAAAAAAAAAAACGGGCCAGATAAACATCATCAGTGCAGTAATTGCATTTTGAGTCCCATTTTCTATTAGGATCTCTCCAGTGTGCCTTTTAGCTTTCCAGAATTACAGTGTGCCCGAATAAATATTGTATAACACTTCTAGCTGTCTAATGTGGTCGTCTGTGGTGAGATTGCATCATCCACACAGGTGCATAATGTGATTACGTGACTGTGTTTAACTAGATGCTAAAATACACTGGGATGATAAAACAGCACTGGAATATAGTTTGTAAACTGCAACAGTGTTTCGGTGCTGAAATATAACAAAGCAAAGAGAAGCAGTTCAGATTGAGGGGATTTGAGTGTGCCTCTTAGCGTAATGTTAACAGGCCTAATGAACGAAGTCTACATCATGATCTATACAGATAATAGAAAAATGAGTCATCCGCGCTCAGACTTCAGCGCCCGTCTGTGGCTTCATATTCCATCAGGATGTGTTCGGCTAAACAAATCTCTGAGGATTTTACAAGATGCTTTTAGCCTCATCTACAGCCAAAGATGGCATGTGCTGCCTTCAAGCGTATGCTGGAAGCTCCTATGACCGAGTTGGGCAGATGTTTTTACGACACACTCAGGTCTAAAATAAATATGAAAGTGGCCAAAATAAAACAAATTCGCACTGCATGTTATGTTGATCCTATGCATAAGCACTTTAGGACAACTTTAGTAACTTTTTAATTAGTAACATTTTATAAAAACCTTCAGTTTGTTAATGCGTTAAGTATCATGAAATAACCATAAACAACAATTTTTCCAGAAATTATTAGTTTTATTTATAAAGATACTTTTTTACATCGCTAACTCATGCATATATATATATCTCTGTGTGTGTGTGTGTGTGTGTGTGTGTAGTGCTGTCAAATAATTAATCGCAATTAATCACATCCAAAAGAAAAATTTTTGCTTGCATAATATAGAGTGTATTATGTATATAATCTCTTCGCTAATATATAATCTATTATGTGTATTATGTATATGTGTATTATGTATATATAAATACAAAATCATACAGTATATATTTTGAAAATAGTTACATGTCTATATTTATATCATTTATATTATAAATAAATATATTCAATATATAAACATAAAATATTTTTATGTGTATAATAAATATATACACAGCACACATACATATATTATGCAAACAAAAAGTTTTGTTTTGCATGCAATTAATTGTGATTAATCATTTGAGAGCACTAATATAAAGTGACATTAACTAAAAGTTATTAAGTTTTTTTTTAAGTAATATTTCACAAATTTGCTGTTTTAACAAATAAAGGTAGCTTCTACCAACCCGCAAAATCTTGTTGATGATGATAAAAAAAGTTGATAATGCTTATGAATAAAATATTATTGTTACGTGATGGGGAAATAATTAACTTAATATAACCTAAAATGCAATTAAATTAGGCTACATTATAAGCACAAGCTTTTCTGCCCTTTCCAAATACACCTTCCAGTCACAATTAACTTGATTCTCAGATATGAGAAAAACATGCAGATATCAAAAGCACTGTGCCGTCTCAATCCAAAACAGTTATCAAGCTTTTCAAATCTCTCATAAGTCTTCCATATATAACAAACTCTCTCTCATTCAGAGACCTTCTTAGAATCTTGGGTTTTCGCCCCTAGATTGACTGATTCAGGATCATTTCTATGGCTGTACATCATGTAGGCACTTCGCTTCCAGCTTCACATATTGGCGAGTTTTTTGCCAGTAAATACAAATTTGTTTTAGTCATTCATGTACACGTAACTCAATTAGGATATTTTTGACTTCCCTTGAAGGCTGCAGTAATGATGCCACCTAGAAATAAAACTTTGTTAGGGCAATTAATATCAGCTGAGGAAAAAGTTTACAGTAGAAGGTATGCTAATGAGCAAACAAACAAGTTCCCTCACAGTCAGCTAGAATCCAGTCAGAAGATTGACTGCGAGAAGACTAACTGAACAAAGTATCACTTTTCTAGTTGTTATGCCTTTTCTACTGAATTAAACATCAGAGCCAATTACGGCTTTTAGATCTTACCAATATTTGCATTTCAGACTGAATAATTAAAAAAGAAATAAATTACTTAGCACAAACCTATCCTGACCTCCCTAACACACCTTCCAGTCACAATTAACTGATTCTCAGATACGAGTGTCTTCGTGAAAAACATGCAGATATCAAAGGCACTGTGCAGTCTCAATCAAAATAATTATCAAGCTTTTCATGTTGAACATTTCTCCTCTCAGTGATTCTTCTAAAGCATCCAGACAAATCATGAGGTTAATTTCGAGTTAACAACCAGCTACTGCACTCGGCGAGACTAGAATATTTATTAAAGTGGCCAAAGCTGTTTAAAACCTTATTTTATTCCAGGTTCAAAATAAATCCCAAATTTATACTACCACTGAGATTTCTGCTCCTATAGAAAAGTACTAATTGCACATCATGCACTAAATCAAACCTGCATGAATAAACTCTCATGGGTCAACTGCATGTAAATAAAATTCTCTCAGTTTCCAGTGTAGATCATCTCACTGAGAACAGAAAGTGAGGTAAAGATTTCCACAGAGAGAAGGATGTGCAGCTGTCGTCTTTTCAGATTGACCCCATAAGGCCGCTACTAATTGGTGATCTAAGAAGCAAAGCCACAAGCAAAGCGTAACAAACGCAGGGATTATGAATGATAACGGACACCGGCTCGCTGGATAGAGGCTTGCCTTTGAGATAATAAATTTGAAAGGGATTCTGAATGCATTATTCACCCTGAGAGATTTAACAGAAGCACACAAGTCTCCCTAACTCACCCATATTGCATCTGAAAATTATTTTCCTGCCTGAAACTCATCCCCCCCCACACGCTCTGAGTTACGGATTGCATTATATTTGTTATTCTAGAGGAGCTGTGATGGTGGGTTTGGGGGCTGTTTGTCAGTGTGCTGGTACAGTGTGATACTGAACTTGTTTGATTAGACTGTAGGTTTAAGGGGCAAATACCGGCTGTGGGTGAGATATATGGGGTGAGTGAGTTATAAAGCAATAAAGTATGGGTCCAAAGAAACACAGGTGGCTGCACCCAAAATCTGACACTTCACATACATACTGTACATATACACACATGCTGTATATAAAGACAGACGGAGAGAGATATATGAATGTGCAGTGTATACTTTTTTAATTGCATAGCATACAGACAAATAAATATGTGTGTGTGTCTATATATATATATATATATATATATACATACATACATACGAAGAGTTCAGATGCAACAGCTTCTATGTAAGTAGAATAGGTTGGGATTTAGCACATTTGAAGTGAAAGTACTTGTTGAACATATACATTGTGTGGAGAGCAATCACTCAGTATCATTCTTCTCTCATTTTTGATGAAGATGGCTTTGCATCTGAGCTCCTCATATATACAGTACTGTACAAAAGTCTTACACCACTAGTATTTTCTTCAACAAAAAATGGTTTAAGTTGGTTATGTCTATCTTTTGCGGTAGCGTGTCTGTTGGAAATATCAGTTCACATTTCCAAACATTATTTTTGTCATTAATTACAATAATGCAGTGGGATTATTGTCTGCACAAGGAGTCTGACAACAGCCCGTGCTCCACACAGAGATCTGATCTGATCATCATCCAGTCTGTCTGGAATCACATGAAATATCAGACCAAATCCAGAAGAACTGTGGCAACGTCTCCAAGATGAAGAAAAAAAAACCTAACTGGAAAACTATGGGCAAGTGTACCTCAGAACAGAAGCTGTTTTATCAAAAGCTGTAATACAAAATATTTATTTGATTTAGTTAACTGATAAATTAAATCTTAGGCATTATTTTTGAAAGCATCCTCATTTTACAGCATTTTTACACGAGTGTCTAAAACTTTGAACAGTACTGTAGCTT
>JAUCMS010000045.1:10417549-10435211 GCA_032357445.1 Enteromius radiatus
TAAACACATATTTTATGTAAAGAAAAACTTTTATTTTGGATGCGATTAATCACGATTAATCGTTTGACATCCCTACTGTTAACTTTTTTCATACTCAGGGTATGAAAATCAACTTAATTACCGGAAAAAAGATGACTCATATCCTCCCTATGCTAAAGAAGGCACCAGCACATGGTATTAATGCTGGCACATCACTGATTACAGCTTCACATTGAATATTTCTCTGTAGAGTTCATCTGTTTCTATGTCCATCTCAGGATCACTGCATTTGTGGTGAAGGTTTTCTCCATGGCAGAATCATTTATTAGCATCAATGAGAAGCATCTGTGTGGCCCTCTGGTGTACCTGCTCAAGAATAAACAGCGTCCTGATGGATCTTTTCAGGAGGACAACCCTGTCTATGACACCAGTATGATGGTAAGAGATCATTATTGTGATTCCATTAATTGGAGTTGTTTCACAACAATTAAATGAAAGGGTACAGCATACTAACACATTTTGTGTACACTGTGTTATGATATAGGGAGGCCTGCGCGGCTCTGAATCCAGTGTGTCTCTGACCTCATTCGTGCTCATTGCTTTGGCGGAGGCACAAAATGCTGTTACCTGCCAAGATCCAGACCTTGACATAAAGGTAACTTCAGTTTTTATGCTTTAAAATGGCTAAAAGCATGTGACACACTAGAACTAACTACGATGACTAGGATGAATTAGAATGATAGAAAAATGTAATAATCAGAGATAAAGGGATATTTCACCCAAAAATCTAAATTATCCTTACTTTTACTCACCTGAAGCATCCCAGGTGTATGTGACTTTCTTCTTTCAGACGAATCCAATCAGAGTTATAATAACAATTGTCCAGACCCCTCCAAGCCTTTGAATGGGCTTAAATGGGTGATAGCTATTACACTTCGGAAATCGTAAAATAAAGTGTATGTGTTTGTAATAAAACATCACAACATAAACAAACAACAGGTTTACGAATCCTCGGTTTGTGCTTCTAATTCATCACCAGCATTTAGTTTTTTTCTCTCTCTGTCCAAAATAACAAAAGGGAAAACAAGATACAGATGGAAACACTCAGAATTGAGTTGACCTCGTGACGTGTTGGTGTTTGGTGCTGGCTTATATATATATAATAATTATATATATATAATTTGTATTATATAAACTGAAAATGAAGTTAAAATTGAGCTTTGTCAAAAAAGAACATACAACGAAGTACATCTTTTTTTAAGAAAATATGTAGCAGCTTTTATTAAAAAAAAGCCCACTTACAGCATCCTTTGTACCTGAAGTATATTTCTCAGTTTCCTTAGAAAATCTAATTTTAAGTAAGCAAACATACAAAACTAATTCATGTTGAACTACTAGGCTCAGGGGACTACTGTAATTTAATAATGAATTATAAACATGTTCTTACATGTTCATGTTAATTGTTGCAGGACAATTTCAGAAAAGCAGCATTGTATATAAGGGAGCATTACCCCCGGGTGAAGAGGCCGTACACAGCAGCAATAGCATGCTACGCTTTAGCAGTATCCAACCATGGCTGCATGAAGAGCGTGCTACTAAATTTAGCATCACCTGGTACTTAGCCTTTGGAAACAAAAAAATATTTTTCCATATTGTCCAGTTTTTCTCATCTTTCTATATTTTCCATCAACAGATCGTACCCACTGGCCTGACTCTAGTAATCATTTCTTTACACTGGAAGCTACTGGCTATGCGTTTTTAGCACTGATCAAAGGTGGCCACATGGAGGAGGCAGCGTTCCCCTTTCGATGGCTGAACGAAAATCGTGGCATTGGGGGAGGATATGGCTCTACTCAGGTAAAAACCACAAGAAAACCTTCACTATTTGTCTCATATCTGTATTTGAGGTACATTAATGAATTTTTTTCCCCATCAGTCCACTATGGTGGTGCTACAGGCTCTTTCTGAATACCTGGTGAAGAGGCCTCCTCCTGATGACCTCAATCTGTTGGTGCAGCTCAGTGTTCCCGGTCGCAGTGACATACGCTGGACATTCAATCCAAAAGTGTCGTATGTGGCCCGATCTTCACGGGTGCGATATTCAGTTTTTCAAAACTCGCTTTTGTACACAAATATGGGATATTATCAGTGTTGAGGGTAGATCATTATGCGTAATGTGAGTTATGTAATCAGATTACAATTTTTAAGTAACTAGTAAAGTTTAAAATTATTATTATTTTTTTTTAAATCATGTAATGCATGAGTGTGAATTTCTTTCAATCCTGCTCAAAACTGGACATATGTTTTTAAAGGGGTCATGAACCGCCTCTGCGTGATTTTTTACATCAAAAAACAAAGTAATAGGTATTTTCTGTTCTTTTTTGATCACCCTTATCAGAACAGTTTTGAATAAATAGGTATAATAGGTATTATCAAATGGCCAGAGTTTTGAGAACGCAGCAGACGTGGAGGACTATAATGTGATAAGAGCTCGCTCAAGTACTGAGGAGCAACACCACCTCCTTTGCCTTGTAAAGCCATAAACAGTTGCCAGAAGTAAAAAGTTACTTCACAACCAAATTACTTCAATGTTACCACCATCAAAGGGTTACTCCACCTCAAAATGAAAATTTTGTCATTAATCACTTGTCATCCCATGCCATTCCAAACCCTTTAAAATCTTACTTTGTGTGTTATGAAATACATCAGTGTTCACACTAATTAGTTCACACTAATGTATTGTAATGAATTCTCTTCTGACATTTGGCAGTATAATAACTGTCTAGATAAAGGAAAAGAAGTTTGAAGTGACTCACTTTTTTTTTGTTTTTTTCCAGGTGCCTCTTGACCAGAAATTCACAGTGGAGGCTTCTGGGAAGGGCAAGGGTATCCTGGAGGTGTTAAATGCCCACATCTACATCAAATTATTGAATTAGAATATAAAATAAAGATGTAATTTGGTTACAAAACTTTGTCTTTTTAATGAATCCCAGGTAGTGACAGTGTACCACCAGCTTCCTGGTGTGTATGAGAACAGCACATGTAACGGCTTTCAGCTGGACGTCTCCATCGCTGAGACTAGTGGTGAGTTCTCCACAGTACACAGTCACAGTACAATTTGCAATGTACAGTTCTTGGAAGTGAAAAAAAATAAATAAAATGATAATATTATAATCTTATAATAATCTTATAATAAAAGATCACTCTTATCCATTTTAGAAAAAAACCCATCTGAAGTAGAAAAGTCATACAGACTCAATATCAGCGTGAGGTAAGCAGTTATAGGTAGACATCTTTTTTTATATAGCTAAGTAAACTGGTTTGATACCCATAATTCACTGCTTTGTACCCCCAAAGAGCTCTGGAGGGACGCCAGGTGAGGATGGTGATTCTGGACATCAGCCTGCCCACCGGCTTTGAGCCTGAAAACTCAGATTTAGAGTTGGTAAGACCAAACTCATGACATCATGTTGCACTACATTAGTGGTAGAAGCTAATTCTGCAGCTTACTGTGTTGTAGTAGTCTACTTGACAGTATCACAATTGTGCACAAAAGTGTCTTGAGGAACATGCAGAGTCTTAAGTTTTGCCAAATTCAATATCATGGAGATTTCCTATAATGCATTGTCAAAAGCAACATTAAAGAAAGTATTATAATAAAACCCGAATTCCGTTAATGACATTTAAAAAAACTCAATAAAATGAAAACTAGACGAATTTCAAATAATATAACCCAATATTTTGTTCACAATAAAACATAGGTAACCTAACAAATTTTACAATGTTATGCACAAAATGAGCTCATTTCAAATTTGATGCCTGCTGAAGGTCTGAAATTAGTTGCGACTGGGGCATGTTTACTATGGTATAGCATCTCCTCTTTTCAAAACAGTCTGAAGATGTCTGTGCTTTGAGCTTATGAGTTTCTGGAGTTTTGGTGGAATTTGGTCCCTTTCTCGCCTGGTACAGACTTCCAAATGCTGAAGAGTTTGTGGTCATCTTTGATGTCTTTTTCATATAATTGTATGCCAAACGTTCTCTCTAGCTGAACGATCTGGACTGCAGGCAGGCTAGTTCAGCATCCAGAATCTTCTACTGTGAAGCCATGCTGTTGTAATAGCTGCAGTATGTGATTTTGCATTGTCCTGCTAAATAACACAAGGCCTTCCCTGAAATAGACGTCATCTGGAGGGGAGCATATGTTGATCTAAAACCTTTATATACCTTTCAGCATTCATAGTGCCTCCTAAAACATGCAAACTGCCCTTACGGTATGCACTTATGCCCCCTCATACCATCAGAGATGCTGGCTTTTGAAATGAAAGCTGATAACACACTGGAAGGTCTCCCTCGCCCAGAAGACACAGTGTCTGTGATTTCCAACAATGAATGTAAAATTTGGCCTCTTCTGACAATAGAACACTTTTTCACTTCAAAACAGACAGTCCATTTTAAATAAGCCTTGGCCCACAGGACATGATGGCGCTTCTAGACCATGTTTACATATGGCTTCCTTTTTGCATAATAGAGCTTTAGTTGGTATCTGCAGACTGTTGCTAGTTGCATTTTAACATTTTCAAAATTTCCCCCGTGCCAACTTTTTTGAGACCTGTAGCAAGCATCAGAATTAAAATTAACTCATTTACTGGATACAAGTGTAAAATTGATCTGTTTAAACATTTGTTATTTTCTATCGTGTTCTATTGTGAATAAAATATTGGCCCATGTGATTTAAAAGTTTGTTATTTTTAAAATTTTATTCCAATAAAAAAACAAAACGTCCCATACAAATGATAATGTCTGTTGTGATAATGTTGTCATAATGTCTGCTAGCTCACAAATTCGGTGGATCGCTACATCAACAACTTCAAAGTGGTGGACAACCTGAGCGACAGAGGATCCCTCATAATTCATCTGTTTAGGGTGAGCTAACAGCCACCCTTAAAGTTCATACTTGTTTAACATGATGTAAATGAAGGCAACATCGAATGTTTGTCTTTGTTTGTATGTTCCGGACAGGTGTCCAGTACTCAGACAGACACGATCTCATTCAGACTGCATCAGAAATTTAAAGTGGGTCTCCTTCAGCCCTCCACTGTCACAGTGTACCAGTACTACAACAAAGGTTCATACATGTTACCTTAAGCATAATACTTTGCCGTTTAACTCACATCACAATGTTTCTGCTTTCGAACTGAAGTGTGTTGTTACTTTTCATTAAAGGGTTACTTTACCCAAAAATGAAAATTAGGCCATGATTTACTCTCCCTCAAGGCATTCTGTATGACTTTAGAGCACTTTAGCAACATTAGCTTTAAAAATTAATGTGATTTACCACAATTATGGGCTATTCAAACACGTTGTTTTAAATAAAAAATGCAATTTCAGAGCATAACAAAAAAAATGTTTTTTATCCAAATCACCTAAAAATCGCCTTTAACACAAAATAATTAAGTCTGTAAAATGCAGGATGTTTTAAACATCTCAGGTGTTGCAAGAATCTCTTTGCTACTTTTTTGCCATTTAAACTCTAGCTATCTTTGTTAGTTTGTAGTTCTAAATGTTGTGATATTGTGTTTCTGGACTCTGTTGTTTCAGATAAGCGCTGTAGCAGGTTCTACTCTCCTCCAGAAGACAAAGAGCAGCTTGATCAGATTTGCAAAGATAATGTGTGTCGCTGCTCACAGGGTCAGTTTAGCTGGATTTTGTGTTTTCAATCAAATTTATACCTTTAATCAGTTATAAAGCAGTTAGAAAACTTTCTTCATAGGTGACTGTTGCGTAATGAAGGAAGACTCCTCGTCTTTCAGTAAAGAACAGAGGAAGGCCACTGTGTGCAATAAATTACATCATGGTGAGTGGTAAATGAATGTGTTTTTTGGGGAAAGCTATTATGATGTCACATCATCTAATCACTGAATGTGCTTTTTTTCAGCCTACAGGGTCAAACTGATCAGCGCCAGCCAGAGTCACTATGACCAGTATGAGATGGAGATTGTGCAGGTTATCAAAGAGGGTACGTCTACTAGAATCTGTTTTTCTTCTTGTACCCAGCAGTCTGGCTCATGTATCTCCATTTGTGTTTGTGTAGGCTCAGAGGAAGGCCTGAACGTGAATGAAAGGAGGACGTTCCTCACTCATGCAAGCTGTAGGACAGGACTTGGTTTGAGACAGGATCAGGACTATCTGATTATTGGGCCTATCACTGATGTTTGGCACACAGGGAGCACATCCAACAAGTTAGTAGTGTTAAGCACAGAAAATTTACATATTATGGTAAATTTTCCATAATTCTGTGTTGTTTTCTCTCTCAGGTATGTGTATATGCTGGGTAAGGACACGTGGGTCGAGCGCTGGCCGTCTGAGTCTGAATGTGGAGCTGGATCTGCACTGGAGGGGAAATGTGACGAGCTGAACAGCTTTGCAAAGGACCTGACAGAAAGCGGCTGTCGGACTTGATAATGTACCAATTTAGCATTTTGTGTATGGTTTTATGTATGGATGACAACATTGTCAAAACAATCCCTGTTCACACAGATCCACAATAAAGACTAAATGCACTGTACTCTTCATTCAAGGCCATGAAACCGCTAAAATGCATTGTTTTTTTTTTAAGTGGTGTCATATGTCCCTTTAAGCTCTAAATAACACATTCAGATTATCTTCACAGTAGTTAGCCTAAAAAAGGAAAACAAAACAAAACAAAGAACTGACTGTAAAAATAGGCCTTAGTGTAGTGCCAATTTTTTTTTTACAGAAATAAAAATAAGACAAAAAAAAAAAAAAACAACTAAGTAGCAAAAAGTCTATGAAACAGTTTTAAAGGTGTGAGTTGTTGTCTATCCCTTACAACCTTGTTTACATCCTTGCTAATTGCTAATGGTGTTTAAACTGTGGCAGTTGTGGCCTTATGGTTAATGTCAAACTTAGCCAAATGTCACGGGTCGAGTCTCAGTACTGTAGTTGGGGGAAGTGAGTAAACAATGCTCTCTTTCACCTTCAATACCATGACTGAGGTGAAACCCTTGAACAAGGCACTGAACCCTCTCTGCTTCCCTCAGCAAAAAATGGCTGTCCACTGCACCAAGTGTGTTTGCGCTCCGTGTGTGTGCTGTTTATGTTTGTGCACTTGGATGTGTGAATATTTATAAAGGGCACAAATTCTGAGTATGGGACACCATAATTGGCCACAGGTCACTTTCATTAGGCAAAGTTTGTAGTGCCCCTTGTGGCAATGCTGAGAATGCAACGACTTTTGCTTAGAGGATAAAAACACCTTAGTATTGGGACAGTGTGTTTTTCCACTCAAATTTTCTTGAGAAAATATAAAAATGTAGTCTTAATAGCATTTTGTTGACAGTAATTTAAGTAAGTGATGTTTCAACTGCCAAAAGTCTGAATTCATTTGAATTTTGCCAAATATCTGGACACTTGTTTGTGCTGAGAATAAAGCAAACATTACACAAGAGTTTCTCAAAGTTTGGAAATAACTGTATTGTGGATAGTAGGAGGTGATATTTGGGGTATCTCAGTTGTCCTGCTTGTGTCTCTGACACACTGTGAGAGTTTAGTCCAGCAGGATGATGCTTTTTCCACTGCTGTTATGGACGTCATTGCTCTGTCACGTCTCAGATGGTCAGACTTCCACTCACAGACAGTGCGTTTAATATTTTAATAGTAATGTTTAATAATTTATTAATATTTTATTTCGTCCTTCACATTTATTTACGTGTTTATCTTGTCAAATGAACAGCAAGAGGACAGTATGGAGTGGTAAAATTCAAATAGTGTAAGTATATCTTTTGTCTGTGTGTTTTGTATTTTTTTTTTCTGAGAGAATATTGTAAAATTTTTTTATGGATATGGTCGTATATAATATTTTTTTTATTGTTTATGTGTTTATATTCATCTGTAACTGAGTGTGTTATCTATGTTTACAGTGAGCCAGTTATCGATCGTTCTCCGACGTAAGTACACAACTCCTCTGTTTTATGACGTTTAAGTTACTTAACACATCCCTAATCAATGTACAGAGAACAGGAATTTCCCCAAGAGTCCATGTTCATTTATTTAATGACTCAGAAAATGCTAAATGGTATAACAGTCAGGTCTGAGAGTGTAAGGCTACATCTTAATCATTTCATATAATGTTTACAAACATCTAAGGCAGGCTTTTTTAAAACGCATAAATAACATGATTTTATTATTATTATTATTATTTATTTATTTATTTCTTTAAAAAATTATCATATTATGCTATTTAACAACCTGAACTAATACTGTTATAAAAAAGATGATGTAAATATCATTGAAAAACATAAACGTAATGTAGTAATCTAACAGTCCTGTATTCCCAGTTTTATGTTTTCTTGTCACAGGACAGCAAAATGGCCCCTATTTTGGTTGTATAGATTTAAAATTTTATTTATTCATTTAATCATTTTGTCATGGTCATGTGATGGGAAAACACGAAGAGTCACGAAATCCTTTTCAAACAATAACATTTTTTACTTGGTTCAAAGAAATATACAAGAGCTTAGCAAAACATTGACAATGATGAACACAGACTGACACACAGGGCAAGCTTAAGTAACACAGACAATCAAAGTAAATGGGGAAGACACACCTGAACAGAATAAGTAATTAACAGAAAACAAGGTCACGGAGAGCACATGGGGAAACACAGGTAAACACGGAACATACACAAACAAGGGCACGTGACACATTTCTGGCTGTTATGTTATCTATGTTCTATTGTGAACATAGATAACACTGTGAAAATAGTCTGACAAAAAAAAAAAAAAAAAAACACAACACAACAGATAATAATATAATAATAACTTAAAAAAATATTATCAATAAGTTAGAATAATAATATAATAATATGTTATTATTATTGTCATGGATCAGAGGAGAAAAAAACAAGTGGATCCAATTGCAGGCTTTATTATAAGACACAGGGTCGAAACAGGCAGAGTCGTGGCAATGGTAAACAGGAGTATCAGAGGCAAAAATAAGAACAGTACAATGGGCACAGCAGAGGTCGGGCAAACAGAATCCAGAAGGGCAGAGCAAGAGCCAAAATCCGGGGCGGGAATTAACTAATGTGCATTCATAATCTTTATGGTCTTTTATTTTTAAAATCAAACATTTTAATGGATAATAAAAATGGGGGGGAAATGTCATTATGAATAAATGTGAAATAAATTATTGGCACCCCTAGAAATTCTTATGAAATAAAAAAGGAGTATAAAATATCTCTCTTATTCCTATTTATATTCACAATTTTTAGCTATCCAGGGTCATTATGAACATGAAATTTATCCCGTCATGGCTTCCTGTTTCACAGAAATATAAATAGGAAAGAAAACAAAGCCCAAATTCCCTTAATCGCCCATACCACAATGGTATAAACCAAAGAAAATATTTCTGATGTGCAGCAAAAGGTAGTTGAGCTTCACAAATTAATGCAGTGGCTTTAAGAAAAGAGCTAATCAACATAAAATGCCTGGAAGAGGACATGTGACTGTACTGTCCCAATGCACGGTGAGAAGGAGAGTTTAAGAGGCTAAAGACTCTCCAAGGACCACAAAACACTCGGGGGTCAAAGAACCTTAAAAAAAAATTGAGTACATCACCATATGTTATTTGGGTTGGAAAAACTCTCCTAGGTAATCCAAAAACAAACTCCAGCATATTCAATTATCAGACATGACTGGAACTTCAAATGGGACTGGTGTCTATGGTCAGATTAAACCAAAACATTTTAGCAAAATTTAAAATCTTATTTTAGCTGAAGCAATCATTAAGATTTCTCAAAAACGAAAACCAGTCAGGGATGTGGCCAAGAAATAGTCCAAAAAATAAACAAAAGCAAAACATAAAAACTGCTCTTGCAAAAACACCCAGCAGAGGGTCCATCTATTAGCCCAGGCCAAGGCCTCCCTAGCTCTCATCCAGGTGCATCGACAGCACTGGACAAAAGCCAAGGCAGACGGGACCACAGCTTCAGGCTCCTGTGTAGGAAACAGAGGAGGTTGTTAACCTACACAACACTGAAATGGGGACATAGCTATGGCAGAGGCAGCAAGGGAGTTGTGGGCATACTCTACCCAGGACTGCTAATGGCACCAGGAGCCTCGGACTGTGGGATTCCAGGCAGCGAAGAGTATGTCCCAAATCCTGGTTAGCCTGCTCTGACTGTCCATTAGTCTGTGGATAGAATCCTGATGATAGACTCTTAGAGGCCCTGACCTGCCGACAGAATTCCCTCCAAACTGGGGACCCTATCGAAGTCCACTTCACCCAGAAGGCCATGAATTTGGAACACGTGGTCAACTTCAACCTGTGCAGTCTCCTTGGCTGAGAGGAGCTTGGGAAGAGGAATGAAATGGGCTGCCTTGGAGAATCAGTAATACCACTCCCCCAAAGCCAGCCTTACTGCCAACAACTTTACCAAACCTCAACCGATTACCTATGGCGTAATTCCGTTCAGAGGGGTCCAAGCAGTGGGAGAGGAAGACACAGGGATGCATCTTTCCTTCCAGGCATGACTGCTGTGAGTGGGCCAACCCCAGAGACATCCATCTTAATAATGAATTGACATTCAGAGTCTGAAATAGACAAGACAGGAGCAGAGATAAAACAGAACTTGAATTTATTAAAGGCCACCTGTGCACCCTCATTTCATTCCGGTTCCGGTTGAAGCACAGATTAAATTTGGCGAGCCCCAGGAACCACTGCAGAGCCGTACGAGAATCAGAAGCTGGCCACTTGGCAACGGCCCTTACATTACAGGGTTCGGCCTTGATCTCACCCACTGAATTGATGAACCCCAAGAACGGAACCAACTGTGCATGGAAGATGCACTTCTCTGCCTTAACATAAAGCTGGTTTTCCAGCAGCCATTGTAGCACCAGGCGAACATGCTGAGTGCGTACCTGCAGTGATGGGGAAAATATCAAGATATCATCAAGATACACAAAGACAAAGCGATAGACCATGTCTCTCAACATCGTCATTAACCAGGGCCTGGAAGACAGCTAGGGCATTGGTCAACCCAAAAGGTAGGACCTGGTACTCAAAGTGTCCCGTGGGGGTGTTGAAGGCTGTCTTCCACTCATCTCCCTCACGTATGCAAATCAGGTGATAGGCATTCCAGAAGTCAAGCTTGGCCTAGACTATGGCTCCCTGCAAAAGCTCAAATGGCAGACAACATGAGAGGCAAGGGGGTACCTGTTCTTTATAGTGATGTCCTTCAAACCTCAAAAATCTATGCAGGGATGCAGGAGAAGAAGAACCCGGTACCTGCCAAGGATGAGGAGGGGCGAATGAGGCCGGCTTTGAGGGATTCGTTAATGTATTTTTCTATGGCCTCTCTTTCAGGACCAGACATGGAAAACAGGTGAGCCTTGGGCAGAGAAGTGCATGGGAGGAGCTTGATGGCACAGACACTTGAAGAGTCAAGAAGGTATAGTGTGGTCAGCTCACAGTGATTGCCAGACACAATAAGACTGATAGGAGGGGTAGAATAAGAGACAGTGGTAATTAAGGTGCCGTTCAGGGAGCAGGCTGGAATAGGTTCAGGAAGAAGAATGGCACGAATCTCCCATTGCACAGCTAAGGAGTTATCCATAAAGTTCGAATCAATCAGGGCCGAACAGGGGCTCGGAGAGAGAAACGTCCGAGGAGTCAGTAGGGGAAACAGGAGATGACTCTACCGCCCCCCTACCGCTCATCCTGAATGTCATCCTTTAGCCCCACACAGAACATTGATTGGCAGGCCCCTTCATTCCAATCACCCAAAAAGCTGCAAGAGTCTTTAATTGAATGGCGTATTTAGTCACGAGGGGCCTGCCTGACGAAGTCATGCCAGCTGATCAGCTCCTTCCTGACCTCTGACTGAGTGGTCAAACAACCTCACCATCTCTTGGCGGAAATCCTCAAAGGATGCACAACAGGGGGCTTGAGACTCCCAAACAGATGTACCTCAATCACGAGCCTTGCCAATTAGAAGCGTCAGGACAACATGCCACCTTGGCTTTCTCAGCTGCATATGTGTGTTGCTATAGGGCAAATACCACAGAACACTGGGACAAAAAGGCTCAGCAAGAGTTGGGGTCTCCATCATAGGGCAGCGAGTTGTTGCAATGGGACTCAGGCTCATGATGACGAGCAGGGCCACCCTGGGCAGCTTCCTGCTGCAGCTCCTGAATACGAGCGGTAAGCTCAGCTAAACTCCACCTCTTTTTAAGTGTTGGTCAATCTAGTTTCATGCTGGCTCAAAAGAATTTCCTACTGGGTGACTGCGGCTTTGACAGGATCTGGCCTGCTGTGTCCATAGTGGCTGATTGTTGTGTCAGGGGCACAACAGGGACACAGTTGCAGGCTTCAGCAAAAGATGATGACCGGTCTAGGAAATGGGAAGACGACATGGAAAACAGAACAACAAGAAAAGCAAAAAACCTGATGGGAGTTGACTTTGGCACAACCACAGTGAACCAGAGACTAGACAGAGCGGCTGAGCATTGACGAATCTGCGTACAATGATTGGGTACAGGACAGTACACAGGAGGGGAATAAATAGAGCGAGAAATGATAAGACATTGAATTCAAGTGAGTGAATCAATCAAATAATAACAATCAAACAATAAGGAGCATGAGCACCTCTTATAATGTAATAAGACGGAGGGAGGCATGCAACGGTAAAGCACATGGCAAATGATCAAAACAGACACCATGTGCTCACAACGCGTAGACAGAAACCAAAACACCACAACGAATGACAGGGTGATCAAACCGAGGATGTAACAAAGATGGGTTTGGTGAAAACAGGGATAAAAAGTACTCCATGTGTACAATGAAATACTGCTGTATTTTTGATGTTGTGGGACTATATTTTTGCTGGAGGTCCTGGACATCTTGTTTATATACATGGTATCATGAATTCTATCAAATACCAACAGATAAAGAAATCATTAAATGATTGACTCCGTTATAAATCTTTTAATGGGCCATGTTTGGATCTGTACAATAATCCAAACACACACCTCAAAAACAACACAAAGTCAGTCAATGAGCACAAAGCCAAGCTTCTGCTGTTTCACAGCCTTCTTTTATCATATTTACCAAAGGGAGCCAATATTTTTGGGCATGACTGTAACTGTCAAAATCATGGATTGTCTTATTTGTGTTTTTGCTTCCCATCTACTCTGTGACCCAGTTTCTGTCTCCCATTCATTATGTCATTTGGTTCAGATGTGTCTAGTCGTTAGTCCCTTATTGTCTGTGTATTTAAAGAGTGTTCAGTTTTCTGTTTCTGTCGCCATCCTTGTGTGCTTGGATTAACGACTGTTATTTATAATTAATTTAGTGTCTTATAGTTTCTCGCTCCCTCACAGTTGTGAACAATATACAGTTTGCATTTTTTCCTTCGTTTATTCTTCGTTTTTGTACAGAGTTTTGTTTCCATATGTTACCCTCATGGATCCCCTTATCAGGCCCACATTCCTCCTCCTCCTGCTGGAGCTCAAGGACCATATCAGACAGTTTCTGCACCTTGCTGAACTCACCAGCTACCCAGAATACCTGCTCTGAATGTTCTATGATGTTAACCTGAATGCTGTGTGTAGAGCACCATTGTCCAAGGATGGTCCTCAAATAGAATTTGTTGCCTTCACGAAGTGGAATCTGGCCCAGCCCACCATCTCCCCACAGTGCGGAGCAACAGCCTGAGCCCAATGATGACGGTGAGACAATTTCCTCTGTTGAAAGTGCCATGAGACTGCAAGCTGTGGACATGTGAGCATGGAATGGACCTCCTTCCCACGATATTGGGACTACTAGACCTCAAGGGGGATCTGATTGATAGAGAGACAGATCTGAAGACAGACTTTCCCCCCTCTCTCTCCCCTTCATCCTCGCTGCTCCCATCCAGCCCTCCTTCACCTCTGGTTCCCATGTCCAGCCCAGAGGGGGCTCCTGAACTTACATTGCCCGCTCCTTAAAAGAACCCTCCAGAGCCCGATACTCCTGTTCCCTTGATCAGTCCAGAGGAGGCTTACAAATGCCTTCCTACTCGCTTCTGCCTCCTCCACCACTGTCATCTGGCTCGCCCTCAGTACTGTGTGAGCCCTGTGGGACTGCCATTCTCCAGCGTCGCCATGGCTGGAGCATCCTTTACCTCCACATCCAGCCTTCGAGGCAAGGCTCTGCCTCAGCTCTCCCCTGGCCCCCCGGATTCTCTGAGAAATGTCAGGATCATGGACTGTCTTGTGACTCACAGCAGTGAATTGTGACAATAACCAGATAATAAGAATTATTATTATTATTATTATTACTACTACTATAACTACTACTTCTTCTTGAATTTCAGACTGTCCATAATTTCTTCTTATTTTCTTTTTTTCAGGTTAGACCACCTTAACATTTTTGTATTTCTTGCTCCACAAAAACATATGTTGTGTGTTATTAAATCTGTGTGTTATAGGTTTTCTGTATTAGCTCCAGCAAAGATAAGACCCGGAACAAAACAGAACATCCTGCTGGAGGGTCAAAAGCTCTCCAGACCATTGCTAGTCAGCATTGTAGTCTATGATTACCCAGTCTCCCAAACAGCCTTAATGACGGGCTCTGTTATCCTCAAATCGCAGAACGACTACAGCGCCCTTAAAACAATTGAGGTGAAGTTAGCTATTGATGTATTTGTTCTAGTTCAAAGTAAAGAGTTACATTTGTTTAAATGTTGCATGCTTAACATGAACAAAATTAAATGCTGTCTTTTTATTTAGATTGATCCAAAAATGCTGCAATCAGATGGAAAGAAGAAATATGTGAAGCTGGTTGCTCAGTTTGGCAGATTTCATCGTGCAGAAAGCATATTACCAGTGTCGTTCCAGTCTGGATACATCTTCATTCAGACTGATAAACCAGTTTATAACCCTGGAGACACAGGTCTGCTCTCACATACACAAGCACTTGTCATACTACCAATTTATAGTAAACACTCTGATTACTGTCATTTTTCAGTGCTTTGCAGGGCTTTTGTGTCTGACACTGAATTTCGTGCTGCTGAGAGGACCGTTTCTCTGGAGATTCAGGTGACTGTCACTGACATTAAATGTCATTACAGTATTTGCAAGGAAATATTGTTGACACTTTATTACTGGGACCAATTCTCACTATCAACTAGTTGCTTATTAGCATATTATTAACACATTGGCCGTTTATTAGTATTTATGATTACACCTTAGTTTTATATTATTGTACACTTTAGAAATTCTACTTACTGTAAGTAACTGTGTAATTACATGTCAACTAACTCTCAGAAACAGTTTAGGGTTAGTTGACATATACTTGTAAAATTTCTCATAGTCAGTGTGTTGTGTGTTGTGGACCCATCAAAATAAAGTGTTAGAAGTTATTAAGCAGACAGTCCATTAATAGGCTACTCTAATGACTGCTAGTTGACATGTAGTAGCATGTTACTTACTTGTTGGTAGAATTTCTAAACTATCGAAACAAAGTGTTACCAACTTTATTTTTATCTAACAATACTTTACTGTACAATTGGCTCATGTTTCAGAATCCAGACGGTATTGCAGTACATGGTATTTCTCGAGCTAAATCCATCGATGGGATACTCTCTAACATCTACCCACTCTCATCTGTGGTCAAGTATGCACACAGAACAGATATATTACATTGAAAAATAATAATAAATTGACAAAAATTGGTATGATTTACCTGATACTTTAGATATGTATGCTGACTGAGTATCTTCTTTCTAGAGAGGGCAGGTGGAAAATTGTTGTAAAGTTTGATCAGGGAAAAGAGAAAATTTTCAGCCGAGAATTTGTAGTCAAGAAATATGGTATGTCCTTCATATTACCTTTAGATTCTTCTATATGTTTCCTTGTTGTTTGGTTAACAGCATTTCTCTTTTCTCTCAAGTCCTCCCAGCGTTCAATGTCACTTTAACTCTAAAAACACCCCACCTCAGACTAGACGCAGAAAAGTTGGAGGTAGAAATAACAGCCAGGTGTATAATTTAATTTATGTCAAAGTGTTCTGAATGACCTCAATGTATCTAAGTAACACTTTCAATTTAAATTGATTTTTTTTTTAAGTGACAGTTTACTTATAATGTCACAAGATTATTTTAAATTTGTAAAAATATTACTATTTTACATTGTTTAAACTTTTTTAAGTATTACTGTATTACTGTTTTTACTTTATATTTGATCTATTAAATGCAACTTTTTTTAATGCTAGTGTTTTTAATACTTATACTTGTGTTACTGAATTGCCAAATATTTCACCGTATGCATTTCTTTCAGGTATCTTTATGGTGAACCAGTGAAAAGTGTTGCATATGTACTGTTTGGTATTGAAATTAATGGTGACAAGAAGAGACTCACGTCTATGAAGCAACTAAATGATGTAAGTAATTAAAGAAGAAAAAACCTCATGAAAGCCCAAACTACTTATTCTGAGATTTTGACAGTGAGGTTTGTGTTGCACATCATATAAAACAATGTAAATACCTGATCATATTAACCATTTACATGTTTGCACGCTCAATGGAAACAATTACAATTTCTGTGATGGTTTCTGTTGGGCTATTGTTTTTTTGTAGCACGGATAGTGAAATGAAACTGTCTGAATCCAAAGATGTGCATGTTTTCACTCTCCCCTCTTTCCCCCTCTGCAGCACACCATGCCCACTTTTTTTGCATTTTTTAAAACTGTGGTAGGAGCTATCCAGTGCTGAAAGAGGGGGTTCCATGACCCTTTAAGTACCTTAAATCATCTTTATAGTACAAGACTCTTTTTCCTCCTTGTTTTATTTTTCAGCTGAATGGAGGAAGAGTTAGTTTGACTATGGAAGAGATAAAGAAGGCCTATCCTGACACAAACACCCTTCTCAGGTCTTCTGTGTACGTCAAAGCATCAGTACTGACCAGCTCAGGTGGGAAAATCATAGAAAACAACTTTAAACCAATAACAATCCAATAGCAACGGCACAGCAACCCATTGGTTTCCTTTCTTCACCTCAGGCAGCGACCTTGTGGAAGCAGAGAAATCTGGTATTAAAATTGTAAACTCACCCTACATGCTTTCCATCAAAGACACACCAACATATTTCATACCTGGCCTGCCATTACACATGACGGTAATTTTTACTTTTCCTATTCTGATAATTACTGCTTTAAGATATGAAATGCAGCAAAATGTCTTTTTTTTTTTTCAATAAAATGAAAGTAAACGATGACAGGCTGTCAGACTTCAAATAGGACAGTGTTCTTTTAGTATCATTCATATTGTGTAACGTAATTTATTAATATTTTTATTAAGTTTTAGTAATTATGTTGTGTGAATTTCTCATTTTTTTAAATATTTTTTAATTACTTTATTTTTTTAAATTCATTTAAAGGTTTATTAATTTTACAACTGCAGTACTACAGTCTAATTTCATTGCCGTTTTTTTATATTCTAATATTTTAATTAGAATTGTATATTATTACAGTATATTTATATAATATTTCTATTTAATTATTATTTAATTTAACAGAACTTTAAAAAAGCAGACCATAAAACTTTTGCTCTCTACACTCAAAAAAATGACTCTTTGAACTAACATAATTTAATTATGTAATCATGCATCCTGGTTCCACACAACCAA
>JAUCMS010000045.1:10442966-10457666 GCA_032357445.1 Enteromius radiatus
TACAATACCGTGAAACCGTGATATTTTTATCCAAGGTTATCATACCGTCAGAATCTCATACCGGCCCATGCCTACAACAGGCTATAGTCTAATTTATAATGAAGTCTCATTGTAATCGGGAAAATTATTGACTTACACTTCCGCTTAAACTAAAGAGATTTCAGCTATATTTCAGGCTATAATATATATGTCGTGTCATATGTCATTGTTTGAATTTCGCTATAAAACTGGCAGATTTTGAAAGCTGAGACTTTGGAATATCTCCGGGTGCTCCCAATCTAGGCCGTCTTTATTCTCGTAATATTTTGACTTTAATCTCGTAATATTTTGACTTTAATCTCATAGTATTTTGACTTTAATCTTGCAGTATTTCGACTTTATTCTCGTAATTCCGACTTTATTCTTGAAATATTATGACTTTAATCTCGTAGTTTTAGATTTTTGTTTTAAGGTGGCACTAAAACGACATCGTAATATCATGTTCTGACTTCAAAACAATATTAATATGCTGGGATATTCGAAAACTGATGCTTTTGAACGTTAGAATCACAC
Organism: Enteromius radiatus; assembly: GCA_032357445.1. Taxonomy (NCBI): domain Eukaryota; kingdom Metazoa; phylum Chordata; class Actinopteri; order Cypriniformes; family Cyprinidae; genus Enteromius; species Enteromius radiatus. The sequence continues at coordinate 10,443,519 of JAUCMS010000045.1, forward strand.
ATATCCAGCTTCATATCTAGGTTTTCATAGATGGGTTTGTATAGAGTATGGAGACATACTTAAGAGGTTTGATTCCCGTGTAACTATGGTTTAACAAAACAATTCAAATCTGCATAAAAGGAAGCTGAAATGGCACGAAACATCCAGTAAGGAATTTAAAAATGGTGTTGCACAAAAAGTGCACAGAGGTATGTATGTTTTTATAAGACCAGGTTGATTTTAAATGTGAATGCTGCCACTTGCACCAAACAAGTGGGCTTTAGTCTGCTTTCAAACAAACTAAAAATTGTATTAACAGTTTGACAGCAAACCATCTGTTTTGCATTTCTGACTAAAAAGCCTATTTGAATGATAGCACTTTCTAAGAAATATTTTGGAAAATCATTCAGTAATGTCACTAAGAAAGGAACCACATTTTTCTCAAACACAAAACCACTGCACATTATAATTTCACTATCAGCAATGACACATACGCACATTCTGCTGAAGGTTTAATGGTCACCTTTCATTCGCCGGATAACGCACAAACCAGCGGTACAGGGCGTGCAGACCAGCGACAGAAACCAATAAAATGTGCTCTCGGCTCACTCAACATGATGCATGTCAGACAAGCACAAATGCCAGTTACTGTTGCTCCGTACCACCTTTGTCACTAATAAAACGTGTCTCCTCATATTTCTTCAAATAAATAAATTTCCCACTGACCTTTTTCAAATTAATGATGCTGTATAAAATACCACTTAATCTGCCATTTTCAAGTTTTATTACAGGCCATAATATATCTTTGATTGCAGCAGCTGTTGGTATTGTGTGGCTCTGAATGCTGATGAGCAACGTGTATATTAAAAAAAAAGATATAAAACTTTATGGTTTAAGCATCGAGGAGGTTGTTCTGGTTGGGAGGCACAGTTGAAGGACCTTGAAATTATGCAATTATTTGAACAGAATAAAAATTTTACATAAAATAACAAACTAGTTATATAACAGAAATGATGAGCCTTAAAAATGACCGTAAATATATCAACTTACTGTGAATGCATGAAAAAGACAAAGGGCTAATCAATGGTTATAATGTCCCATTATCTCATGTAATTATTTGTTATCACTACAGATCTAAAGCCTAAATGTTACTAGATACTGTCTCGTTTGAGGAAAGGTGGCAAAATCAGTCAGTTAAGGAAAAGCAAAAAACAGCCATAGTTCTATCGGCTGCAAACTTGAGCAATGTAATTTGCAGTAAGTAAGATAAATGAGTCGGCACACAACACTTCACTAAGTAAAACAATTAATTACAATTAATCACACTGGACGGATCTCAAGTGTAGCCTGTGATAGGCTTGTCTGTTTGATGCATTGCCTTTATGAGGGCCAGTGGCTACATTTCAATCCACTGCTAAGTAGCTGAGTTATTAAAATCAATCCATCTATGTATCCAGTCGTAATGGCATCCTGCATAATGGCTGCTACAAAGACAGAAACCAAAAGGAAAGTTACTCGATATTTCAAAGTGAATGTGCTCTCTCTGATTGCCTTTGTGCATAAACTAGAGAAACAAACAGAAAGAACAAAAAGTCACGAATCAAATAATATCAGGCATTACTGATAAAACCTGATGCTGTTATTTCAAATATATATAAAAACACTTTTGGCATTAAATTGTAACATTATCATAGTAGCTGAAATATCGAGCTACTCATGGATTCTGGTCCTTTTTTGTGCAAGTCACTTGAGACGATTCTAAATATATTTTACAGTACAATCACACATGGGATTTTGTCGCACCTGTTGGGGCTGTCATTCCCTTTCTTAGCATGGCTGACTGAGGATTCACTCAATAGCTAAAGCTCATTGATATGGCAAAACCCATCTCATCCCTGCCACTCTCAGACAGGCGGCAGCTGCCCCTGGATCCAGTCAGTGACGAGCCCGAGGATGTAGAGAGGAATGCAGATTCAATGGACAGATTTCTGTCTCTATTTTACCTCAACTAGGATTAAAACTGCATTAGTAATGAGCCTAAGGAGGTGATGGAATAAAGTATTTAGTAGTTTTATAAAATGGTCAGTGATTAGAAAGAAAACATTGGCAAGTATATACAGCATGGTCCAAACAGAAGCCTCTTTCTGCCACAAAAAATAAATAAATAAACTACCTGATTTTATTTCTTATTATGCATAATGCTACCTGGTCTCATGGCAAACACCTGAAATATGTACCAATAAGGACATCACTGCAGTTTCCAAAAGTAATGGACACTAGAGGCAGTACAACTATGACACTTTTATTCCTTATCACACAAAGTTTTGATTAATAATGTGTTATTTTCACACAGTTACTTTAAGAATATTATGTTATGGCTCAAAAACTATTTTAATATGCTGGGGCATTTGAAAACTGATACTTTTGAATATTAACATTACATATTTATGGGTTTCTATGTTTGATTTGTTCAGTGGTTCACAGAGTACTAAGATGTACTTCGCGTTGAATCCCGTGTAACTACACCAGTTCAAATCTGTGAATAAGGAAGTTGAATGTGCATAGTTTCTTCAAGAAAAGAGCTTTTTTTTTGCATTTATTAACATTATCAGGTAGGCTTAGGCTTTAGTTTGGTGTAAGGCATGTTTCCAACATGATAGAGCATTAACTCTTAGCGACAGACAGTCCCCAGATATTCTGAACCATCACAATACGTACCTGAAGAAATGTAACAAAAAACACAACAATACGTACCTATATCAACTTCATAAAAATGTGCCAGGGTTCACATTTTGAATCCATGTTTTGTGCATTTCTATTTTTATATAATTTAAAATGTAATGCCCTGTGATAGTAAAGTCAAATTTTCAGCAGCCATTACTCCAGTCTTCAGTGTCACATAAGTACAAATCAAGTCAAATCTACTAGCAAGCAAAGGTTTTAGCATTTCACTTACAGATCAAATGCTATGACATTCTGAAATCCTTTTTTCCAACTTTTTTCAATTTAACTTTCACCTACCAGCTGCTTAAAATATAATTTGTAATAAATAAAAAGCATCATTCAGTTGCATTTTCCACATTGTAAATCCTCAGAAGAGCAGCTTTCATGAATAACTATTAACCTTTAAAAACCATCTTTAAGAACTCAGGATTACAGATGCGCTCAATCTTTTTATGCTCATATGAATCATTCATGACACTGTATCAGCACTTTATTGCTTAATAGAATTATTCTCATCTGTGAGTGTGAATTTAGGTTACCCAGTTGAGGTCACACTAAAAAATGATGTCATTCAGCTCAGTCCGGAAAACCATGATGTCATTACTAACTTCCAGTAAGCATTTTAGCATCAGCATAACAAATTCTGATGCTCCCAGAGTGCACTACAGGTGAATAGGTGAAGCTGAGAGGTAGAAACTAATCTACTTTCTTCTTCTGGAAAACCCGGTGATGTCACATATAAAGAGCTTTTGTGAGACTTGCAGTTTACAGATTATAGTTCCTGCACATTTGACCAGCCTGTCGATGTGTCATGTGTATTTAAAGAGCTTTACTCTTAAAAAAAAACAAGCTGATTAACATCCTATTTGATCGATAGTGTCATCATTACAGAAAGTATAGTAATCCTCAATAAAATTTTTAACTGTGTCAGCATTTTTGTCATCCAAATTAGCAAACCATTTTGTTACTGAAATGGGAAACAAATGACAAGAACTATTACTAATACATTTCAAGATAGGTGACACAAACTATAGTCATGCTCCTTCAAGGCCGGGTAAAAACACATATGTCGTATGACTGGTGATGTCACCTTGAAATGAGCTCATTACCACATTTCCTCATTTATTTAGAAAAAGCGTTAGGGATTTTATACAACTGCATTAATTCTCTAGAGCTCTCTTTTTAATATTTATACTTCTATTCAGCAAGAGTGCACTAACACTGATAATAAAAACATCACAGGACTAAATTACATTGTAAAATATATTAAAATAATAAAAAAAAAACACTTATCTTAAAATTTCACAATATTTATTGTATTTTGATCAAATAAATGCAGCCTTGGTGAGCTCTCATTCAAGGGCATTAACAAAATATATAATAAATGTCAGTTTTTTTTAAAGAATACTCAGGAAAAGTAACTGAATGTGTTAAGCTTACAGCAAATGTCTCCAGAAGACCTGGAAAGAAGTTCTTATACCTTAAAGACTGTTTTGTTTATCTTCCCTTGAAACCTTCAGCTTGTGGGGCTCCATCTGCTGTCCAAACATACAATATACAATCTTTAAACGAGACTCATTGTGTAAACATTTGCTTATATTCCAATATGTCTGTTTAAATGCAGTGTTAGGGAAAAATATGTATAGAAGCACTAAACTAAAACAAACATCATTACACATACAGTATCCACTTGCATTTTACTAAACTCAACTGACATGCAGATAAAGCCTTAAAATGCACGTCTGAAGCCCTGAGTGCTGAAAGAAAGTAGACTGTGATCGGCTATCAGATCAAGATGAATAGGAACATGTCTCAGTCTGATCCCTGGACAGCTGTAATGTTCTAAAAGACCTATTGCTATCGATTCCCTCAGGCCTTTGTGGAACAGTAACTATGGCCTTCTTGGCCAGATCAAAAGAGGTCAGGTGGAGCTGAACCTCCTCAACACATTTCATCCTTCAGATGGAGGCATAATCCAACAAGCAGGTCAATTTATGAGCAGTGACATGAAATGATCCATTTATAGGACCCAATGTTGACACTGAACAGACGTCAGTATAAGAAATATAGGAAGTATAGGAAGACACAACACATCTTAAATACTTAGCAGTCCTCTGTTGTGTGCTGTTAACTAAATTTGAAGTTTCAAAACAATTATTAAGGATTACATACAAATATTGTACACAAAAATGTGTCACTATATTTGACAGGGAATTTCAGGCTAAGGTCTGTAAACATGGTCTGGCTACCCTCAAAGAACATCTTGCTAGCATTCCAATTAACTTATGAACAACCAATAAAAAAACTGTTCCTCTTCAAGAAACCTGTAATTTTGGTTCAACAATGTCAATAAAAAGCAGTGCACCTTTTAATATAAAAACCCACATAAAATACAATAAATACAGAGAAAGCAAGCCAGTGTGCTAAAGAGGACTGGTTTATGTTTCTCATGCATGTAGTTTCCAGATGTATTTATAATTGCAGCCAAATTAGTAAGACTCATTTATGAGCAAAGAAAATAAAACAAATACCCTGAAAAGTCTTTGGAGAGGCTAAAAGTAAAACATCTTGTTATTTCTGTTTGTGCCACAGCTAAATGAATAAGTAATATTTCCAAGAAGCCAAGAGATATTTTTGACCTATGACTACAGTGTTTGTTTCCCGTGCTGACTCTCTCTCTCTCTCCTTCTCTCCTCCTGTCCCTGAGTTTCTGCAGTTATAATCAAGGTTAATAGATTCAAGTGTTTAATCTTATAAATGGATATACTTTGAATATTACAGCTTGTTAATTCTGCGTGCTGGACAAGATTTCACAGAGGAATAGAATGGGAGGAAGGAGAACATGAGGCATTGGTTTATGAGGTTGAGCTAAAGCTAATACTATATTTAGACATGCTGATGTGCATTGTAATTGCTCCAGGGCCATGCTAACATGGGGTCTGGACCAACTATATAATAGTGGCTATTAGTAGATGATTAGGCACATGATGGTGAAGTGATTTGGTTTCACTCCTTTAATAAAGCCAGTGTGTAATATTATATATGCAAGTGCCTGCTGAGAAGACCAGACCAGCTTAAACTAGCCAAAATCCCCACAAGTAGAAACGATACAAACATTATCGCCTTTTAGACATTTCTAAGTCTAAGTTTCTGTATCTTGATCATGTAAGGATCCTTGCTATCTATGGGAGGGTCAGAGAGCTCTCAGAATTCATCATAAATATCTTAATTTGTGTTCCAAAGATGAACGGAGGTCTTATGGGTTTGGAACGACACGAGGGGGAGTAATTAATGACAGCAATTAACTTTTGGGTGAGCTATATCTTTAAAGACTAAACAGAAGCTTTTTCCTAATAGCGGAGTTGACAAAAGTGACAATTCTGTTATTTCTATTGCTATTTCTACCACAATGTCTTGTTAATTAATTATTCATAATTATTCAACCATAATGTCTTGTCTATTACTACCATAACCATTTTTACAGGTACACTGTAAAAAAGGCAACAATTATTAGAGTGTTTCACAAGAAAATACAATTCCAATTTTTACTCCAGTAATTGAACAGTGAAAATTTACTATTTCTGAGTGAAAAATGTTTTTAGCATTGGATTACTTGTCCAGTTGAATATTAATTACTTGAAGCCATATAATTAATATTCATGAACCAAGCTGAAATGATTTATTATAATTGCGCAACACCTATAGTGTGTTCTCCCCAGGAGAACAAAGGCTTTATAAACCATAATAAGTAATATCTTCAAAGGGCAGACCACCTCATTTTTACACTAAGATCCAAAAGATCACAATGAGTTGATGAAAGAATTAAAATTATTATCTGAACTACGCATTTAATGAAGAACAATCTAAACTGTTAGATTTGTCTTTGTGTCATTGCATTTTAACTGAAAATAAAACAGCACACACTTTACCTTGCCCTCCCTCTTTTTCATTAATAAGCCACAAAGATGCATCCCAATGCATGCCTTCTGTCTACCCTGGACTTAGATCAATACAGAGGCCTTACTGCACTATTAGCCTATTTCTCTTCATTCATTGCAGCTATTCAACATGCTCTAGAAGCTCCAGTTATCAGAGGAGAGCACTGCTGATGCTCAGTAGCTACCGTACAAACGCTGGAAATACAACTCAAGTGCTAAATTGTTTTAGGTTTTTAGAGATATTTTTCTCTTTTTTTTTTGGTTCAAGATGATTATTGGAATCATGTTGGAAGCGTAAATTGCCTTCTAGCAAATGTATGACAGAAAAACAAGTATTGGATCATCAACAACATTACAAACATCTCTGGCTACCTAATGGTTAGCGCAGCATTTAGATATCGATTTCCCTATTGATCATGGATGTCTGCAGCCAGCTTGACATTAACACAAAAGCAACGTGCAAGGAGCATATTGATATGTGCTGTCTGAAGGTTGACGAGATGGTGCATTTTAGCATACCAACTACAACAAATGTGATCAAAAACACAATACCATCATTGATAATAAAGCAGTCAAAACCCTGTGTAATATTCAACATTGATAGAGCCCCTCCTGTAAGGAAAGCACTAAGTGTGCTAAGATTTATGTGAAAGAGACTGGGGCTAGTTGTCACAAGGGCTGTTTGGTCCAATTGCATGTTTAAATATATATATATATATAACGTTTTTATAATTTATTTATTTAAAAGCATTTATTAATCCTAGTTCTTTTTAATTCAACATTTACAAACACACTTTACTTTAGTTCAGTGTAGTAAAATGTAGCCTCAGCTAAAATGAACAGTTAACATTAACAAAGGTTAATAAATGCTGTAACAAATGTTTTGCTCATTATTATTAGATTAACTTAAGCTGACTAATAAGAGCTTATTGTAAAATGTTACCATATTTTGCCATTTTATACAATTCATTACATTACAAAAGGCTAATGCATGTTATATATAATAAATAAACTTTATCTTTATTTCTGAACAATAATACTAAAAACATTCAATAGCTTATTCTGTAGCCAAGACTTTAAGGTATGTGTCTATACAGAAACTGACATTCAAAAATAAACCTACTCTTACAAACTTTCACTCGAGTAAAAAAAAGTGTGACAACCAGCCCCAGACTCCACTCTATTTATGTTTGTTTACATGAGATAGAGTCTGCAAATGAGAAGTATATGCGAGGAGGCCGCATTCCCTGCATGTCTGTTTGAATATTTCGTTAGGCAAATGTTACTGTAATGCAAATTACGAGATCGGCTTGTGACAAGTTGTAATTGATAGAAATCCCTCGTGCTTGCATGTGTGTGGTAGACCGCTCAGTCTAGCTTTCCAGTGCCTGCATGCGGAGAGCTCATATTTCCTGCTGTGACGGCTCTTTTTCATCAGCTCTCTGGATTGTTTAGACTCCTCTTTTCTTTCATGGCTCTCTGCCAGCAGCCCGGCACACCTGGGTAATCCTGCATGGCACCGGAGCCCTGTTGGGACTACACAAGAACATATTATCCAACCCTGGCTAAGGCAGATAAGTGCCTGTGAGTGGCAACTGCGGACGTAGGGGGAAATGAACGGCAGAGCAGCGGGGAGGAAACTGGCAGGAATACTGATGAAGTTTGAGGGAAATTCAAGAGCCCTGCAAAAGATGTAATGCATAGACTTTACAGTATTACGGCGAGGAGATTGTGTTTGTATAGATCACGGTTTGTCTATAATGCTTTGAGCCCGAGTGCTGGAGGTCTTTAGTGTAAAATTCAGGTATTTAGGATTGGGAGGTAATCTCAGACATGGTGATGCTGTTAGTTTGTGTCTCAGGGGTCTAGTCTCTTGCTCTCTTAACCCCCCCTAAAAGAGCTGATAAGAACTACTGATTGGATTTCTTGGAAATGCAAGATCTTCGTGGAAGCGTTTCTTAGAATACAGTACCTATCCAATTTAGAGGTACTGATGTTATTGCACTGACGGCTCCTCTGTAACTCTTTCGCACCCCTTAAACACCTTTCAAACATAAATCTCAGTAAGAAGCAGTTTCTCTGAACTCGCAAAAAGTCCTGCAAATTACTGCAGTTTGCATTCACAGATTCGCACAGCACTTGATACAGTAGCACATCATACAGAGATTCTGCAGGGCGCCCAGCTTATGAATCCATTTTTAATTACTAAAAACGTGCCTGCTGGGGTACTGGAGTTCACAGAAGTTCACTTCGTTTGATGTTTCTATTACAGACTCACTTTCCTGTGTGAAGTAATGCTCGTTGAGATGTCAGATAACTTGCTTTCAAATCTGGCACATTTTTTTTCACTCCCTTTTCTTGAGGTTATGTAATAGCTTGCACTTACTGTAGGTTGAGACTGTAATTATAGGGTGTTTCATGATATATATATACACACACTAGTGCTCAAAAGAAATTAATACTATTAATATTTCAAAGAATATATTACTTTTATTCAGCAAGGAATTGCATTGAATGGATCAAAAGTGAAAGCAGGCATTTACAATGTTACAAAACATATCTACTCCATATCAGTGATGTACTTTTGAATGTTTTATTCAAAGAATATTGAAAAAATGTATTACGAGTATTACAAGTGAGTTTTCATTGAAATGTTTCTTGAGCACCAATTGAGTATATTAGAATGATTTCTGAAGGATTGCGTGACACTGCAACTTAATGAGCATAATATTTTTCAATGTTTTTTAAAAGAAGCATTATCAGTCCCAAACTTTTAAAGATCGACTTAAAGAGTTTAAAGTTTTAGTCCATATTGCAATAAAAGATAGTTATGTAGATTAAATATAATAAAAGAAGAACTTCAACATGAATCTGTTTTGCTTCTTGTTTCTTTTTAACAAGAAGAAATATGAAGTGGCCTTTTCGTACCACAATGGATCTAAATTATGTTTAGATATAAACAAATTTTGGGAAAAGCACATACAAAGGATTAACCACAGCTGATGCCTCGTTCCCCAATCAGTTTGATTATCCTATCAGAGCTAGAGATTCTCCTTTAAATAGAGCTAACTCCCCTTCTCTGGCATCTCGTTCTTTGCATCCCTCCACCGCCCCTTTCTCCACCTCTAGACCTACATCATCCACGCTAATATTTGTCTGTCTCTTATTCTGTCCATATCCAGATCAAAGGTGTAACCGGCACAAGAGATGATCTTCATCGGAGACCAGATCACCTAGTCAAGTTCCATGGACATATCATTGGAACCTAGCAAACCCACACTCATCTTAAGTCCTTTGCACTATCTGACAGGCGCATAATCAAACTGTAAATTAGGTGCCGGGGCATCCGGCCAGAGGAGAACTGGCCCCTGCTGAGCCTGGGTTCTCCCAAGGTTTTTTTTTTTTCTCAATCATGGTTGGAGTTTTGGTTCCTTGCTGCCATCGCCTCTGGCTTGCTTAGTTGGGGACACCTAATTTCTAGTGATCTAGGATCGGGCCGGATGCCACGCTCCATCCAACCCGTGCCGCCCAGGGGTTAAAATCCCTAGAGCTCGGAGTCCGCCAAGCTCCCAGCCCTCTGCCCGGACAGCACGCCAAACACGCTCAATCTATTAGATTATTAACGAGGAAGTGTGAACTCGTGAAATATGAGTTTGATAGTATTTAACACTAAAAAATAAATAGCAGTGTGGCCTAAGGGATAGAAAAAAAGGAAAAAGAAAAAAAAATAACATACCAAAATGAATCATTCATTGCAAGTTTATCTCTTTTACACTGAATGCTAACTGTGTCCAAATACATAAAGGGGTTTTCTGATATACAAGAACTACAAACAGCAATCAGTGTTTCAGATTTCAGTCCTAGTACAGTATATATTTGTATATTGCAAGTTTGAAATCAGGATACATCCATCTCAAATTTCCTCTATTTCTCAAATATCATTATGAGGGGACATCTGTGAGTGAGGAGAAACATTTAATATGTGGCTGTCTTTCCCATTTGCTGTGTAAAGTTTAATGAGAGGCTCTAGGGTTGGCACCACATGAATTATGTATACATTATTCTATTTTAAAGCCCACACCAGGCATCTATCTTTCGGATGGACCGGAACCAATGTGATGGACTGGTTTGAAAATGAAAGGCCCGGGGCAGATGCGCAAGAGACATCACACAGAAACACATTACCAGGAGAGTGAACCTGTGTGTGTGTGCGTGTTTATGTTGCTAGGTCCCTAGAGAACTTTATATTAAAAATAATGTATAGGAACAAGGGTTCATCCCTCAGGACCTACCAGAGGAAATACAGAGATGAGACAGCAGGAAAAACAGAGGGAGAAGGAAGTAGGGATGAATGGATCTTAAAGTATCAGTACTTTAAATACTGACCGATCTATGCTGCCAATCTTAAATTACATACCTTAAGTTTAAAAAAAAATGCATACCTGATTTATGAATGCAAATTTGCAGTCCTTATTGAATGTAAAACAAACAGAGACTGTGTTACAAAAAAGTAATAGTGAAACAAACTCGAATAGTTAACCTAAAATGATCATATGTCTCACACACACACACACACCGACCAAATATTATTTAATGCCGCTTGTACATGCAAAAGAATAAAGTTTTGCAAACAAAAAATAAAGAATTGTAAAAGAAAACTATCCATTGAGAGAGAAAAAGAAGTTCTGCAAACAAAAATAACACTTCAGACATTCTACTAACTATAAGTAACTTTCTTAGCGATGCAAATTACTTAATCAAAAGTTATATTATTAATATATTTACTATATTTACAGTAGGAAATTTAAATGGAACATGATCTTTACTTGATATCCTAATGATCTTTGGCATAAAAGAAAAACGTATAATTCTGACCCATACAATGTGTATTTGACTATTGCTACAAATGCACCCCAGCGAGTGTTCTGTTGCAGTTATTTTAATCCTTTTACTCATCAAAGAATCCATAAAAAGGTATATTAAGTATATTAAAACAGTTATAAAACAGTTAATTTAAATTGTAATATTTCACAATATAAATTTTTTTTCTGTATTTTTGATCAAATAAATGCAGCCTTAGTGAGAATAAGAGACTTCAACATGGCAGTGTATACATTTGTTTATTTTTTAGGTTCATTTAAAGTTAATATTTATATTTAGAAAAAAACTCTCTAATGTTAAATTTCTATAACTACCCGTTGTATCCTCATTAAGAAGTATCGCATTGGCCTTGATAGTACTTGGTGTCGGACTGAGGCACAGAGGGAAGGAAAAAGCTGTTCTGAGGGACCATGATAACGTGTTTCTCTCTGCACAGATGGGTTCAGCTGGAGTCTGCTTCGCCTGGGGGAACCTCGATGGGCACAAATCCTAAATCACATATGTCCCCTCAGGCACATCTCTGCTGTTTGCCTGCAGACACCGCAGCATCTAGAAATTCTGAATAAGAGCTTGAATAATACTCTCTCTCACACACAGACGAATACTACATCAGGACTATTCCCTCATGCAGGAACCAAATTCCTTAGTTTATTCAATACCTACACAAGATCAATCATTTTAAGGCATAAATGCCAAGGTCAATGGCTAGGGGACACAGGGTCCTCCTGGTTGTCATAGAGACCTGCCTCGGTCTCCATAGTGAGCTGCCCCTGTCTTAACTGACCTCCTGTGGCTCATCAATTTAGTGACCCAAAGACATGACTCAGATTGTCTATTAGTCGATCAGTTCTGTGCAATCAATAACATTGCCACGGCTGGACTCTTCTTCATTTAATCAAAGACCAAGACTGTTCTACCACTGCCATTTGTGAATGATACTGCTCATTACATATGTCTCTGCACCAAGGATGGGCTGAGCTGAGCGTTGTTGGGACTTTTCCCAGTGGGACAGTTGATCTCTGGGACAGCTGTCGAAACCAAATCCAGATACAAAATAAATAAACAAAGATTTGAAAGGAAGAATAATGCTCCCACTTTATATTAGGTGTCCTTAACTACTATGTGTTTACATTTAAATGAATAATTTTATACAATGCAATTATTGGGTACATACATGTTTCTGTCTGTAAAAATAAATAAATAAATAAAAATCAATATACATTACACTGTTGTTTGGAGTTGGTTCTTTTCCCCAAGTCTGCATTTAGTAAAATGGTAATATTGTGAAATATTAATTTAAAATAGCACTAATTTAATATATTTTAAAGTATTATTTAATATTTAGGAGCAGTAAAAAAATGTAGTTACGTCCCAACCACTGATCTAAATAATGACTGGATCGCTCATTGCGTTCCAAATTTCCGACAGCCAGTGAAGCCACTGGAAGTGTTCGATCCGCCATCTTACTATTCCCTACCGGTAGAGAGCACCATTGAGTCACAGGCAAACCGCTGACCTAAAATCACCCGATTTGCAAAACTATAGCAAAATTCTAAACCAACAAACAAAATTATATGAACAGAACAAGGTGAATAAAGGTATATTTGTAAACAAAGCGTAAATCTTTCTTCAGATTTAAGAGTAAGCACTTTGTAAATTGATATTCAGGTCGTGTCGTCTGTATATCATGTTCATCTGATGTTCGCGAATCCAACTTTTTAATAAGCATGGGAAATTTCCCACTTTACAAATACATGCATAGGGTGTTTGCATTAGAAGAATTGTTAGGTGATGTTTTCTCGTTGAATTCATATGATTTCTTATTAATTCAATTAAATGTATAGGAACAGTGTATATTGGAATACCAATATGGCGGCACGGCGGCTTCACTTATATGACATCATGAGCAATCCAGTTCTCTATTATAGATCAGTGGTCCCAACCTTGTTTTTTGGCCCTGTCCATCCAACCTCTGTCACAGATCAGTCTGACTTGGTACTTAGTAGTTTGCGTGTTGAGGAAAAGTCATTTCAATAATACATTTGCTAAAGCTCAATTCCCCTTTTTGCAGCTGTCTGAAAAGGTCAAATGCTGCATTGGGCAACACAGTTTTTGAGCAGCTTGGAATGAAATCCACTTAAAATATTTATCAATCTATTTTTTATGTAAGTACTGTGTCTTAGCTTGTTTTGTGTGCTATTATACCTGGAAAAAACCTGTTAGTATTTCTTTTCATCTCAATGGCAGCTGCCTGGCTGGAGCATTACTCTCCCATTACTTTTTAGCCAATCACCTGAGCTGTAAATGCAGGGCTCTCAAGTGTCATGCATTGAGCTTGACAGTCACTCATTTCAGTCTATTGTCACGCACTCCCGCCACACATTGTATTTCTCATGCAGAAAAAAATATTTATAATATATTTAATATACCACAGCGCACAACATTTCTCTGGCCGCGCCGCTCTCGCTATGGAACCGGCAGGATTCAAGCGCGTCTACCCTGGAGTTCTTAGTCGAGCCTGCCACTTATCAGCCAATCAAAAAAAAAAAAAATAGGCTACACAATAGCCAATCAGAAAATAGCACTATTGTATCTGGGTAAGATTTAACGCAACAACCAATGAAAA
>JAUCMS010000045.1:10457766-10470542 GCA_032357445.1 Enteromius radiatus
TGGTACAAACAGCATCATAAGTATAAGTAATCTTATCTAAATTTATTGTAAAAGCTGAGGTTTGTTATTTACTGAAAGGTTACATATAAAATTCATATAAAATTGTTTTACTGAAGGATATTATATTTTCCTTTAACAGATGCAAGCTGAAGAAGACCAGGCTGTTTGTTAATTTATTGTCTGTTATTAATAAGCTTGTTGTTCAATTCATGTTTTTGTGTTTTGCTTTGGTACCGAAATTGGTACCGAGAACTGTGGATTTTCACTGGTATTGGTACCGAATACTGAAATTTTGGTACCGTGACAAGACTAGTGTAGACATGGTGTTAGTTAATCATTTACATGTCAATATTTCCTATATGAAAATTTGGGTGCACCAGTACAAAAAGTTAGTCTAGTGCCCTGATATAGCAAAACAAAAAAAAAGTAGGGAAAATTTTACAAAATTGTATTATATAAAAGTGCTACACAGAGGCACTTCACACTGACCATGAATAGTAAAAACATGATTTTAACCATGTAAACAAGCCATCCGTTTACCCCCTGTGCATGCCAGTGTATCACATGACCATTTCTTCTTGTGTGGCTGTGTCTAGAGCTGAGGTCAAAGGTCACATGAGAGGGGGATCTGTATAATAGCCATGAGGGAGTCCGAGATGAGAAGAAAGATGGAGATTTCTCTCACAAAGGCCTAGTTTGTTTGTTTCATGATGGAAAGAAAGAAAGAAAGGATTTTGTCTATTTAAAACCATGATTGAATATAAATATTTGCTCTGTGAATTACCAATACACAACTGCAATAACCATGTCCAGCTTGATGACAAATGTTAGCTTGCAAAATGTAACAACCAGAAACAACTATAACACATGCACCATGACTAAGACAGGACAGGACAGGAAATTAGCTTGCGATATAAAACGTCATATGTGCACACATAAAATAAACACAGAGACACGTTTTCATACAGGATTTTACAGTTCTCCTAACAAACATGCCTACAGGGATGCCTGCGTTTCACTATACTCTGCAACATCAGAGCTTAAATTAAATCAGATCAGGCTAAGCTGAGCTGGAGGAAAAGACCAAAACCAAATCATCTCAACCCCCAATCCAAGACTTTCAGCTCAATGACGAATAAAGATCACCAACCATGCTACTGGCCAGCAATCTATCTGGTAAAAAATCCCTTACAATACTTCTTATAAAGTGAATGAAAGAAAAGGGGTACACAAGTTTACAATCTTTTTTTAATTTACTGTTCCCTGATTATAGCATTACAGCCAAATTTTGCATGAAAATAATTTATATAAACAATTACAAAAAAGTAGCTGTGTCTCTATCACCTTTATTAATGTACTTTGATTACTGTTTCTGCAACGCAAGTTTAGTTTCTGACTTCATGGCTCTGTTAAAGGTATCTTTGTATGGTTCTATATATTTTATTTGCTCCATGCCTCTATTCTAAGCACACAAGTCTTTTAAGTTCCTACTTTTACCCAACCAGAAGTGACTTATCTACTATTACTTCCAGCAGGATCATATGTTGCACCCCACCTCAAACATACATACTTGCATTTCAAACACACAGTAAGACAGCTCACCCGGCGAGCACTGGGAGTCTCAGATCGCTTTATGAGAGACGGTTAACCTTTTTCAGCCTGTGCCTGTGACAGCTGTCAGCTTTGAAAAGACACCAGCCTTTCATTTCACACAAGGGAGAGCCAGTGAGTGAGGACGGCCTCTCGTTCCAGGCTTTCAGGTGGAGGACACTCCAGCAGCCTCTGCATTATATAAGAACAGAGTGGTTTCATATTAGCCCACTGACTTTGAGCGCTTGAACTGATGGAATATTAAACAAGTGAAAGAGAGACAGGGCAGGAAACATTGTGTAGTTCTCTTCTTTAGACCTGCAGGTTTGAATTTGTACCCACAACACATGATGAGCCTTTTACTCTAGTTCAATAAAGAAAAACTGTCTTACTTGATAAAGTATAACATGTTCAAAAAGAAAGAAAGAAAGAAAGACAGTCCACATAAATGAAAGCATGCTGAACAAGAAAAAACATATGGCAGAACTTGAAAAAACATTATCAAGGATAAATAAGAAATAAGAAGTGTAATTGCATGTCTTAATTTTGTTATGTCTTTGTCTACAACAGGAAAAATACTATCCTTTCTGAATTAAGAAATTTCCAAGAATATGTAAAATATTATAAAATTTAATTTCTAACATTAGAGGCAGGGTAAGAGATTTCTGGAAGCCAATGTTAATATTTGAAATCACCCAAACAAACACACCCCTACCCCAAAAGGGTCTCGCTTCTATTTTGATAGCTCCGCCCCACACCACACATACAGTTCATACGTAGCCTAAGCAACCCAAGCAACGATTAGCTCTTTGAAAAAAAGCAGAACGCGAGCCGCACAACAAATCTGAGACAGAAAACTGCTGCCGCGTACTATTCATGATTTCCTGACCACTGTTCTACATAATAACTGGATCGTTCATTATGTTCCAAACTGCCGAGAGCCAATTACGCCACAGGAAGTGTTCGATCCGCCATCATACTATTCCCTACCGGTAGAGAGCTCCATTGAGTCACAGGCAAAGCACTGACCTAAAATAACCCGATTTGACACAAATCAGTCACATGGGATGAATTTTTATGTTATCTGTATGTAAATGAATTTTTACTACTTCAGATGTTATCGGCAAAATTGGTGGTCTTTTTGGGCAGGATAAGCGTATTTCAGTCGTTTAGGTGGGTGTCTGCTGCGTAACTTACTGGCAACAAAGAAAAAAACTATTCAACATGAAATATAGCCTATTTATTTATGTACGCAATTATATTCAATATGAAAGTATCAGTATCAGAAATGTATTTGAATATACAGTTAATAATACAATAGCCTCTGTTGCTCTGTGTTGTTCTGAAATAAAAAGCTTGCCATGCATCATCTTGAAATAAAGCTTCATGTTCGTACTGTAGGCCTATGTAATTAGTTATTTCTCTGAATAAATTATGATGTGTATAATATTTGTAATGTCCCGATAGAGCAATATTTATTTCAGACCCTCTAAGATCACGCCAATTTACCAAGATTACCATCTACATGCAAAATGTTATGCATGCTAAATTAATAATTAATTTAACAAACATTTAAATCATTACTTGCTTCACTGCTGTTGACGAAACCATTGTTGAAACATTACGCATAAAAGCAAAACTATAACAAAATTATAAATCAACAAACCCTAACAAAATTATACAATGTAGGCAAATAAAGTTTACAAATATATTTGTAAACAAATCATAAATCCTTCTTCAGATTTAAGAGTGAGCACTTTGTAATTTGATACTGAGGTTGTGTTGTCTGTATATCTGTCAGGGGAGTGTGTGGTGCAGGAACAACAGAATAGATATTCCAATTCACAAATTTTAATAACGCAGGGTAGCAAACAAACACGCATGCGTGCAACACACAAAGTAACAGTAACGTACTAACGTTACCAGACCACACATACTGAGCTGAAGAGAACTTATAAAGAGAGGACAATGATGGATAATTAAAACGACACCTGAACGCAATGACACAATTAATAGAAGACAGAAACTAGGTAAAACTGAGACAGGGCACATGGGAAATGAAAACAACAACAAACAGTCCAGGGGTGTGACAATATCATGTTCATCTGATTTTCGCGAACCCAACTTTTTAATAAGCAGGGGAAATTCCCCACTTTAAAAATAACCGTTTACATGCATTCTGTTTGCATTAGAAGAATGTACAGGGATATTTCGGATCTGAAAACACTGACTTGTTAGGTGATGTTTTCTTGTTGAATTCAAACGATTTCTTATTAATTGAATGGAATGTATGGGAACAGTGAGGAATACCAATATGGCGGCGCAGCGGCTTCACTTATATGACGTCACGAGCAATCCAGTTCTGTATTATAGATCAGTGTTCCTGACACAAATTTAAAATGACTTTCAACGGTTGCTTTATCGCGTCCAGTGTAGGCAGACTTTAGCTGTCGCGGCGCGGCTTCTGGTAACTTAGACACGTTGTTACTTACCTATGGAGAAGAGCCAAAGCAACAGCGTCCGATAGCAGGCCTGCCGCTCCAGCGCTGGAAAGCTCATACACGATATGTCCTATTTCCTACTTCCTGCCTTATCGTTCCGCAGACACTTTCCTCTTTTTTTTCTTTGTGTTTTTTAAAAAAAAAAGTATTTTGTAATCTTTCTGTCGCTGGGCTCGACTGTTCACTGAACCACTCTCCTCTCAAGTTTGTTTTGCTACTAACGTTAGGACCCGAATAATTTTCCCAAAGCATTTTTGAAAAATTGCTTATTCTGCCTTTAATGTATCTGATTTTAAGAATGTTTACTGAGGAAAAAAAAAAAGAAAAACAAATATGAGCAGTATTTGGTGTTAAACTAAATTTTAGAGTGTTACGTGTTAGAGATCCAACAGTCATCTTGTTAGACATTCTAATCATGCTCCATTTAGAAATAACTTTCTATTTTGAGATTCTGCGAAATTCTTTCTCTCAAACACATTCTTTGTGCATTCTACGGCACCTCCCATATACTCATGTAAAGTTAATGTCTCAAACATTTGCAATGCAGCCACCAGAGACCTGTGCATTTGACAGAGAAAACTCTCCTCTTCCTTCTTTTATTAAAGTCTGCATGCATAACAACTACACTCTGAATGCAACCTACCCCCCTCTATATCTGCGTCTCCCCCTCTCTGCGTTGTCCCGTGCCTGCTCACGTATTCTTTTAATCTCTGCTTGGTGCTGTTATAATTGTTTTCTGTTCCTTTCATGATTTGTAACTAAGACCCAGAACAATTGCAACACAGATGAGTCCAGTGACAGCTCGCACTGAGATTGTCATCCAAACCTTGTATGACTGGCACCCTTGATGTGTCTGGGTTCAACACTGATGAAAGACCTGAAACATCAGAGTGATGTACAGTATGTCAGTGTTTCTTTGCCTGCCATCATAACAGTGGCATCAGGTTACTGTTACTCTGCACCGTTTACTCCATTTACACTACTGTCCTTCTACTTTATTTACTTATTTCAAGCAGAGGGTGCTTTTGAGTTATTATAACGAGTGAGGAAAAGAGATAAGCTGTCAGGTGATGACATGCCACATGTCATAGACGTTCTGAAAATTAATTAATGATCAAGCTATTAATTAAGAAAATGCTAATTAATTAAAGTTATTGAAATTGGCCACGTAATTGTGTTTTTGGTCAAAACTTTATTTGGATATTTGTATGTGTAGTAGGCCTGGATGAAATATGTTGTAAATCATCCAGCTGATATTTGTTTGTTTTTTACACTTTACAGAGTTTTTATGAGTGCTTTTGAACATATTGTACAAGATTAGAGAGCTGCTTTAATAAAGAGTCATGTTGTGATTTAAATTTCATTTTAAATTGCACATGACATTATATTAACTCAGTTTTGAATTGAGCACACGTAGCACTCATAAAAATATTAATAAATACAAATATGTTATTGAAATAAACAATTGTTTGTTTATTGTGTAATTTAGATTTTTAGATTAAAAAAATTATATAAGTGTCTTCTTTCAAAAGAGGCCAGCCATGCTAAAGGATCATAGACTGCAATTAGTTAATTTTCAGGCCTCGTGTGAAGGGTTTGTTTCAGCTGGGTACAGGTTTTGCTTCATTCATTATGTCTATGAGGCCATTATGTACTAAAACATCTCTCTGCTTCCCTCTTATTTAATGCAGACACTTGCGGGTGTCTGCTCAGATCCCCATGACAAAGCATGAATACCAAAGCCCTTCCGGTTATGTGATGAATTCAGCCAGCGTGCAAATAGCCACCCAAACACACAGCCTAATACATACACACAGTAGTAACTGTCTTGAGCAGGCTTATCCAATTCACAGCTAAGTCAAGTTGCTTAGACTGCCCCCTATTGGCTCTCATATTGAACTGCAACTCAAACCTGCTGGTTCTACAGCAGATAGGGCTTCTTACAGACAGCTGCCAAGATAGGTAAGAACACCTACTGAAAGCAGAAAACAAAGTTGATGATATGAGAAGTATTTCATAGCTGCACACAAGCTCAACCAATGTGGGAACTGCTCAATCAAACCCAAACAGACAATTTAAACAATAATCACTTGGTCAGGACAGCATGATAAAAACTGCAAATGGGTAGGAAAACAACATGTACATGAGGGTCTGTAATACATCTAAATAAGTGAGCAGGTACAATTACAAAATGCACCTTATATAAATTAACACCCATATATTACCAAAATTAAACAGTGGCAACAATATCAATACCTATAAGTCTTATTTTTGGGCATTGCAATGGTATATACACTCTGTATTATGGCATTACCACCTGATACCATCACTGCAACCCTTCAGAGAATCAAGACAAGGCGAGACGAGGGCCACTGGCAGGTGTGAGAAGTACAGAAACAAGCACACACACGTACAAGGTGAGGGAGGGGTGTTTAATGGGACCTCTATGGAGGCAGAAGGGAACATCTGTGGTCATTAGACTGCATACAAAAGGAACCCCCCTTATTCAAACAGTCTTAGGGCCTCTTTGGACGCCCGGGCTCTGAAGCATACCCTCCTAATTCAAGGCTTTCAGCAGCAATCATCATTAACATTTCAGTATGCGTGTGCGTTTTGTGTTCACCCCCAACCAGCATGCAGAAAGTGAAATAGGTGGCACGATAAAGAGTCTTATAGCGATTTGGTGGTTCGTTAAGTGTATTAACTGATCATAGATTATGCAAAGTGTGTGTCAGGATCTTTAATAACTGTGCTAAAATCACTTTTGGAAATAACATTTGGACACAATTACCTGAATTTATGTTCCTTATATTCGTGAAAAGTCGTATGCCTAAATGTAAACAGTGCACATGTAAGATTTTTTTGTTTGTTTATATACATATATATAGATATTAACTATTATATAAAACAAAAAGCAACTGTGCAAATTTAGAGCCCGCCCCTAGTAGACTTAAAATAAATAAAATAATAATAAAATATTTTTTGACACAACATTAGAAGCTGAATGCTATTAATTTGCAATTTTCACGTTGGATCCATGTATACAAAAAGTTAAGAGTTAGATATCCAAGAGTTGTCCAACAAATACACAGTCCATGTTTTTCTGTCAATTGTGTGTGGAGGACACACAATTGACAGAAATTGTGTCTTTCTTTTATTTTTTTATGAAACGAAATTAAAGGAGGTTGGATGTCCAGGACTTAATCTAGGCGTGTTATATATTTTTAATGGTTTAAAAATGACTACATTGAACTTTTTTATTATTATTTTAGGTCATAATACATATTACATAATAATAAAAAGGAAATAAATAATAATAATAATAATAACAATAACAGTAAAATGTCCTCATAATAGTAACATATCTATCTATCTGTCTATCTATCTATCTATCTGTCTGTCTATCTATCTATCTATCTATCTATCTATCTATCTATCTATCTATCTATCTATCTATCTATCTATCTATCCATCCATTCACCCTTTATGAGATATATAAAATGCAATATCCAATTGCAATATAATTTTTCAATACCTCCCTGATTTAAAAAGCCATAAAGTAAGTCCAAAACCATCCAAGTTTAAGCTGTAATCTAGGCTTGGCATAGAAAGAAGAGCTTGTCTTCAAAGATTACAAAATAAGGCTTTGGCTCATAAGTATTTACTGTAACCACTTCTTTGCTGACTTTTTTGTAACCACTGTATATCTCCTGTTTTTTCCATTAGGCTGTTGTGGGCTCAGGCTGTGGTACATTATAGATGGTGGATCAGCCATATGGCTTATAAGTTATGACGTGTGCGAGACCATGACTGCACTCCCGGCCATCTTTTAAAACAGTCTAATGAAAAGAGATTAGCCTTATCAATATTTATCAGAGGAGCCTTACCTTCCCCCCACAGCAGAGAACAGTCATGTTTTACCTGACAGATTTAAACATCAAATATAAAGATCTAATTTTAAAAGTTGCATAAATATCATACAGTGAATGATACAGTGACACTTCTAAGGACAATATCACATAAACAGTGACTTTATGACTTTTTTAATCAGGGAGGTATTGAAGAGTTATATTGCAGTGCTTATTGGATATTATATATCTCATAAAGGTTCAAATATACAGACTTTTGCATCACATTTACATGCCAGTAATGCTTTCCAGCAGTTAATGGCATTTTTTCCTGAAGCAGTTACATCCTTTCCGAGACAATCACTCTACAATTCAAGCAATGCCGAGCAGAGAGGCTCCGCATGCTGGGACTGATGATTGTCTCTTTCAAATTCATGTGTGGCCTTTCTCAAATCAAATTACTGCTTTGTGCCTGAGAAAAGCTTAGCAACTTTCTGGGAACCGGTTGCAGGTTTGGTGCACCGCATAGCAAAAGAAATATGAACATGTCTCATATTAAATTCTGATATTTGTGAGCAGAGACTATTACAGTGGACAGCAGCTATGATCGCTGACACATGGATATTAGCCCTGTACGGCATGCAAATGAGGCCACAGACATTAGCCCATGCTTGAGGAGGTACAATCAGTTATTATCAGCTCAATCAAGCACAGAGCTTCAGCAGTTATAATGACCCACACGCCACCAATCAAATGCATAATGGGGCAGATTTTAGCTTGCTGGAAGTAGAGGGCGGATGACTGAAATGTCTTTGTGTTCTTGTCTCCGTTTGGTTTTGTATAACTTTAGCTATTGTACAAAATCCTAGCCTGTTTAAATAGTCATGATGTATTTGGGGTGTGAGAGACTCAAAGGCATTTGTATTAAAATACAATTGTGTGAAAAAGGTTGTGAATCAGAAACGATGTTTTGAAGTTAAAAAACATCTTAATAATGGATTTTTTTCCTTAAAAACACACAGCTTTTCATTTTACTGGACATTAGTTGATGGATTGGAGTCAGGGGGGGGAGGGGGGGGAGGAAGGGGGGTTACTTGTAGCCTGGGCCCGCCCATACTTCTTGGACGCTACATTCAATTTCGCAAGCAAAGTCAGTCTGGCAAAGATGCCATTTTAGAGCATTTCCGTTCCCAAAAAAGTGGGAACCAATGAGAAACGAGCTCATCGTGTAACACGATGACACAGCACTTCTGCGATAGGAAACCATACCGGCTTTCCGTCGCTACGCATACGTCATCGGAATGAGTGGTCTGATTGGTTGTAGATTCGTCCAGTAGTATACAGAGGCATCTGATGGATGCAGGTTAAGCCCGCCTCCCAGAAGGCGGGTAGTAAGGTAGCTTGGCCAGACTAAGCTCCTATGAGCTTTATAGTTGCGGAAGCCAGGCTAGGTTACTTGTGGATCACTGTGATATTTTTATCAGTTGTTTGGACCCTTATTCTGACGGCACCCATTCAATGAACAGGATCCACTGGTGTGCAACTGATGTAATGTTAAATTTCTCCAAATCTGTTCGGATGAACAAACAAGCTCATCAGAATGAGTACATTTTCAAACAAATTTTCATTTTCGGGTAAACTATTCTTTTTCACACTGACATCATTTGTACTGAACATGTGGGTTATGTCTGCTAAGATTATTCTACAGACAACCTTCATTGATTAAAACTTTAAAAAAGAATGACTAACAGCTTGAAAAACAGAAATGAAGGAGATGTCCTTGCAGCCAGCTGTCTTTATCTTCAATGAAGACTTAAACTGAAACAGATAAAAAGAGTCTATATTATTAGACATCCCTCACATCTGTCAGTTTGGCTTCACACATGCTCCTGTCATCTCTCAGTATGTTCTGGCGGTGGCTTGTGCGTGTCTGATGGCTTTTGAGAGCACCTCAATCATTCATATGAAAGTTATAACCAGGGGGGTGGACAAAAATGACGCATGAAAAAGCATTTTAACTTTGAATCAGCCAACACTATTATGCAGCTGCAAAATGAGTCATTATTTTCTAATTAGCAGTATATGTCAGTTATAAAAGATGCTAAACAAGACACAGTTGTACATGAGCAAACTGCAGGTGTGCCGGAAAAAAGTAAGGGAACAAGCTTTTAAAAAAAGGCTGAATATGGCATATATCATTGACAAACTGTTTTAGCAAAATACATTATGGGTTATAAAAGGTTCATATTTTGGTTTTGGGAGTCCCAAATAGCAGGCTGGAATGCATGCTAGGTCAAAAAACACTTTCATTTTCTTATAATATGCATTTATTTTTACCTTATTTGGTCAACGACTCCCATACGATTAGTTTAACGATTTATTTTATCATCTCCAATGACTGGATGATTTAATTTAACCAGTGTTTGTGAGCTTTTAACGCTCCATAAGCGGCAGCTAGTGGCAAAGAATGAATTTTCATTTTCATTCAGAACCCGTAAAAAGACCAACAAGTGGGCGGGCATTATGCTTATGTTTCACTTTGGTGTTATTATATGGCTTGGGACTCGTTTCAATGATTCAGAGTCGACTCTTTCTTTTGAGAGACAATAACTTTATACACGGCGCACTTTCAAAATTTAAACTTTGCAGGATGTTTTCATTCACTTAGAGCAGCAAATGTATGCTTTTGAGATGTGTTTGGGATATTTTTGTGTGTGCATTTTTTGGATTGAATGAGTAAAGTTGAAAATGAGTTTGAAAATGTGTGTAAGCATTTTGAAAACAGTTCTGCTTTCATCATTTATTTTAAAGAATATGAATTTACTAATCCTAAGCTTTGTAGTGTACGTCTGATATCAACAGCAGTCACAGAGATCAAGTGAAATGTGGTAATCCTTTTCAAAACTTGAATTCTGATATATATATATATATATTATTTTATTATATACATTTATTTTTTTATGTGCAGGATCCACACGTTGGGCATCTCTGTTGAAGTGTCACGTGTAAGTGTCTATTAACTATTAATGGGAGTAACAACTGTCACTGAAATAACTGAAATAAGAGCCACTCCTCTGCGCTAATCACGTTCAAGATGTCAGTAACAGTCTGCGGTGAGGGTTAAAGGTTAGATATGCCATTCGGTCCTAACAGATACAGAGCAATTATGAGCAGCCTGCTTTCACCTCGTGACCTGAACGGGCTTACTGGACAGCTGGGATACATTGGGATTAAGTCAAAGGCATCATTTCTGTAAGCAGAGGAGAAATGATGGGGCATAATTGACAAGGAACCACCCCAAATGAAGGTCTGTCTAGGACCATGGGTAGATGCTGAGGCCTAACCAGATGTCCACAGACACTGAGGGCCGGCCCAATCTATTTCAATCAGGAGGGAATGTTTCACTTTTTATTACTTTTTCAATTCTCTCATTCCGATCAGCCTGGCCCAGATAACAGTACTATTAGCCCCTTAGATCAATGTGTTTTTATTTTCCCTGCCCCTCTTCCCCCTAATGCAACCCCCTCCCTCGACCCGTATTGGGTATCGGAAAACCAAATTACTTTATCTCTTCTCCCATGGGAAGCCTGCCAAGGAAAAGTTGATTTGCAGCTGCACAATGGCACTCCTTATCCTCTCATCTTCACCACACTCTTTCTCTCGTTCTCTTGTTCCTTCTTTCTCTCTCCTTTTTTTGGGTGGATGAAGGAGCCAATCAAAGTACAATGAAAGAGGAAGAGGAAAAAGATGAAGACAAAAAAATAATTCGAGTTTTGTCTGATGAGAGCAAGAGGAATCCCCACGGCTGAGCAGGGAATAGACATGGACTCGCAGCAACCAGCACCGCTTCGCTTTATCTTCCAGAATTACAGCCATTTATCAGTCTGCGCAGAAAACTGTCAGCCCATTACACAAGCTCGCATGCAGGCGGAGGGGGGCGTCCCGTCAGACGTGCTCCTAATGGCTGCGGCAGTGGCCCTGACTGAGGGTCACGGAGGACATTCATTAGAAAACTGTAACTTGGCTAATCGTAGCTCACTTAACACCACATCATGGATGAGTGCCTGCCAATGGCGCAAAAAGAGCTCCATTGTGTGGTCTGGTTTAGGTAAACAGTGCTAACGCACACCAAGGAGAATGAATGACAGTTCTGGGGGAGACGCAGGGCACTTTGGGAGACAATTGCGACTCCTGCTAATTCCTGATCTATTCTACTACAGCTATTATCCTACAAGTTCAATCAAGGCCTCTTAACATAATAGAAGAAAACAAGGTCTCTCCTGTGGTTGCTTTTTACATGGTTATCTGTGTCTGTTGTTGTGAAAAGAGGCCTTGTACAGTAGCAGCGTGTTGAAGGTAAACATGATCAAGCCGGTTTAATGAGAGCTCTGGCAAGATTGCAATAACTATTTTAATGCCTTTTCAGTTTTAGCTGCCATTTTCTGAATTTAGGCTTAGTTTACACTGCAGGGAAAATCTTTCCCCCGTTTAAATTACATTTTAACAAACTGCAAGTTAAATAGATGATAGATCTGCTTTTTTTTTGCTTGCACATCCACATTGGGTATCAAATTGACAATATAAGAAATTTTAGCAGTTTATGATTGATTTTGGAGGGCAGTATCAAAACCTACAAAATGGGTAACACTTTACAATAACAGTACATGAATTATCATGTACTAATACATAAATTAAAAATTACTTGACTATAAACTAATGATGAGTTAAAGGGATAGTTCACCCAAAAATGAAAATTTGAAGTTTATTTGCTTACCCCCAGGGCATCCAAGATGTAGGTGACTTTGTTTCCTCAGCAGAACACAAACGAAGATTTTTA
>JAUCMS010000045.1:10487050-10511634 GCA_032357445.1 Enteromius radiatus
GTTATGTCCATGTACTGAACTGTTATTATTCAACCATGCCAAGGTAAATTCAGTTTTCTATTCTATGGCACCTTTAAATGGCAACTTTTTTTCATGAACACACAAGATATTTTCAGTAAATGGGTCAGCTTCTACAACGAAAATCAGAATTATCCTGGTCCATCGAATCATCAGCAAGCAAATCAGTAAAGGAAATGACAGCAGTCAGTAGTCAGAAGACTATAAACTTGCAGAAGGTGGATTTGTGCAGATTCTGCCAGCTAGAAGGCAGTTCTTGTAGGATGGCCGTCCCACAGGGGAGTTCCTGTCAACTTCTAACACATACCTCATTGATGAAGCACCACCATAAAGGCTTCATAAAGGCTTCATAAATATGTATTATATTAGATACAGCTGCAGCCTAGATGACATTCTGCTCCATTTTGGGTCTCTGCTTTGAATGATTGCACGTCTTGTTTTAGTAGATGACTCCTCAAACCATGACAGTTTTAAAATTGGGCTCAAAATCACAAATAAAATATATATTTTTAAATTGATCAAATGTTGTTTTAGGTATATTTTTTTATGCCAAATGTTAATGTTTTTGCATAAAACTTAAAAAAAGACCAGCCATAGGCAATACATCAGAACTATGTCACATGGTATGAGGGTGAAATTGCTCTAATTTTGTAGATATAGAGTCCCTCAGGAATACCTGCCAAACCTGACCTCCTGCATTACGATACTATACAGACAGCCCGTAGAGGGAGGTCAGAGGTCAGGTCCAAGCTCAGGGTTGACCAAGCAGTGAGAGTTGAGTTTGTGCAGCTGCCGTCTTGCCTGAACTGGCTTTTATCACACCCGTGACCTTTTTCTTGCAGAGCCACAGAGCAATGCTTCTCTACATGAAGGACTGGGCCACCTCTGAGACTTATAAAGAGATCAGATCTGCACATATTAGTCTTGAACTACTGAAATATACAGTCTCACTTTGTTTCTTATACTACTGAGTGGCTTTAAAAGGCTTATAATGCAAATGGAAGTCATATGGAATACTTTGACACATTTGTGGTGTTTTGTGCCTATTTTCATTATAAGGAAGAGAGCAGCTTACGCATTTTGCTAAATTTCTCCTTTTTGTATTCCACAGAAGAAAAGAAGTCACACGTAAAGGTGAATAAATGATGACAGATTTTCTAACTTAGATCTATTTCCATTTAAATCTAAACAATTAATAAGTATTTTATTATTGCTATTCTTTTTTTAATTTGTTTTATTTAGATTGAAATTATTTTAAATAAACAAGATAAAATATGAAAAATTGCAAACTGTGTGCGTGTGTATGTCTGTTTATTATTGTTTTTAGTCTTTTTTAATTTGTTTTATTTAGATTGAAATGATTTTAAATAAACAAGATAAAATATGAAAAATTAAAAATTGTGTGTGTGTATGTGTGTTTATTGTGTTTTTGTTTACATAATTTAAAATATATATTTATACTATAGTTTTTGTTTATATGTGTGTAATATGTATATTTACTATGTATACACACACACACACACACACACACACACACATAGCATATACTATGGGAATATTTACATGCATATACATTTATATATTTATATTCCTATATTTTATACTATACATAAATATAATTAATATATTACCATATCTAAAATAAATCTTAAATATATACATGCATGTGTTTGTATTAATAAATACATAATAAACATACACAGCATAAGCAAAAAAAAATTAATTGTTAATAAATGTATATATATATATATATATATCATTACAATACAAAGAGCAGAGATTATTTAAATCATTTTTAAAAAGCAAAATTGAAATCTGAAATAAAACTGGAATAAGAATTTGACATTCAGTTGTGTAACAAAGTAATCTGCACAAAAAATAAATACAAATTATAAAACAACAATCAACAACAAAGGAACCTTTCCTTTTCAGGCACATTCTTTCACAGCTTCTCATTCAATATTCAAAAGATCACATTATAACTCCTCCAGAAAAGAGAATGACTTTAATTGTCTTGTCAAGGTGCATCCGTCCCTGTCCTCAGGCATCAGAGGAATGCTTTTGTTGCATAAGCGCAACTGAAAACCTTGTACCCCAGCTCTGATCAAGTTCCAATAATGGATATATGTGCTTGAGCTCTCTCTGTAAGAGATGGCCTAAGGTTTATAGAGGACCATTGACTGGAGAACAATACCAGAGCTCACTTCTCCACTATGCTGGTAAAAGTAGCTGCTCTCTGGCCACGGTGGGCCCCTGAAGAGGGTCTCTGGAGAGCTTCTCTGTGTTTGGACACCTGTTTGCATTTGGTTTTCCCTACAGAGAGGGAGAGAGGGGACTATTGTGACTGGCCACCCACAAGGCAGACTGGGAAATATCCGCCACGCAAAGCAGAAGCGCCCCCTGTATGATTACAGTGGTGTTGATCCTCCCTACAATAATGTAGGATGTTTTGAAAGAGTTTTGTTTGTTGGAAGTCACAGCTGGAAGCCTATACTGCATTGTTGTGTTCACTTGGAAATATATTCAAACGTGAACAAAATCAATACAGCCGTGGTCAAAGTAAGCGTTCTTAATTATTGGACGTGACAGAGGAAGTATTGAATTTCTCCTGTTCTGTTGACCCAACACACTCAACTGACATTCTGCCCCCAAGAGAGATTGGGCATCACTATCAGCCTGCTGTTGTGTGTGTGTGTGTGAGAGAGAGATGATCAGAGAGTTATGATGTGAAAAGTCATTGTTTTTCAACCCCCAAGAATGTTGATTCTCAATAAGGGAAACTTACAGTAGCTTTTACAGTTTTTCACAGCGTTTAAACCTTTTCTGCTCATTCATAAAGCATTTAAAATAACTGACTACAGAGTCAGAGTCTCTGTTTTTGTATTCAGCACAAACTGTGCTACAATAATATGTGACCAAGATGGATATACATGTTGGCATTTTTTTAGAAAAAAACAAATGATGCGTGGTTAGTAAGTTTTGGGAAAATAAAACTAGCTGAAATAAGGCCATAAAACCCACACTGAATAGTCCTGAATACAACTTTTGAGTAACCAGGCTTGTATGCTAGAATATTTACTTCAAAATGATGTGAAAATCATTCCACTTACTTATTTCCCAGAAAACAATATAGTGTTTTAAATTTTAAAAGACATGTTTTGAGACCGAAAGCCTGTGTGCGAGGGAGAGAGAATGGCCATTAATATTCAGGGATTCTCACCTGAAGAGACAAAGACCCCTCCCCTAATGGCCCATTAATGTGACAGCAACTGAGGCAGGTATGAAAGAATGTGAGGAGTTTAAAATTTTTTTTTTTTTTTTTATTTACAACACAGTATAAGTGTATCACTTAATAAAAACAGAAGCTTGCATTTATTTAATCAAAAAATGCTGTAAAACAGAATAAAATGTGGTATTTATTTATCAAAAATACAGCAATATTGTGTAATATAATTACAATTTAAAATAACTATTCTCTGTTTTACTATAATTTAAAATGCAATGTATTCATGCTATGGCAAAGCTGAATTTCGAGTGTCATGTGATTCAGAAATGTGGTGCTCAAAACACATTTGTTATTCTTATATTCTTATTTGTTATCTGTTGCTACTTAACATTTTTGTGGAAACCATGAAAATCTTTACTTTTTTTTTTTTCATTTTTTCTTTTTTTTGATGTATAGAAAGTTCAAAAGAACAACATTAATTTGAAAATGAAATATTTTGTAATACTATAAATGGTTTATCAATTTAATGGATCCTTGCTGAATAAAAGTATTCATTTCTTCAAAGAAAAACATCCCCCAACTGTTTAATGATAAAATATTCTAATATAATATTATAATTATACATTTTCTGAAATATTTCTGCATTATTAAAAATGTAGCATTTCTAAATAATACTCGCGCAAGCTTTTACACTAGAATTATGTTAACAACAAACTCTGATTAAATGAAGTGCATGTCAAGCTGCCCACTAATGTTGTGGCACACAGAGCTGAAGTCAGTGTTTCACATCGGCCACTTATAGAGTTATGGTTATGATGCTGCCTATATAAGGAGCAAGGCAGTATTCTGGAAAGAGCTAGCAACTTTTAATCAAACTCATATCTTGTGTCTCTAAAGCCCAAGGAACAATAAATCCCTGAGTAACACTGTTTCTCCATCTGCTTAATGAGAAAATCCATTTACACGTTACCAAACTCAATATCAGCCTCCAAAAATAGACACCACTACTGATTCTTCCCTCGAATCAAAGCAGCTGATAAGCATATGCCCAGTCATCATTTTTCAACCTAATCTAACTGTGACCTCTGTCCATGTGTTCATTCTCACCTTGTCTTTAAAGACCTCCTCAGAGAAGCTGTGCTCTATCTTTAGCAGCCTACACAATACAGTCTCCTTCCCCTGAGAAAGCCCCCGCAACTGATGCCAGAGCCCCTCAGCATTGTCCTCACGTTCACTTCAGACTCTGATTTACAACCGGTGTCAGGTAGCCAAAGCTCTAAATCCGCATCCTGCGTGGGGAGTCGGAGGAGGAACGCAGCTGATTTAGGGTCTGGGGAGAAAGGCTACGAGCGTGAATATTGGTGTCATCGCATGAATGTGATCCATCCTATTGTTATCTATGCAAGTTCCTACAGCGCGCTGAAAATGTCAAATGAGCTAACTGTTTCCATTTCAGGAGTCAGTCATAAAAGATATAAAGTACTAGCTCACTTGTAGAGACAATGTGACTTTATCATTAATCTTCTCTGAAGTAATAAGGCAACATCTTCTGCACCGATTGTATCACCCAGTATACATCAGTAACACACGGTGGGGTCCAGAAGTCGGAGACCAATAGTGAAAAAGCTTCTAATTTAAACATTTGCTTTTACTTTTTTATGATAGAAGAGTACTCGGACAGGAAACCAAGTGGCAGAGTGGGACAGAATCAAGAAAGGTCCGTCTAACTCAGGACACCCAAAGTAGCCTACATTGGAACTACTGTATATGGCGCTGACCACAAGGTTGGTGCCAAAATTGTTTTTATTTTTTTCAGAATGTCTTAGTATTTAGTTGGCCACTTTTTTTTAATAACAGAAGCAATCAAAAGATGCTGTTTTATTTTACAATTTTATACTATAACTACCAAAATAAATAAATAAAGATATATTTAAATTATTTATTATAACAACATTAAACAAATATTAAAAAAGAAGAAAAGAAAAAAAATAAAAAAAAAAAATATATATATATATATACATTTTATTTAATAACAGAAAAAACTAAAAAAATATATTAATTAAATATAAAAACAAAAATATTATAAAATAATTAGTGCTGGGCAATGATTAATCGCGATTAATCGCATCCAAAATAAAAGTTTTTCTTTACATAATATATTTGTATATACTGTGTATATTTATTAAGTATATATAAATTTTAAATAAACTTTTCAAATATTTTCTTTATTTTCATATTGTTTATTATATATTGTTTATTTTTTACGCGTGTATTGGTTCCAATACGTAGTTTCTAAATATAAAATGTAAATTATTTTAATAGTACATATATAAAGATATTCCAAAATAAATCCAAACTGTGTACATATACATTTAAGTAGGATGGTTAAAAAAAAAAAGTAAAACAAAGACTAAGGGGAACTAAGAATGTTTTCTTTGACAGAAAAAAAAAACACTTGATAAACTCCCACAGCCACACTTATCTCATGCAGTTTGGTCAATCAAACCTTTGGAGCACTTAATTAATAATAGCGGTTCTACATATAATCAACACCTGACTGTGTGCTTGTTTGTGCTTGTTCAAGCCACATTCAATATGTTTTTGACATTGCTGTGAGTTCAAGTTTCCAGTAAAGCTAATTCAGTAGCACCTGACCCTCCGCTAACATTGACATTGGTTGACCTGTACCTAAATGCCTGTTATCGTCAAACAGAGATAATGCAAGTCTGCACTTCCTTCAGGGGTCAAGGCTTCTGATAATGGTTTATGACCATCACCACTCCTCTCAGTGATTGGAATAATTGATAGAGAACCTCATCAAATATCTCACAATAGCTGAAGCATATTGTGCTCTAATGGGAATGTGCTTTTGCACATGAGCACACAATCACACACACTCACGCTTTGCCTCTTGTGAGTTGGGCTACAAATTGAGAGAGAGCACCAGTAATACCCAGAGAGCAGAGAGGCTGTGATCATAACTGTCAGCAGCTAATAAATGTGTGAAACTGTGGCCTCTAATTTTCTCAATGACATGAAATAATGGGCAAAGCTTTCACTTCTGTGAAAGACTGTAATGTACCACTCATGACTTTCAGTGTAAACCATTAGCACGACAGGCAAACCACACACGCTCATATGTCTTCAGATAAACGGAGCTGTTCGGCCCACCATCATTTTCACATCATATAAGATTATGGAACAAATGTGTCACTTTTTCAGCTTTTTCACACTGGAAAATGGCAAAAAAAAGTCTATATCCTTGGAGAAATATTGCGTTAGATTGCAGTGCTATCAGTTATTATGTAGTTGATGTGACAGGTCAAAGCACTGGCAGCAGTACTGCAAAGTGACAAACTATACTTTCAAGGTGATTATACATTTTTTAGTTTATTTTTAGTTCTGTGATCAATATATAATTGAAATTTCCAATATTTAGTGTAATGTACGACAATAGTGTTATTATACTATGCTAAATTGCATATAGGCACACAATTTTGAATGGTAAAGACTGTTCAGAATTAACTTGAAGCAGCCTTATTCTCTTAAAAATATACAGTAAAATATACATTATACAGTAAAATATAATGCACATATTTATGTATTAACATAAAAATATATTTTAATACCCTAAATATATTAAAACAGAAAACAGCTAATATTAACTGTAATAATATTTCAAAAACATGGTAGTAAGAATTGCTTAAACTGACATAAACCTGACCATTTATCTGGCAAAAACAAGATTTTAGTAAGGTTTATCATTTTTAAAGGTTGTCTTGTTATTCCCATTTAGATCCACCCCCAGCCTAGAGCTAAAAACATTAGCCACCTTCATTTTCTGCTTCATTAGGCCTCAGCGAGTTTAATATCGATAGAAGTGTACACACTGTAATTCTTCTGAGTTAACTATCATTATGTTATTAGTTGATTCAGCTCACTTTTAATCAGCAAAGTGATTTATTCCCCATTAGAACCCTGGACCTGCTCCATCTGCAAATTTGCTGAGCTAGTCATGCCATTAACTTTGATATTAGACTTAAAAATCAGTTACACAAACACACACCGAGACTGTATTTCACCTACACACACACACACACAACCCAACAAAAAAATTCACTACAGAAGCAACCTAGAGAAAAACCTCTGTTGTGAAACTAGCCAACACATGCATCCTAATTAATTAAGCAATCAAAACAGTCCAGTCCCTGGTTGGAAAACTAAATAGTGGGAAATTAATGTTATAGAAATTAAGCAGTTTTTTTACACAAATGTTCCTTTTTTATGTAAATGCCAAATTATGCTTTGCTATTTAGCACTAAGTTGAGAATAATGTTTATAGGTCCTCTACACCCTAATAATGTAAAATGTGTTTTACATTAAACTCATTATAGTTAATGTTTATTTGCAGATAATAGGCAGTTATGCTATGCTAGTTATCATATTTTTGATAACTAAGTTTTTAGTCTTTCTGCAATCTTTCTCTCCTTGTAGGAAGTTGAATTAGCTTCAGAGACTGTGTTACAATCCTGTTTGTGAACTCTCATACTGTCATCCGGACTTTAAGTCATGTCACTTGGTGGCAGCTCCTATCTCTTTGAATGGGGAAACATCCAATTCTCCAAAACGGTTCACTAAGCTTACAATTAAATTTCATATTTGAAATCACTGATGAAATCTGACAACAACTGTGTAATAAATATTGTTTCTTTTGCTCAAATAGCATTATAAAAAGCTTATTTCGTAGGCGAGGTCAGTCAGTGTGCATACGCAGTCCTAGGCACACGTCTCAGAATGCTAAATGTTTCTATGGCAACTGGAACTTCTAACGGCAGATGCGTTGATGCACTGACTTTACACATCAGCGATTGGCTATTTTATTCAAAAGGCGGGGCTTCCTATTATTGATCAGCCATGTTAAGCATTGCATTTTCCCTCATTCAAAACTATACGAGTGACATTTCTCGGGTATTCTATAGACTTTGGTAAAATATGACGAGATTTTCAGTTTGGCATGAACTATCCCTTTAACTTTTATGAAGGATGGATAAAGCATGTCAGTGCATTAAAACCAGTATAAGGTTAGGAGAAATCAAGCTAATACCATATTTTTAATCTATTGAAATAGCCTTTGGGGTCTCTGAGAAGAAACAGAACAAGTGGGTTAAGCTTTGAATTCCTTACATCCACAGGGACAAAATAGATGGAGGACAAAAACAAAGACAGGATAGAGAGAATAAATGAGTGCATGTGTTATTTATGTGAGCTGCTTGGAAATGCTGCTTATCCGCTTGCGATACTATAAAGGGGAATGTTGGTTCCAGAACACACTGAATAAGATTTGTTGGGGGGGGGTGAGAGGGGGAGACACATGGAAGGGTTTTAATGCTAAATTGAGTTAGATAGGGAGCGGCCTGTCGGAGAATGCGTGCAGGATGATGAATTATATATGAAGTTAATCTCAGCATGTCTTGAAACCCTTGATGGCTGCCTGGGGGAAAAATAAGCAAAGTGTGGCGGCAGTGGACAAGCCTGACACATTCTCAGCCTCTCCGCTTCACACTCTGCATCCGCATCGCTGGCAGGCCAGGCGACGGCATCTAATGAACAGGGGCAGGGATGGATGGCCGACCTGCACACACTGTGGGAGATGGCAGACCTGTGATATTTGGGTAAAGCAGAGGAGTTTTGATCATGTGCGGTCCAGATCTGCCCTGAAATGCTACACTTTAAAACACAAGCCTCCTTTATTTCTGCAGTCCATGATTACTGCATAGGCATTTGTAAAAACTGTTTTATAGATAAATTTCCACACACAAAAAAATAAAAAAATACTGTAGAAACAATTTTCACTCAGAAATCGTTAGTAAATTGCACAAACAATTACAAAGAAACAGCAATAAAAAAAAATTAATAAATAAATTAAATACTATTTTAGTATTCTACTTTCAAATTTCCTGTTAAATTCAGTGTGTCAATTGTCATGTCTTTGTAACTGTTTGTAAAATTTACAGAAATTTCTGAATAAAAATTGTTTCTACACCATGCACAAGAAAAAAAAAACAATAATAAAATTCCCTTACATTTGCAGGCTCGTATAAAAATCCATTAAGCTTATGTCTGAACCCATTTCTTTCTCAGAATCAAAGAAGGAACTAGAAACACAAGCTTTCTGACCCATGCAAAGTCACTGCACTCTTGACAGTATTTATAACATAACGTCAGGAAGATCTTCCACATATTAATGACATCCAACTCTTTAATCAACAGCAGATATGCATACAGACCTGTGATTTACAGTGGTAAAACCTCAATGAGGGTGAAGGGCATCATCATGTGCACTCTATGATATACCAGTGCACACAAAACCGTGAAACATGGAGCCACGACAACACCATCCAAGTGTGTGCGTGTGAATTTATGACATTCCGTGATGACTGAACGCACCTTCTTCTCTCGTCGTCAATCAGTGAGTTTTATGAGTGATATCAGCAGACTGGCAGTGTCACAGTAAATTGGCGGGTCAGCGCTCACAGAGCTGATGACTGCTGAAGGGAAGACAGCGCACCAAAAGCCGAGTATCCTGTGCTCTCGGCCCACAACAAAGAGAATCTCGTAAAAGTGTGGGAGGCGTGTGTGGTGTTGTTCAGGTGGAAAGTAGTAACTCAGCATGGGCTGTCACTGGTAACCCAGAAGTGGTAGGGCAGCCATAAATCCACTTTGTTATAAACGAATAAATTAATGTGAAGAAGATGTGACATTTTCATTGAAGGAGGTTTCATTGGAGTGGACTGCGGTTATGTCTCTTTTACAGGGCAGAAGATTCTGGACCACATGTGAAATATAGGGGATTTACGAGATTTGGCTTTTTCAGGGAGTCAAGTCGCAATAGAAGTTAATAAAATGAAATAAGATACAGTCAAAGCTAAAGTTAAAAACCTAAATGTATCATTGTACATCCCACATTAAATGTAATAAGTAATTAAATACCTCTGTAAGTCTGTATATCAATAATAATTATTTTAACAGGTTTGCAATATAAACATTATTAAGTATTTAAATACTGGATAAGGCTGAAGACCAAGAAAATGAATGGATGAAACATCTACACTACTTAAGAATAGTTAATAATTAATTATATTTGATAAATAATACAGTTTGAAATGGCTAACTATATTACTGCTATATTATATTATGGTAATGTTTTTTTAAATAAATAAAAAATTGTTAACGCAATTTTTTGCAATATAAATATTTTTATATAATTATATAATGTTTAATTTAATCAGAATCTTAGAGCAAACATTTAAATCTGAATAAGGTTAAAAATATGTAGTGCCTTGCATATTCAGATCAATCATCAATTAATGAAAAAAACACAAACATGAACTGAAACAATATAAATCCTGCACACTGCTCTCAAGTTTGCATTATTAGTCTTGAGGAAAGAATAAAATGTGGCTTATTAATATATTTTTTTGATATTTCTCTAATCTGAATATGGTTACAACATCAAACTTCAGTTGATAAATTTACACAAATATATATTTACATTACATAACTGATTTGAAGAGAGTGCTGAACAAGATATGTTGTATGTTCTATAAAATGAGCATTTAGTACAACACAGTAATATATAGTAAGGCATTAAATTAAACATGACATTTTAAGCAAGGGCTACTAAAGTAGTATTTTCTATTAAAATGTGCTTCAATAATCCAAAAAAAAAAAAAAATTGTACAGTGTATATGTGGTTTCATAGTCAACAGGGTCAACATCAACAGCTCTTGACAACTGTGGAGGTGACCCATGTCTGCTTCTTACTGTGCACTGCAGGCTGCGTCAGTCAGTCATAAAGGAAGTTCAGTGCTTTTTAATCTTTTACAGACTCTTTTTGTTTGTTTGTGAGTGGCAGTGGATGTGAAAGATGCAGTTGCGTATAGGACAGGTTGAGTATCATCAAAGCCAAGCTACACAGAATCCCTTAGAGGGCATATGCAAGAGATATTCTGGCTCATCTCAAATGCAAGACTGGAATATTTCATATGTTTATTCCATGTGACATCAAGGCACTGGGGTGTAATCATATATCCTATATGTGATGCAATACTGACAGCATAAAACACAAAGCATAAACCATGTTTACCACAGCTGAAACTCAAATTGTACATATTTAAAGGAATATTCTGGGTTCAGTTAAAAGGATAGCTTATCCCAAAATGAAAATCCTATCAATAATTATTCACTCTTAGTGCAACTGACAGGAATTATTCTAGAAGAAATTAGACTATTAGTCCTTACTACATTTCTAGGCCTGAACATGATAGTTAGGTTACTGTCTATGCAGGGTCAGAAAGCTCTCAGATTTCATAAAAAAAAAAAAAAATTTGTATTTGTGTTCCAAAAATGAACAAAGGTCTTATCGATTTGGAACGAGAAATATCCCTTTAAGCTCACTGAACAGTTTTTGTATAATAAAACTGATTATACAAGGATAATTAGTTTCCGATTTTCCTTCTTTTTCTTAAAAAATTAATAGAAAAAAAATTTATTTTTAGATTTTTTATGAAAACAACGAAAATTAAAAATGAATTTATTCATCACAAATGCTTAAATTGCTCCAAACCCAAAAGTTTCCCTTTGAATTCCCATGAACACATTGATATCAGATGTTCGACTACAAACAGTCTCCACACATTCAAAAATCAAGAGAATAACCCAATGCAAAAAATCTGCACAGTACTTTGCAACCACCAGTCCAAGAGTCCGTTTTTACGGTATAGCTCCATTTGTGAATAATGTAGTCTGGCCAAAGCAAGCACCTCGCATAATGTGAAACGTCAGAGATTAACCAGCCCTGTCGACATCAACATCCCGCTCCAAACAAACGACAACAGCGTCGCTCGTGAGTACACGTTCTCCTCCTGTGGTACAGGGGAGCCCAACAGTGTAGCGAAGCGCGTTCGGCTGGCTGCTATAAGTCCTTTGTATCCCAGACTCTTAATGACTCCAGGAGGAGTGCGGTGAGTAATGAGCAACTGGGTGTTTGATGAACAGCAGGGTAATTCTGTAAGCCGCCGCGTCGAGGCCCAGAGGAATTGAGAGCGGGGCGCAGCTGAGGCTGTCGGCAGCCGCTGACAGGCCCTGAGGTTGATTAAAGTTGACCTTGATCGTGAAGTGAGGAAGAGGGAGAGAGAAAGAAAGGGAGAGAAGCATCACGTGTGGCTGTAACCCCAGCTGGCCGTCCGGCAATCACCAGAAAACAGCGGCTGTTGCGCCAGGAGTAATTGCAGTGGAAAAGACTAAAGGAAATCAATGAAGACCAATCGATAGCAATTTGATTTTTTTTATTGCTAATTTCTTTTGACGAAGGAGGGGGTGCGAGATTGATCAAGTGCATCCGTACTGTATCGGCAGACTTTGTTATTCATTGAGGAGAAATGCCCAGCTGACTGACTGATGAATCGGCTGAGATCATTAAGTGTGAATAAATGCTTGTGATGAACACAAAATGAGCTTGACGGTTAACCTTGATGTGGATTTTGCTTATGTAAATACAAAAAGGTTCAGGGGAAAAGAACTATTGCATCCTGTGACGAGAAATAAAGTACTTTTGAAGGCCTAGATTCACCGACTAGGTATAAAATCCCTA
The DNA here is from genome assembly GCA_032357445.1 of Enteromius radiatus. Classification (NCBI taxonomy): domain Eukaryota; kingdom Metazoa; phylum Chordata; class Actinopteri; order Cypriniformes; family Cyprinidae; genus Enteromius; species Enteromius radiatus. The sequence continues at coordinate 10,499,947 of JAUCMS010000045.1, forward strand.
AATGCATTATTAGTATACACTCAGTTCTGTCAAATCAATGCCTCAAAAGTTAAAACAACTTAAATTTTATTTAAAACTATTTTTAAAAAAACAAAGATTTGAACAGATATACAGGGAAATGATGATTTACTGAATCAACAGGGCAGTTTGCTTTTGATAATCTACTGCTTTTCTTGAAATTAGAAACATACCTAACAGGTCCTCAGCAGCTTTCCTGTTGTTGAGGTAGCAGAAATCCACTGGCTCTATTTTCACTTCCTGACTTCACTTCAAACCAACACATTACACATCATTCTGAACTAAACAACAGTGTTCGTTTTTCATAGAAGAGGCCCTCTGGGTTGAACATGCGTAAATAGTCTTTTCTTTCTATAGCAATTTAGGATTCATTTACACTATCGTTCAAAAGTTTGGGATCTATTCATATTTTTACCTTGTGCTCACCAAGGCTGCCTTTATTTATCAAAAATTCAAAAACAGCAATACTGTGAAATATAATTACTTTTTAAAATAACTGTTCTCTGTTACATATATTTTAATATGTAATTTCTTCCTGTAATAGCTGAATTTCAAGCAGCTGTTACACCAGTGTCCAGTGTCACATGATCCTTCAGAAATCATTCTGGTATGTGAGCCTGGACCACAAAGATTAAATAGCACATTTGTAGCAATAACTAAAAATACATTGCATGGGTCAAAATTATACAGTAGATTTTTTTTCTGACAAAAATCATTAGGATATCAAGTAAAGATCATTTTCCATGCATATGTTACATTTTCTACTTGAAATATATAAAAATTTAATTTTTGATAGTAATATGCATTGCTAAGAACTTTATTTGGACAACTTTAAAGGTGATTTTCTCAATATTTAGATTTTTTGCACCATCAGATTCAAGATTTTCAAATAGTTGTATCTCAGCCTAAAACAATCTTAATTATAAATCTTAATTTAAAAAAAGAAACTGACCCTTATGGTTTGTTGTCCAAGGTCACATGTGCTGTTATTTAGTAGAAATATTTGCTATATCGTTGTTGAAAACAGAAAAAAAAAAAATTGTGGAAAAAGTGACATTTATCAGGATTATTTGATGAATAGAAAGTTCAAAAGAACATTGATTATTTGAAATAGAAATTTTCTGTAACATTATAAATGTCTTGTGTGACTTTTGTTCAGCTTGGGGTGTCCTTGTTGATTAAAATGCATTTCTTTTAAAATAAATAAATAAATAAAACAAAGAAATAATCAAACTTAGTGTAAAGCAGTGTATAGCTAAGTGGCTCTTAATTATTTTGACTTCTTCTATTTCACCTGGCTAACTTCTGCTAAGTGACAGATACATTTGTGTGGTGACTGTGATTGTTTAGTAGCACTGCTTATTCTGCCTCTGCCTCTCTGAGGTTGCTTTAAGGTAAAAGAGTTGCTCTCATTTTTCGTCATGGCATTTTCTGTCACACAGCTCCTATCGTACTTCAGGCTGTGGCTGTTAAAAGATAAAATCATCTTACACAGTCCTTAATAACCACAAGCAAGCAATCAGAACCTGGAGAACATCTTTATCTCTTTGCTTTCTAATAATATCAGTTAGATACCGTGTTATTTTCTTTGCACTGAAGAGTTCAGAGAGGCAAGCAGATCCACCTCAAGCGGCCCTCTTCGGCTACCTCTGCGGTCTTATCCGGTGATCTCTAGCGGTGGACACGCTGCCCTCTGAAGAAAGGCCATTAATCAGTGTTACTTCAGCCCGCTGACACTCTCTCACTCACTCATTCAGTCTCGTACAGCCCGCTCCGTGCCCTCTTCTGCCTTTCTTCAACAATGAACGAACTCAATGAGCCTGTCGATCACCGTTAAAACCCAGCCCCCACCCAAGAGTGTCACTTAGAAAGGTTTCCACAACCACCGAATTGACTTCTTTAAACCTCTTAGCTCAAAAACAGCATTAATTTCCAGTATCTAAATTGCACTTGAGGATAAACTTTGAAAAAGGGGCCTCATTTCCTCAACAGCAGGTGTTTGAAATGCGATTTGGCCAAAGCAGGAGGGAGAGATGTTTGACCTCTGCTGCCACGCTGACTCTGGCTGCGGTCCCAGTAAAGTGGCACTGACACCGATGCTGATGGGCGGTTGAATATGTGAGTGAGTTTAATAGGAATCTCAACACCAGCAACACGCCGTGTCAATCACGAGCCGGTATGAGGTGCATTTGGAGCCCTGACACAGGATGACATGTGTAAGGGAGTCAAATCCACTTCCCCAAGGTTACATTAAGAGCATTCATCATCACCAAAGGTCATTGTTTAATATATGGACTGCTCTCTGGACAGCCACAATATGCACAACCACGACTTCACAGGGTCCCTCAATGGATCCATCTTACAAACTGTCTTTTCAGTATACCAAAAAATGTAAATGTCCAAACATCCATCAGAAAAAGCACTGATTTGCATTGCCTTTGGAAATATCAGTGCAGTCTGAGCGGAGCTGTAAAAAAAAAAAAAAAAATAAAATAAAAAAAAAAAATAGATTCACTGTATGACCCAATCGTCTGTCTGATCTGGTTATGATGAGATGAATGATTTATGGTGGTCTCCACACCCCACATAAAATAAAAGAGTGTGAGAAATACTAAAAGCACGACTGAGAAAGACTCTGGCAAGGTTGAGAGGACTCCCTGTAAGTGCTGAATTAATTTATGACTCTATCTGAGCTTGAGGAGAGCTAAAATATTCGCTTCGCAGGACTGATTTTCTTGCCTACTGTCTGAGGCGGCGTCTACGAGCCTGTGAATTAGCATCGGTGCTTAAAGGTGTTCTCACACACACACACTCGGCCCGTTAGCAGGTACCTACCCCCCGATGAGTGGAGTGGGTCAAGGGAGTTTTGGAGTCTTGTTTCTGCTGCTTGGCTGCTCTCGTCTCAGGTTTGGCAATGAACTCGGAGTCTGTGGAGTTTGGGCGATTTGCAGACTACATCAAAAAGAATTTAGGATTTAAAGACTGCGATGCATGTTCGCACATAATTAAAACCGCAGTTTTGTTGGACAAATATGTAATGTACAGTCAGTTGGAAATGATCAGAAAATTAATCCCTGAGGGAGTTTTTTTTTTGTTAGTGACCAGTTGAATGTAAATTAGCCTTCAAATTATACAGCTACCTCCATCTAAAAAATATAAATAAATATAAAACATTGATTTGACTTTAAAATGTGTTTGTGTAAGCTACTACTAACGCTAAGTCAAATAGTCCTTGAGGTAGAAAACAAGTAACGACAAAACACTGCAACCATATTAATTTATGTATTATAAATCTGCAATCTGCTTTCCAACAAAAAATGTAGCCACATATCTCTTACCAGTTTTTTTGTTTCTCCTAAACTTTCAGTGATCTTCAGTTATGTGTTTATTACAATTGACTGATTACAATTTTAGTCCTCGGGTTGCAAATTTCATTACAGTTGCTGCTTTGAGTTGCAAGATGGCGCTAATGAGCTATTTGAAATTGTGTTGACATGAAAGAGATTGTGGATTGATACAAGATTGTATTTTTGACATGACCAATGGCGATGGTAAAATATACAGTTTAGCATCACTGTATGCTCAATGCTGCAAATGACCAATCAGAATGACGTATTCTAATAAGATATGTATTCAATTTATTTATTTATGGAAAGAAATCTCCAAGCATGCATAAAATTGATCAAAAAGTGATCAAAAAAGATTATGTTTTTTTAAATGTATTTGTCCAGAAATCATGAAAAAAAAATACATTACAGATTTCACAAAAATATTAAGCAGCAGAACTGTTTTCAACATTGATTATAGTAAGAAATGTTTCTTGAGCACCAAATCAGGATGATTTGTATAATTCATAATGAATTCTGAATGTGACACTGACAACTGGAGTAATAGCTGCTAAAAATTCAGCTTGGCCATCGCATAAATTTAATTTTTAAGATATATATTCAAATATTAAACTCATTTTAAATTGCAATAATATTTCACAGTTAGTGCATATCAGATTTCTGTGGGCTGTAAGCGTTATGCTATTTACTATAAAAATATAGCATAATATACAGTCATTAATATACCTTGACACTGATCAGATTTACTGTGTAAATACAATTTATGCATTCTGTATATCAACTTGAGTAAATAAGTGCAATTAACTATGAACAGAAGTCTTAAATTCCTCTCTCTCTCTCTCTCTCTCTCTCTCTCTCTCTCCATGTCTTTTTTCTACCTTTCTTAACAAACATCACTTTAGGTTGTTCAGGCACTGATAAGCTAAGCCATTCCCCAGCGACTCGCCGTGGCATTGAATGAGTCTGGTTCCAATACATCCCCTGCCCAGCCAATCAATCACTGGCAAGCACTGCAAACTAATCATTTATTGATGGCACAGCATAGCCATGAATTTCTAATAGCATTCGTCTTATTTAACAGTCCAGATCAAACAGAGAAAATCCAAAACATGCTGGAAGGGAAGGGTTAGAAAAAAGAGTTAATTCCTGAGCATATCCTTCTTTTTGGCAGCCAACCGACAGATATTGATGGAGAGGGCTGCCGAATAAGAGAGGAGGGCAAGGTGGAGTTGTGTGTGTGTGTGTGTGTGTTTCTGTGTATGTATTAGGGAGCTGGTATGCGTATTAAAAATCGGAATTTCATGGAGCGTTTCGTATCAGATCAGGGCATCTAGGTGAAATGTTTCTCTCCCTCGGGGTAATGAGAAGTAGATTTATAGATTTACTTTTTTTTTTACCACTTCATCAATGTGCACTGTCTATGTGCGCTAACAGAGCTTTAGGGTTTGGGGTAAAACAATCCCATCGCTGCATGAGAGCAAAGAGCACTCATTAGTGTTTGTTAAAGAAGCAATTCATTCAAAAATAAAAATTACCATCATTTACACACCCTGCCATTCCGGACCTGTATGCTTTAGAATAGAATTTTCAATGCAGTTCTGGTCCATATAGTTCACCTCGCTGTAAGTGTAATTGAGAGACTGCTTCATTCAGAATATTCTACATTTACAGCCTGTTGGGGCCACTGGATCACACACCATGCTGCAGACAGACACAAACAGTGACAGACAGAAGAGAAGCCATGCTAAGACAGCAGATGCACACATGTCTCACATTACCTGCGGGGTCAGAAGAGGTTTGTTGGGCATCTGTCGCCCCCTGCTGGTGAGCACCGGATGAACGGACCATCTGAGTTACAGTATGTGAGCAACAATTCTTTTGAGGAATGATATAATAATGTTATGTATAGCACACCAAATGGATTATTTAGTCTTAAAATGCTTTTCCAACCTGCATGTAACATGATTTTGAATCATTTTTGAACATAAAAATATCCCAATATTCAAAATATATATTCAGACACACATATACTTCTCCTAAATTTGTCCCATTTTCTCTCAAACAGATTCTATCCAATAGGGAAAAAAACTGTTATGCCTTTAAAATCTGCATTGTTTCTCTAAGACAGCAATGTGATAAACTATAAGTAAAAAACACACAAGAAAAATAATGTATTTGTGTTTCTGCTAAAATCTCAGCAATTTCTCAGAACACTGTTATTTTTGTATAACTGAGAAAATAACTTTTCTTTGTTGATTTTTATGTAGTTTTTAGTAATATTTTATGTTTTTATTCCAACAATTTCAGCTTTCATCAATGTTATTTTGTTGTGTTTGTGTCATTTTCAGTAGTTTTATTTTTTTAAATGTCTATAATAGTTTAGACAAAACTATTTAGGCTAATTATAAAAAAAATATTATTAATAAAATGTCTATACAGTATAGATGTACACACACACATAATATTATACTACATTATATTTTAGGTTTTAGTTAAATAACTAATAAAATGAGAAATGTCTGCATGCAACTATTTTATTTCAAGTGGCTAGTTTTATGATTTTAATTTTAGTTTAATCACCCTTACAAAGTCTTCAGTTCAAAGTCTTTCATTTCAATATATTTCTCATCAAATTCTTCCAACGCTAAAGGATCTTAGTTATGATATCCATATTAGCACTTTACACACAACAAGTGTCTCATTTGCGTCTTATTATTTTTCATGTTACTTATATTAAACATATTTGATGAAACCTGTTTTAAACGAATTGACAAAAACATGATAAACTCTGGATGGCAACATATGTGCACAAACAAACCTTTTTTTCAACAAAATAGTTGGCGTGGAAAAGCATGCTGTAATATTTCATGATAATAAAGACACGTAAGATATTTTACATTGACCTTTTCTCAAAGCAGAATGCTGAGTGTGCAGCCCAGAGCCCCCACCCCCCACCCCCACCACCTCCCGTCATTTAAGCTCAGTCCAACTAACACTTATCTTCCTCCACAGCAAAGAGCCCTGAGTATGTGAGAGTGAGTGAGTGAGTGTTCATGTGTCTGCATGAGTGAGCATAATATACTGTAATTAATCACAATGCAGCCTGTTTGACTCCAGAGAAATGAGAGATGTCTGGTGCTGTCTTGCGTCTCCACATGTCAGGCTGTTCAAGGACATCTAGAACTATGGGCACAATATGCATATTGTGTTTTAAAATCTGCTTAGTTTGTTTTGGACATGTCGTTCGATACTGAAATCTTAGTAAATGTGATTTTTACTTATTTTTTGTAAAAAATAATAACATCTCCTCTTACTCTGATTCAGATACACTTAAAATAAATGCCTCATTCACAAAACACAAACAGCATGCGCACAGCTCATAAACCCATTCTTAAGGTCATTTAATGCAACAGTTTGCATTCTAATGGTTTTCATTGAGATTTCTTCTCTGTGAATGAAGGCCAATGACTGTATTTTATATGGTTGGGGCTTCACAACTGCACAGAAGGCCTGACCTGATAGCACATGACTCCTGCAGAATCCTTCTCCACCATGCCGACACAATTTGTCCTGCTATGGACCGCTGCCTTAATCTGAGGAGAAACATGACAAAATGATTGGGGGAAAAAAAACAGCTCACTGGAAAATCTCTGCATCTGCAGAAGCTATCTGTGCAATTGCACGGAGTAAATGCCAGCCGGTTTGAAACATGTCACTGAATGTCAAAATCCCACCCTCTTTTTTTCACCAACTGTTTCAAGGGATAAGCACGTAAAGGAAGAAACATCAAAATAATGTGTCATCTTGCTGTATAGAAAAATGTCAGCAAAATATTTTAGAAATTACTGCCCATCAAAGAGGGACACACACACAGAAGGCCTGCTATTTATTAATCTAACAAATACACTGTTGTTCCTTTTATAATATATCACTTTAGTTGAAAGTTTACAGCATTAAAGATTATAAAAAGATATATATATACACTGTAAAAATTTGTAAACGCCTTAGAAAAGTGGGGTTTTGGACAATATTGGCATGAAAACTTTTTATTTTGTTATAATTTTGCACTGATAAGGAATATATTTTATTACATAAACTGTTTATATATAGAAAATACTTACATTTTTGATCCACCATTAGCAGCTATTACAGCTCTGCATAACCCAAGCGTCCGAGCTGTCAGTTTATTCAAATATTGACTAAATACATTAATTCTTGATATATTCATTTCTTTAAAAACCTGGACTAAGTTTAAACTGGTAACAAGGCATCACAGCTGGCAATTATTGACATTATTATGTAATCAAAACAAAATGCTGGTCTTTAATGATAATGTAAAGTTATTTTAATGTACAGTATTTGCACCAAAAAAATAATCCAAAACCACACTTTGCCAGGGGTGTTTCCAAACGTTTGGAGGGCAGTGTATAGATAGATAGATATAGTATTTTCATAATTACGTTAAGCATGATATGATTTAGCCATATACAAAGCAAACAAATGAGCTATTTTGAGAGTATTTTATTTGCATTTCCTGAAACATTAGCCTTGACAATAATTCATTTATTTACTATACCACAGCAAAGGCTATCAGGTATTGTATATAGTATGCTCTCAGTCGTCAGTGTTAATTAACATTATTGTGTTAATATTTTAAATCCCAATGGATGGTCTTCATTCTTCTGTAACCGCGTGTAGGAAGGACATAATGGAATTACAGTTTGGAGATTTGCTGAGGGCGAGTCGTGTTGTTCGACACCGGTCGACCCCAGAGTCTGAGTCTGCTGACCCCTCCGTCGGGAGCTATGACCAGACGCACATGAGTCACAGGCCCACACTGCACCACAGACTCCCCAGAAAACAAATGCCTGTGGTGTGCTTTCAGCTAGATGAGGAAGATCATGATCACATTTACACAGGACAAAAAGGAATAAAGTTGAAGATATAGTCAAATAAAATTATCGGATGTGAGTCATACTTTTTGAGGAGGAAGAAGAATTCTCCACTTGGGGGTTTTGTCAGAATGCCACTGCTTATGAATTAAGTCGTTCTCCTCATCTGGGGTCAAACAGCAGGCTTCAATCTTGCAGGAGTCTGGGAAATTTCCTAAGGAAAACAGTTGATTAAAAAGCTATTATGCTGACCTTAAACTTTTAAACAGTATCATATGTCTCACAATGTGACTATATATTTATATCTTATTTTAAAATTTAACAACAAATGTTTTATTTGCTACTCTGAGGGCTACCAGGCTTCAGTGCTTCCATACATACAGTATGCTGTTGTTTCAAATGTAAAACATTTAGACAAAAAATGCTACAAAGTTTAAATAAATATTCAATACCTTTTGTACCTTTAAAATGGTTGGTGTCTACCTCAATTTTGCTTATCATGCCAGGATGTCCTAGTCTGAGAATAGCCCACTCAAAACCTGGCACCTGTAATATGCCTTTCTCATCCACCTGAAAACCAATATATGGGATCAGTGTGGAATATAACTTAAATTTGTGAAGTTGTCTAAAATGAAAACACTGCTTTTACCTTTAAAACTTTGGGCCGATCCAGGCGTCTGGCTGTCTCCCACCCATCACCCATGTTTTCAGCCCTCCCTAGACCTACAGAGAATCACACAATCAGAGAATCACAAAGTCCTGATCTAGATCTCAAAATCTCTCAGGTTATTCCATAATCTTCTCCAAACAATCATTAAACAGACCATAACTTATTTGTTGGGAAGCGATGTGTAGTATTCTCTCAGGAAGTTATTAAAAATCTGGGAAGCAGTCCAAACTGAGTTTTTATAATATGCCTGATTGAGAAAGTCTGTAAAAGTGGTCTGAATTTTAGATGCTTCTCTTGGCACAAGTGAACAAAAAAGAGCCCACAGTGCCTCTCTAAGATCTTTTTCAACTTCTCAGTCCAAAAACAAAATCACTCACCAATCATATTGCGTGGGTGACCAAAGTGGGCATCGCTGTAGCCTACGCATACACCCCCATTGATCAGGGCAACAAGATCCACTAGGTCTTGACTAGACACAGTGGACCAGTCCTTCTTACCAATGCCATAAACTTTCAGCCTAGCAATGCCGCCATCTGCCAAACATCAATAAAATATTTAAAGCTAAGGTGTCAATTCCATTGTTCCTAGGATAAAACAGTTATTTTAACATGCAGAGGCAACAGTATAAATAAATGACATTTTATATATATATATATATATATACTGTATTATATAGAATTGTTTCAACAATTTGTCAAAAGATTAGTGTAAGCACCTTAAGCAAGAAATCATCCGCTAAGAAAAATAAGTAAATAAAACACCACTTAAAAAAGTGGAATACATATAGTACCAGTTTTTTGGTGGTATATAAATAATAGGTTAATATTTTATTATCATTTTACAACCCTTCATTTGTATTCATTTTACAAAACAAATGGCTCTCTAAGAAGCTGCTCTGCAGTAGCATCTCTCCCCGGGCCATTTTTTTATTGTGACTGATCACATTCTCTGTTGTGTCATTTTTTTTTTTAAATTGCACTGAATGATTCATGGTGCATTACCTGGATATATGTTAAGGCGGATATGGGTAACTCTGTGTGAGTAGGTGACATTCAGGTAGTTGTGGCATGATTCAGAGTACCCCGGCTTCAGCTTTGTCATCGGGACAAGCTCCTCCCAGCTGTCTGAGTTAAGCTGTTCAACATAAATTCAGAATCAGTTCCTTCGTAAACACAGACTGGAGATTATGCGTATAACAATTTTGAGTGCACTGGATGATAGTTTACACCTGTGCCACAGCTTCGAACTGGCTTGGAGAAGCTGCCATGCCTGTACGATCTCCTTCAAGAGTGAACAACGGCATCGGATCTGATTTAAATGTGACATATATTAGATATGATGATGGTAACCTTATACTTTGGTTCGTAAAGGCTGCAGCCATAGATACTCACCGAGACATGCAGCTTGAATGGAGGTGTATGGTGCATAGTTCCCTGTGAAGAAAGATGTGTCCACATCAAAGCCATGAATAATTCCTGGAACTCCTAACTGAATGATGCACCAGTCGTGACCTTTAACACAAGATGAGAGACACATGCATCTTTCATGAGATCACCGAAATCTGTTGTAAGTACAGACAGAGCACTCTTTGAGATTACAAAACATGCCCTGCAAGCCTGATCAGATGAGGAAGCGTCTCAGTATTGTAGTACATCTTTCTCTCATGCGTTCATTTTACAGAACTTCAGAGAGGCTGGATGGATGAGAGAAGGAAGTAGCCTGCAGCTATTCTGCTCTAATTCATCCAGGCTCTGTGGAACTAGAGCTCATTAGAGAGAAATGAGGAACACACAGAGCCCTATTTCCCAGTTTTGCAGTGAACTCGCTTTGATTTGTGCAAATGGACTAATACCTGAAATTCTTTTCCTCCTGGTTTCCCAGCCATCCATCCATTTTCCGGATTCAGTAAACGCTGAGGCTATGAATTCTGGAGGGTCTCTCTTAAAAGTTCCAGATCATAATCAATACAATATAATGGTAGATAATGTTGAACACATGAAGGACTAACCTTTAAAAGATTTCTAGCGGGGGCAAACCACTCATCCGTGGCAAAAATCACCTTTAATGACAACGTTAGTAGTTTGTTTGTCAATTTCATTAAGCAAACGCATTCTATCTATGAATATCAGAATAAGATATGTATTTCAAATGCTCCCTGTTTATCACCTTTCCTCCAGCCGCTTCACATGCGAGGTTGTTGAACTGTAGGAAGTGTGGTTGATTGCTGGTCTCCTTCTGCACTGGTCGATTTGCCATGTTTGTTGTGATTAGATTTGTAATGTTAAATGCCAATTAAATTTAGCATGTGTTTATTATTACAACCTACACAGAAACTTGTTGAGAGAACTCTCTAACTGTCCGAGATATAATAGGCTGACTATTTAATATTTAACTACCCTCTCTAAAACAAACTCTTGAACAGAGCGAAGTTCACTTGTATAATATATGTATATGTCAGGGGCGGCTGGCCCATGGTGTGCGATAGTGCATCGCCCTCCTTGAGCCACACGAAAAAAGAGATGAGGAAAAAGAGTCTTATTTTGCTGCTCCTAGTCTGCATATTACTGCACCAATCAACAGCCTGAATGTCAAAAACCCCGCCCCCTTGGGGCGATCTCAGTCAGACTGAAAATCGCCCCAGCCAGTCTCGTAGTACGGAGCTCGCGGCGTCACCTGCAGGAGAAAAAAAAAAACAATCCGTGGTGACGGATTTGCAATTCGTTCCCTCAGTTTATAAACCGTACCCACAAATTCTTAAACT
>JAUCMS010000045.1:10511734-10532266 GCA_032357445.1 Enteromius radiatus
TTTTTAATAAAAGGATTTTATGCAATGCATCTGTCCCTTAACGAATCTGCTGATGCACACCGCAAAGTTCGTTATCAAGATTACACCCCTAGTTATGTCTCTTAATTATTAAAGATTATAAAGTCCAACTTCACTGCAATAAAGAATTGATGAAATGCTGTTTAGGTGAATTGTAGCAAGTCACAGCAGGAATTGTAGATGAAGCATACTGTAATGCAAGTGATTAACACTGACATTTGTTTCCATTTAGGATGTGACTATGAGGTCCTGCCTTCTAGAAATGTGCCTAATGCCTCAATGGCTGTTCCCCTTGGAAGTAAAAGGACATATGAGGACTCTGACGATGATGCTGATAAGGGACCATCCTATCCAAAACGAGTGAAACTCATTGAGGTCCCACAGCCAAAGACCGCTGCAGCCAGTAGTGATGGATTTACATATATGGGTAATTGTTACATATATGGTCTATAATAGTCCTACAGTAGATAGTGGTTATGCATATACAGTAATCAGCATTTGAAGTGGTTCAAAAAAGTTAAAGTTGTTCTATATATATATATATATATATATATGATATGTTACAATATTTACAAATAGACTAATTATAGTGTTGGTTTTTTTAATAAATTAAGGTTTTTCCATAGAAAACAGTTTATTGCATTTAGATATTAATCATTAGTCAAATATTTTGTTTGTTACAGGTGATGCTGTAGTAGTATACACTGATGGCTGCTGCACAGCCAATGGGAGAGCAGGAGCACGTGCAGGAATCGGTGTATATTGGGGTCGTGATCATCCACTGTAAGTCATCTTTGATCAATACCTTTTTATATATAAATACACAGTTTTGTAAGTGCTGAAATGGCTTTTAATTATTTTAAATACTTTGTTTCCTCAGTAATGTGGCTGAGAGGCTTCCAGGAAGACAGACTAACCAAAGAGCAGAACTGCAGGTAAGAACAGTGAGATGTTCACAAGCAGTGTTCCTTCTTGTACCCTTTTTATTGATAACCGTATCATTAAACATCTCTTCACAGGCTGCTTGCAAGGCACTCGAGCTAGCCAGAGAAAAGAATATTAAAAAAGTTGTGCTGTACACAGACAGCAAGTTCACCATTAATGGTATGTGCTGCTTGCTTTTCTGTTCAATTACTTGAATTTGAAAAAATGTCATTTGATTATCTGAAATCTGCAGCACTATATACGCATACAGTGGGTACGGAAAATATTCAGACCCCATGTTGACAGTAAAACACAATTGTTGACATTTTTGCAGATTTAGTAAAAAAGAAAAACTGAAATATCACATGGTCCTAAGTATCCAGACCCTTTGGTCAGTATTTAGTAGAAGCACCCTTTTGATCGAATACAGCCATGAGTCTTTTTGGGAAAGATGCAAGGTTTTTCACACCTGGATTTTGGGATCCTCTGCCATTCATCCTTGCAGATCCTCTCCAGTTCTGTCAGGTTAGATGGTAAACGTTGGTGGACAGCCATTTTTAGGTCTCTCCAGAGATGCTCAATTGGGTTTAAGTCAGGACTCTGGCTGGGCCATTCAAGAACAGTCAGGAGTTGTTGTGAAGCCACTCTTTCGTTATTTTAGCTGTGTGCTTAGGGTCATTGTCTTGTTGGCTTCGGCCCAGTCTGAGGTCCTGAGCACTCTAGAGATGGTTTTCATCCAGGATATCCCTGTACTTGGCCACATTCACTTTCCCTCGATTGCAACCAGTCGTCCTGTCCCTGCAGCTGAAAAACACCCCCGCAGCATGATGCTTCACCGTTGGGACTGAATTGGAGGTGATGAGCAGTGCCTGGTTTTCTCCACACATACTGCTTAGAATTAAGGCCAAAAAGTTGGTCTCAGAGAATCTTATTTCTCACCATCTTGGAGTCCTTCAGGTGTTTTTTAGCAAACTCCATGCAGGCTTTCATGTGTCTTGCACTGAGGAGAGGCTTCCGTCGGGCCACTCTGCCATAAAGCCCCGACTGGTGGAGGGGTGCACTGATGGCTGACTTTCTCCCATCTCCCGACTGCACCTTTGGAGCTCAGCCACAGTGATCTTTGGGTTTTTCTTTACCTCTCTCACCAAGGCTCTTCTCCCCCAATAGTTCAGTTTGGCTGGACGACCAGCTCTAGAAAGGTTCTGAAAGGATGTCGTCCCAAACATCTTCCACTTAAGGATTATGGAGTCCACTGTGCTCTTAGGAACCTTAAGTGCAGCAGAATGTAACCATGGCCAGACGAGTCTCATTTGCTCTGACATGCTTTGTGAGCTGTAAGGTCTTATATAGACAGGTGTGTGGCTTTCCTAATCAAGTCCAATCAGCATAATCAAACACAGCTGGACTCAAATGAAGGTGTAGAACGTCTCAAGGATGATCAGAAGAAATGGACAGCACCTGAGTTAAATGAGGATCTGAATACTTGGGACCATGTGATAGTTCAGTTTTTCTTTTTTTACTAAATCTGCAAAAATGTCTACAGCCAATGACTGCAATATAACAAAGAGTGAAAAATTTAAGGGGGTCTGAATACTTTCCGTTCCCACTGTACACACATTCTCACTCAATCACTCGCTCTCCTAACTTAACTTTTTGTTTTTTTTTCATCTTCAATATTTTTGCACTGCTAATTTTTCTGCTTTCTAAAGGCGTTACAAGTTGGGTTAAGACTTGGAAGTCTAATGGCTGGAGGCTTAAAGGTGGTGGGGCCATTGTCAACAAGGATGACTTCCAAAAGTTGGATAAACTAAATGCAGAACTTGATGTCGTATGGGTATGTTTTATCTGTACTCACAGTAATGTACACTATAGCATCTGCTCATCAGTTTGTGCATTTTCAAGCATTATGTCCCAACCTTTGTGTGTAAACATTCTTTTGGGCTGTAAATGTGCAGTTGTAGACCTATTATTTTTAATAAAACGCACAAAGAGATGTCTTGCATATCTGCATAATTTTCATTGATGCAGGTGATTAAGGAGGGAAAGCAATATCAGAGCAGCTGATCTATTAAAAATGCTGTGATTTATAGCCATTATATTGTCTGGAAGCAATCTTTAACTTAACATTTTGAATGTAAGATAGTGAATATACTGCACTTCTGGTTCAAAATTGGGCTTTAATGTAAACTGGCTGGATAACTATAGTTACTAGCACTCTACAATCAAACATGACACAGTGTCAGAAAATAAATGAATAAATTTCTTTACAGAGTTCAGCTTCAACAATAGTAAATTCAAGTATTAAATCTATTATTTATATATTGAAGACTATGCCAAAACTTGAGAGATACCTTCAGGCTACAATAGCCATTTATTGAATGAGGCATATAGCACTTTGTGTATTGCTGTACACCTAATGAACATGAATGTGTAACGTTTCATATTCACATTAATATTTAGCTTTTTGAAGAAATTGTGTTTGCATTTTTTTTTTTTTTTTTTTTTTTTTTTTTTACACTTCTTTGAGAACCAAGTCTCCATGTCAGAACTCCGCTGCTCACTTTCGGATGTTCTCATGCGTGCTTGGCATTATGCTAGGAGTAATTAAACGAATGCATGGCATGGCCAGTGAAATGACTACAAATGAAGAAATGTACCATCTCTCTTATTCTTCATTTCTAGATGCACATTCCAGGTCATGCTGGCTTTACAGGCAATGAGGAAGCAGACAGGCTGTCCAGGGAGGGAGCAGCAAAGCCTTTGTGTTAGTCCACGGTTGCCACTTTCATTTTAAAATGCAGCATTTTGTTTTAGGTTCCTAGGACGAGGTTGTAGGTTTGTTTTTTGTTTTTTCTCCCAATGGCTAATGCACTTTCTTTTGTTGGGCTAGTGTTGTAATGGCATACACAACACTGGAAACAAGATTTCTGAAGAGCAGTGCTCTAAAATGTTTGTTTTTGATTGTTCTGTCAATTAAATTGTCATAAATATTTGACTGCTGGTGCTTATTGTCCCATCTCTCAGAAATATAAGCACTTACAACGTTTTTGGGTGCGTTACAAGTGACAATAATAATTGTAGTGAGAGTACCAGTCTAAGTCTCCAAACTGGCTAATATTCTGCCACTGTAATGTATTATTGATTCTTTATCTCTGAATGCATCATCTTGCTCTCATTTTCAGCAAAGTGTTTGCAGTGAATGGTCATGGCTCTGAAATGCACCAGTGCTTGAAATGCCTCAGTATAAACAGCAGGTGTCACTGCAGTTCATGTTGAAAACAAGTACAATACAGATTTTCTTTACAAAAATCTAGCTTTGCCCTGTTATTACTGAGCCTTTCCCATCTTCATCTGTTATTTTAACTAAACCATGGGTATATTCTGATTTTGTTTTGTTTTTTTCAATGTTCTTAATAGCTGAGGAGAACTTCATCCAATGTGCTTTATGCAGTTAATATTTAAACCTATCAAAATGATTTAAAAAGGTTTAAAATCAGATTTTTTTTTCATCAAAATACCAAAGAGGAGAGTTCATTATATAGTTAGACTTGTTTGAGCCTTGGCCTGTTGTTAATGTTCGTTGCTCTAGAAATTCTGTAAGTGCTGTTGTTTGTCTGATTCTCTGCTTTAAGCCTGAGTCTAGACAGATGCCTTGAGTGTTGTCTTAAATACAGATAAGCTGCACAGCAGGCTGAGGAGGAGTGAAGGCACCTTCTCTTTCATGAAATAAACCGAGGTGAGAATTTCAACACTAGGGCCTCACTGCGGTCCACCCTGACCTTCGCTTGCAGAGCTCAGCTCCTCTGAATTCCCGCTGAGATCCAAGACCTTCAGAGCTGGATGTGTGGTCAACAGTTATAGGTCAGGAGACTCCAATTGTCCTTGCCTGGTCAAAACAAGGAGGATTTAGTTCTTGTAACCCATCACAGATTCAGGTTTCTTGAGCCTACAAAGTCTTATTTTTGGATCTGAAGATGAAAACTTATACTCAGGCCTAATGGAGCTTTTGTAATATTGATGGAAGTTAGTTGTTCCAACTGGTAACGTTTAGAACTCATCCGAAAGCTCTTTGATAATCAAACACGGTGATAATTTGTTGGAGATTAAGGGAAGGAGGAGGCACGCCAAAAACACCCCATCATTACAGCACATCTGGTCTCTGCTCTCTTCAAAAACCATGTCACAGCTGACTCGGGCCCTCAAATCTGGAAGGAAGTGTAGGGGAATTTCCACTAATGAATCCAACAATCACACGATGAGGCCTCTTTGTGCAGGGACTTCAATGGAAGCCGCATTCGGAGCAGGCACAGCGAGGCACAATCAAAGGCACCGGCAAGCCGTTACCACGGGAGCAAAGCTGCAGCTTGTAACCGAACAGACATCTGTTTCCATGACAGCTGTCTGGAACGGCATCAGCCTAACTAACTGCTGCCTCAGAACTAGTCTGACTGTTTGATATCTCTTGCGATAAAGACAGAGAAGATTCTGTCAGAAACCCTCGCCGCTTGTTGTTGTGATGCGCTAATGCGAAGAGAGAAGTTTGCGTTTGTGTTTATTTTGTTGGGCTTTGAAGCTGCAGGAATCAGAGGCTGCGAAATAGTGGAAGGGAGAAGAAACGTATTCGAGAGAAGTAAACATATGGAGCGAACTACCGCGGTGTGCTCGACGGAAGTCCCTTCAGGGCGACGTTTTCCGCGAAGGGTAGAGTAAAGACAAACAACTTGACTACAAGTTAAACAACAGCGTTTCTAACATAATGGTGATTACAAAAAACATATTTTACTCCCTTTTCTTAAAGGGCTACTCCACCACAAAATATAAATTGTCATTAATCTCTTTTTATAGGTGGCTCCAAACCTATAAAAACTATTATATGCAGTTTGAAACACTGCGGAGGCTGACGTCCCAATGACTACCAAATAAATAACACTGTCAAGGCCCAGAAAGTATGAAATTCATTGTAAAAATAGTCCATCTGACGCAAACTGTGGCTGTGTCAGCCAAGCCACACAAATACTTTTTCTTTGTGTATTTATGCTTTTATTTAATCTAGCTTTCTGTACAAAAAGCATGCATCTTGTCACTTCATAACATTTAGATTGAACCAGTGATGGAAGATGTACTATTTTGACAATGTCTTTCATTATACATTTCTGGGCCTTGACATTAATATGTACTTGGCGGCTAATGGGACAGTCAGTAGTGATTAATGACAAAATTTTCATTTGGGGTGGAGTAACTCTTTAAACACACAACTGTGTTTTTACCTGGTGGCACTTAAAATTAAGTAAATGGGGCCAAATATGTAAACATCAGTTTGTATATTTGGTTTGGAAGGTTCTATTTGCATGGTAACATGAATTTAGTGTGGAAAATAGATGTTTTATCCCATTTTGCAACTATAAACTACAAAACATAAAAAATGAATTAATAAACTTTATTGGTCAAATACTGCACGTTTTAACAGAAATTATATAACGTTTGGCTACTATTTTAATGCCACAAATGCTACTAATTGAACTTAACTTGCACTAAACCAAAATGTTTATTTTAATAGGCCAGTATCTCCACTTCTACATGTTTGAGACACCCGCCTGGTGGTCTGCTGTTTGCAAGGGCAAGGCCTGCCCGCAGAGAGGGGCTTGACAAGGTGAGCTCCAGCACTGCGGCACTCTGCAGCTTTCATTCTCATTCTCTCTCACTCCACCTTCCCTATCTCTCAGACACTACACCTGCTTAGGAGCTCTTCAAAATCCTCACTACACTGAGATACTACCATAGCTAGAGTTTAATAAGCACTGCATCATCTTATATGCGCATCGAAACATAAAGTCCTTGACCCAAATAGTGCAGATGGCCGTGCTCTGAACTGCCACTTAAATCAGTGAGCTCAGGAGAGTCTGCCGTGTCGCCTGGCCTTCAGGCTGCCTCAGACTGTGTGCGTATGAAACTGACTCATCAAGCTACCAGAGAACTCAATTTAATCCCACAGCAGGAGATTCATTCTCTTAAAGCTGAAGTTCCCCATCACGTGCTCGCTGATGAGGCGGTCGCGGCACCTCCTCACACGTAACCAAAGTGAGCCAGCCGTGCTGGGTTTTTAATGATACATTTGTCAAGCAGCTACCAAGCAATATTTTCAGCATTTGTAAGGAGAAAAACAAAAGAAACATCTGTGTCTCCGTCACCCTTACTTGCACAAGGAGTTGTTAGATCATTAAAAAAAAATCTTTCTTTTGTATTCCTTACTTTCTTTCTTTTTGGAGTTCTTTCTTTCTTGCTTTCTGTAGTTCTTTGCTATTTTCTTTCTTTCCATAGTCTTTCTTAGTTTTTGTATTTTCTTTTTTTCTTTCTTTATTTTTGGAGTTGTTTGTCTTGTATTCCTTTCTTTGGTTTACATTTCTTTCTTTCTGTAGTTCTTTGTATTTTCTTTTTGCTTTTTTTGTGCTTTTTTTCTTTCAGTCCATAGTTTGTTTGTTTTTTTGTATTCCTTTTTTGTATTTCTTTTTGTTCTTATTTCTGTAGTTCTTTGTATTTTCTAATTCTTTTGCCTTTTTCTTTCTATCCTTTTTTCCTTTATTTCTTTCAAACTAAAACAAACTTACAAATAATACGTGTCCAAATAGGCTACTTTCTTTTTTCATTTTGAATGCTGTATCTATTTATTACTTCTTTGCTTGTTCTTTAATTCTTTAAAATTTATACAACTCAGTTTGATATTGTCTTATATAATGCAATAATAGCCAGAGATTTTCTTTAGATCTTCACACACTCTTTGGGGCCTCCGTATCTACTTTATACAGTCATATTTTGTAGCCATGTATTTTGTAGCCATTTTGTAAGTAATGTATTTGTAAATGCACATATAGTCCATTTGTAAATGTTAATTAATAAATTATATTTGGTGGACTTCCAGAAGAATCAACCTCACTTGGTGGTTCTGTTACTAGATGACCATCTGAATCCTCACCTTGATGAGGCTGCCAGTCAGATTTGGCATGCTCTCAACCGCCCTTGACCGTGAGACGAGATACCACAGAGAGGAAGAGACAGAGAGAGAGTTAGTGAGAGATAGGTAGAAGGGGTGACAAGGTGAAGAGCAAATGATGCCATTAAAGGCAACAGCTGCTTGCTGAAGCAGGGGCTGGACTGGTCAACCCTGCCACCCATAATGATAACAAGGTCAGCGGGGTCACACCACTCAGCATCACACCACCCTGCACCCCCATCCATCAGTTTTCCCGCCTCTAATTATGCAGCAGCCTTCTAACCAAGCATGAGATATTATTACAAAGATGAGACCCCCCTCTCTCTAGATGCATAATGAAGAGCGAGTCGTCTGTGAAGGGAGGCAGATTGTGCCGACAGCCAAACACAGGATCACTGAGATGGTGCGGCATTATTTTCAAGCAGAAAACTGCACCAGCATGGACTTGTAAAGGCACTGCATCCTCGTAAACTAAAACCTGAAGAGAATAAGTTATTGGAATTTCCCTTCTGAATTTTGGTTTTAGAAAGCACATAAAACTCACTTTTTCCTGTGGTACCAGTTGTCCTTATGTAGCCACTTGTTAGCGACTTAAGGTCATTGCGCACTGATCTGAAATCTCGTCCGAAATTTAAAAAAAAAGTAAAAAAATATGACCTCACGTTGTGTCAGTCACATTTACACACTGCCTCTGAAACTTTCATCCATCATTAAAATATTCACACCAGGTTCGATTTTCTGCATTTTTGCATCCAAAACAATAGTTCACACAAAAAATGAAAATATTTGGCTCATATTTACCCTTATTGTTGTACCAAACCTTCATGACTTACTTTCTTCTCTGTTTCAATATTCCCCACTGACATTTATTGTGCTGCAAATCAGAGACATTCTTCAAAATATCTTCACCTAAAAGTCCTGAAATTCCCAAGGAAAACCAAAGAGACTTAGCCTTCTCTGTTGACTTAAAAATTTGTTTAATAACTGAATAGTTATATTTATTTGTAGCATTTCTGAGCATCTGAACCTAAGCTTTGTAATTTGCTGAAGTTTATGTATAAAACAAACAGCATTTACTGAGGCAGAACAGCTTATTTTTAACCCACTTGTTAGGAGTGGGACATGTGAATTTGCATGAGGAACACAGGATTGTATTAAACACTGAATCACGCTCGTGTTCCTCCCCTGGCACCTGAGGGGCTTTAGAAAATAAAATCATAATTGCCACAATCAGCTCGTGAACCTGGGTTACCTCCATGCCCACAGCTCTGCCTGTGCACTGGTAGAGTCCCATGTTTAATCTTAATGAGCGTGAGATGCAGGCAGACACACTGTGGGGCGCAGGGCCCTGCTGAGCACCAGGGTATTAGCAGAAAAGAGAGAGAGAGAAAGAGCGAACAGCCAGATAGAGCAGAGGAAGCGTGCAAAAACATGAAAAAAGATAAGAGTGTAAGATTTAAAATGTTAGAGGGCTCAGAATATATAGTTGGAGGATGTGAAAACAGGAAAGAGATCTGTTGGACAGGAAGCGTCGACAAAATGACACTGATATTTAAATACTCAGGGGAAATGGCTCAGTATTTTAATTTTTATTTATTTTATTACACAATATTTTATTATAGGCCTGTCTATTTATATGGTTTTAGTGACATATTTTATTGTAACTTTTTCTTTTTGAAATTGCAATTGCGTACTTTGCTATTGAAACTTTTTGATTATTGTAGTTGTATCTTGGCCAAATATTGTCCTATCCTAACAAGCCATACATGAATGAAAGCTTATTTATCAGCTTCAAAAAACTGACCCATATGACCCTGGTTTTGTGGTCCAGGG
The DNA here is from genome assembly GCA_032357445.1 of Enteromius radiatus. NCBI lineage: Eukaryota > Metazoa > Chordata > Actinopteri > Cypriniformes > Cyprinidae > Enteromius > Enteromius radiatus. The sequence continues at coordinate 10,521,498 of JAUCMS010000045.1, forward strand.
TTGCACTTTTATACTAATATATCATTTTATACAGCTCAGAAATGTATTTACTTAATATGTATAAATGATAGGGAGTTGTTAATGCTTAAAGGAACCAGACAATTACTTAAAATGTATTCTAGCAGACCATTTTATAATATCTTGTGCATTACCAGCAGCTATGTTTGATTTTGATATTTCCACATATACCCATCATAGGAGATAAATTCCCTCTGAAAATCGGTTCAATAAATTGTTAATTTTTAATGTTGCAGTATAGTGATGATATACAGCAGATAAGAAATTAGTATAGAAGAAGAGCACAGCTGCAAGTATGAAGCATTCAAGTGGTTAATAGGGGATGGTGCTGCTTTTCTTTCTTTTTGAGATTTTAAAAAACAGCAATTGGGGATCACATGTTCAGTGACATCCTTTCAATGTTTAAAATGTGTGGCTTGCTTGATTGGAGTTACTATAGAAAAGCAACAGTCAATCTGGATGCTGCTGAGAACAGCATGATTTGAGTTTAAAATGAGAGAGAGTGAGGAAGAGTGCTCTAGCGTATACAAGCTGAGGAAGCCTTTCCGCACCATCGCCATATTTTTCCCTTTTCCTCATTCGTATTACAGAAGCGAAGAGAATGACAGCTTGTTTTCAACAGACCCAAAAGTTGACTTCTTCCAAAAGAGAGGACCTTCAAAATCAGATGTATTTGATCTACAGTATAGTCAGATGACACTTCAGGTTCTGAAATTGTCCAGGTTTTTGAATTTTATTATTTCTTTTTTTACTGATGTCATGAATCTTATCTTTCTGTAGAATCTATCCCCTTTAATCAATGAAACAATTCCAGTGGTCAGAATTTTTTTGTTTGTTTTTTAGTCTGCTCTATTCCCTGTTTCATTCATGGTAGATGGTCATTTTAATGTATATTTATTCTTATTCATGACAATATATTTAAATTAAAGACAAGACCTTAATTTGCTAAAGCTAAATTTAGATTTACATTTAGTCATTTTGCAGACGCTTTTATCCAAAGTGACTTACAATTATAATTTACTTACAGTGCACTTAAATATAGTGTTAGTAAATATTTCTGTAGCTAACAGCTACGCCTATAATGGATGGAAGTGAACTGACATTTATTACTATTAAGTAGCATTTAAAATGCAAGGAACATTTATCTAGCTAATATTTTATATACTAATAGTATGTTATTTTTTTTCATTTCATGCTTCTATTTTGCTGTGTCTGCTGCGTTTAGATCACTAGTGTTCTTGTGGTGTCTTCAGCCAATCAGTGTTGTAGTAACATGGCATTTACGTCTCAGGTGATTGATATGCATGGGAATGTTCACTGTTTACTTCATTACTGCACTAATACAGTCCACTGAATGAATTAAAAGACGCATTTGTGGATTCAGACACTGCAATTCTCACAGTGCATATATTCTTTAGTCACGTCAGTTGTATTTTCATTATTGAGGAACATACACTGAAATAACACCATTACAAATGGGTGTCTGCTCAAATAGTGTGCTAAATAAGCATATAGGAGGCCCAGGTATTATAGAGGTGTGCATTGATTTCCAACTGATAAAACAGTAGGAAATGCTCAACGCTGCCCCCTGTCTGCCATCTGACTTCTCAAAACCAGACTGATTTATCCACCTTCTCTCTCTCTTTGGCTCTCGCTCTCTCTTTCTTTCTTCCTAATCTTCCACTCCTAGCCAGTTATGCATAAACGACAGACAGTAATCTCTTGACAGGCAGAACCAAACTATATGAAGGCAGTGCTGTAGATAATACAGGCAAGTTATGAGAACTCAGATGCTGGCTAGTCTGAGTCTTTGCAGCTCATCAGCAGACAGCAGGGCCTGCCTTCAACTTAATTAGCTTCCCCTGAGATCCTCTTCTGACGGCATCAACCTGAATGAACGGGTGCATTTTGTGGATGTGTGTGTGTATGTATGCGACAGAAAAAAAGAGAGAGAGCGACAGAGTGTGCCGGCTATGTCCGGTCAAGTGAACAGAGCGGGGGCACCATTATCAGTCCATCAGATGTGAAGGAATGTCTCCCCGCTGTGGGGCTGGGTCTCAAAGCAGTCCTGACATGCAACGATAGATGGAGGGAAGAAAGAGAGAGAGTGAGGCTGATCTTGGCCCACATCTAGCTGTGCAGCAGGGAAGATGCAAAGAGAGGGAAGGGACATTGTTTCTATTTCTTCTATGAGATGAGTCAGAGGGTTTGTTGTGCCTCATTTTCTATCTCGCTGGAGCATGGCCTTCTACAGCACAACTGCACCAACCTTGTGGGCAAACAACAGCGGGCAGTATAGCACACTGTTATTTTCTTTTTAAGACATATATTTCCATTATTTGAATAACTCTTATAAGTGGAAAAGAGGTGAATGTTATTTATTCCTGGTTTCTTGTTGACCATGAAACAACTTTTGACATATGTAATGGTTTGTGTATGATTAAATACACCATGTTTGGTTTCTTTACTTGTCAGTCTGTTGGTCTTTTCCTGTCTAAGAGGATGTTTTTTATGTTTTTAAATGCCTTTAAGCACTTGAAACCTAACCCCTTGTACGTATACACTACCGTTAAACAATTTGGGGTCAGTGTTATTTAATGGTTTTAAAAGATGTTTCTTCTGCTCATCAAGGCTGCATTTATTAGATTAAAAAAAAAAAAAAGTAATATTGTGAAATATTATTTCAATTGATGACATGGAAGAGAAGAACATGTTGAATAAAGTCATTATTTTTGTTTTCTTTGTGCATAAAAATTGTTTTCAAAGCTTCATAAATTTGACATTGACTGATGTCATGGCCTTAAATGGCTTTAATGATTCGCTAAGGTTATTGGTCTGGAATGTGGTAGTTCCTTTGCTGTCCGTGCAGGGTCAGAAAGCTCTCGGTTTTCATCAAAAATATCTTAATTTGTGTTCTTAAGATTAACGATGGTCTTATGGGCTTGGACGAACACGAGGGCGAGTAATTAATAACAGAGTCAATTTGGGGTGAACTATTCCTTTAAGGCTAAGATGCAAATGCCAGCTTGCACTAAACCTCAAAAGACTCTCTTAAAATGTTGTGTTTTCACATTAACAGTGTTTCTGCTGCAGCTGTGTGAGTGTAGTGTTTGTGCTGCACTCTCTGCCTGAATGAATGCTCCACCCCTGCTGATCTACTAGTGCCCAGAGTGTCCGCTGTGCCTGCTGTGACCCCACGGATAACTTTGTGGTGACCGCAACCACTGCTGATTGATCATCAGAGAGAAAGAACGAAAAAGAGAGGGAGGGGCGTTCCACCCATATATAATGTTAAGCTGCCAAGTTGAGCAGATGGCACAACTCAGTGCATGAGTATGCGTCAATTCTCTCTCTCTCTCTCACTACCAGCAAACATAAAGGGCATTAGGGGGTGGAGCAGTACTTTTGTTTACTTCATGTTTTAATATTGCATGCTTTCCAACTCTAAGAGCTCTAAGAGCTTCACCTTAAGTAGCTAAGTTTCTATAGGGCTATTTTTATGTAAAATATATCAAATGTATAAAAGGTCACACTTTATTTTAAGGTCTAATTCTCACCATTTTCAAATCATTAACTGCAGCTTTTGCCTCAATTAACTGCTAGTTTGCTGCTTATTAGTGAGGTGAAGTTTAGGTAGGATTAGCGATGTAGGATATGGAAACGCAGAATAGGTGTTAATAAAAATTACTAATAAACAGCCAAAATGTTAATAATAGGGATGTGAATAAGCAAATAGTTAGTAGTGAGAATTGGCCCCAATACTAAAGTGTTAAGTATATACAGATATATATCTAAAATATTGTATAAAATCATATTTTAATGATTTCTGATGGATCACGTAGTACTGACTTTTATAAATAATATTGTTAAGACAACAGTTCTTCTAAATTGTAATAGTATTTCACAAAATAAATGTATTTGATCAAATAAAGGCAGTCTTGGTGAGCGTAAGAGACTTGTTTCAAAAACATTTTAAAAATCTTAATTATTTAAAAATTTTGACCAGAAATATGTATCTATATATTTCTATATGATCAAAATCAAAGTAAGAACTTGGCCCTTTGTTCACTTCATTTTGCCACAGATTCGTTTACAAACATGCCACGGTTCGACATGGGACAATGCTGTGCTGGATATATTGAATATATTGGATCTCAAGTAAGAGTAACTCTTTTTGTATGTGGCCACTATTGTTTTGTATTTATGCTAACATTATAATATAACATTCAAGTTGATAACATTATAAGTGGACCTCATAGAACATTAGGTAACGATTTATTTACCCTCATGTCTTTCCAGACCTATTTGTTTTTGTCCATATAATGAAAGTTAATGTGGGCTAATGCTGGTTCAGTGTTTCTTTACATGCAAGTTGTGTTTCACAGAATAGAAAGGCATCCAGGTTAACCATGACATAAAGGCAGAATGTATGTACATGTACATTTTTATGTGAATATGTTAGTGTCTTATCCAAGCTGTTTGTCTAGCGTTGTGACTCAAGATCTGACAACATTTTATCATCATTTTATACAGAAATCCATGTCAGCATTCACATAATTTTTCTTGCAACTATCCTATGCAGCAACTTGCAGCCTAAATTGGCATCTTTATGTAGCAACCATATTCCTTTGTTGATTAGATTTATGCGCAGATCGCTGCCAGACACAGTCAGGCTTGTGTAAGCATCTGTGCCCACTTCTGGCCCTGGCATGGCGAAGAGCGGCTGGCACGGAGCGATCTGGTGTTGATACAGTAGTGGAAGGTGTGCGCCGCGGGTTCAGTCAGGCTGGAGAGGAGCAGAGCAGTATGGGTAGCATGAGGTCATTCAACCGCTGCCCATTCATCAGCCTGCGCCACCAAGCCCCATAGCTCCTCTGTCACCTTGACAACACAGCCCACAGCAACCTGCCCTGCATGAAACCTAGCTATTGATTTCTTTCGCTCGTTCCCGCTCTGTGTTCAGTCGTTCGTTATTTCTCTCGCTCGTTCTCTTTCCCCTCCTCACCACAACGTCCCTTTTTGTGTTTCTAGCTCTTTATACTACCACTAACAGAAATAAGCAGGGTCTTTGTTGATTTTGGAGCAGATTAAATGAAAAATCGGAGTAGAGTCTCGATCGGAAAAGCTCGGTCTCTTGGTTTGGCTCCAGGTCTGAAGTCAGTCTGACATGACAAGCAGGAGAACACTAAGAAGTGCCATTACCAACTGAAGGCACTGCGGCATTTCAGATGGAAAGCCACTAACGGAAAAAAGAGTGGGAGGCCAGTACTTGAAAGATTCCCTACTAATGGGATGGGATTCATGGGATCACATGCAGCAGTGCACACGCACCCAGTCTTGTGTTGCCAGGTTTTACTAAACAGTGAAAGGTCTGGTTCATATAGCAGTGTATTCTGGCAAAGACACATCCACTTAAACAATCTAATTGACGTGTACAGCAACCAATCATGGTGTGTTCTGGTTTTACCGTGGGTTTATCTGAAATAGATACCACAGTATAGACAAGTGTGTGGTTAAACAAATGCTGGGGAAAAAAAATAATGTGTGTAGACTCAGAAAAGGATTTTGTCAAAAGTAATTGATTTGCAGACGTGATCAGAAGATAGAGAACATGGAGGTGTTTGTGAGCATTATTCATATAACTTTAGTTGTCTCTTACCTTGTAAATGTTGGCAAATAATTTATTGTATCAACTCAGTACCTTGTAAACATGACTTTGTGGGATGAAACAAAGCCCTGTATTCCTTTACTCTAGGAAGCCAATCAGATTAGACATGGACAGATTAAAAAAGTGTTTTCAGCGTGCAATTACTTTTGATATACACTCACCTCCAAAGGTAATGGATCAGTGAGGCCAATTCCTTTATTTTTGCCATACTGAAAAAATTTGAGTTTGATTTGACAAGATGAATATTAGACAAGGTATTTACATCTGGATCTGACAAACAACTTTTTTTTTAACCCACCTATTTTTCATGTGAACAAATGATTGGAACATGTGACTAACAGGTGTATTTTGTTGCCCAGGTGTGTTCTTTCACAATAGTTATTCAAACTACCGTCTACGCTCAGTTAAGAGGTGTAACCAACATGAAAACCAGAGAGCTGTCTATGGGTAAAAAAACAAGCAATTATGAAGCCGAGAGAAGAAGAAACCAATTAGAGATATTGCAAACACATTGGCCATAGCCATTTCAACCATTTGGAATGTCCTGAAGAAGAAAGAAGCCACTGGTGTACTAAGTAACAGACATCGAACAGGTAGACCAAGGAAAACAACTGCATTTGATGACAGAAACATTGCAAGAGCTGTCAGGAAAGATCAGCACAACTTCCAGAGGGCAGGAGTGAAGGTATCACGATCCACTGTTCACAAAAGACTTCATGATCACAAGTACACAGGCTACACCAGAAGATGCCGCTCATTAGCAAGAAGAATAGGAAGGCCAGGCTGGAATTTGCCAAAAAGTACAGAGATGAGCCTCAAATATTCTGGGACAAAGTTTTATGAACTGATGAGACAAAGATTAACCTTTACTAAAGTGATGAAAAGTCTAAAGTATGAAGAAAGAAAGGATCTGCTCATGACCCCAAACATATCTGTGAAACACAGTGGAGGTAATGTCATGGCTTGGACTTTCATGGCTTTTCTACAGGCCCATAAATCTTCACTGATGATGTAACACATGACGGCTGCAACAAAATGAACTCAGAAGTCTACAGAAACATTTTGTCTGCCAATTTAAATAAAGATGCAACCAATCTTATTGGGAGATCCTTTGTTGTGCAGCAAGATAATGACTCAATACACACTGCTGAAAAAATAAAGGAGTTCATCATTTTACCTGCTAAAGAGAAGGAGACCCCAAAACAGACAACAACTGAAAGAGGCTGCGCTGAAAGCCTGGAAAAGCATCACAAAAGAACAATGCAAAAGTTTGGTGATGTTAATGGGTCACAGGCTTGATGCAGTTATTGAAAGGAAAGGGATTTGCAAATATTAAGTCTTATTCACTTTAATCTTAATTCTATCTTTTCCGATACTTTTGCTCACATGAAAAATGTGTGGGTTCAAACAAAGGGTGCTATCTTCTACGTTGTTTGTCAGATCCAGATGTAAATACCTGGAAATAAAAGCTGGCTTGTAAATCTCTGATGTTCATATTTTTTGATGTCAAACCCAAATGTTTTCAGTCTACAGCAAAAATAAAGGAATTGGCCTCACTGTCCCAATATTTTTGGAGGGCAGTGTGTAGTCACAGATGAAAATGTCCTTGAAATGTAGTCAATATTTGTCATGTTCTGTAGTCCATTTAAGAAGTTAGTGTTACTTTTAGCTTAGTGTTCTTCGTGCTTTAAGACTGCATTTTATTTTCCTTGTTTAAAATTTATACACATATTGACACATACACACACACATATATATATATATATATATAATTTATGTGTGTGTGTGTGTCAGTGAAATTTTTTTTACACATTTTTCTAATCAAGGCTGCATTTTTTTATTATTATTGTTTAATATATCTATGGAATATACTGATGCCTTTTTCAGTATTCCTTGATGAATAGGAAGCTTTATTTATTTATTTAAACGTTTATTTGAAATAGAAATCTTTTGTGACATTATAAATATCTCTACTGTTTTGTCTAATTTAATGCTTCCTTGCTGAATAAAAGTTACTTACTGACCCCAAACTCTATGGTTGTGTGTGTGTCAGTAATTTGCTTGACTAGAATTACATTTTGTGTGGATGCACTCTTGACATCCATTTACTGTTTACTTTCATTTTAGATTAACATCTTTTTACTTTATCTTAAAAGCAATACATTTGCATTGCAAAAGAACAACCATAGCTTTCTTTCTCATTTTACTCTCCACTTTTTCCAAAGCTGACCCCTGCTGATACATTAAGATGCACTGAGCTGAAGGTCACGTTTAGTCACATGACTACCAGCTTTGTGGGTGTACAAATCAATACGTGACATGTCGGCAGCAGGAGCGTCCTTGCCTATAGTGCGTTAAGCTCAGAGTGCTAAAGGTTAATGTACATTTGCTTTTCTCACAGTGGCATTGATTTACATCAGTGTAACATGTGAAAAACATCACATTCACAGTTGGTGAAATGCAACAGCAGACCCCTGTCCTGCACTGGGAACAGAGAGAACCTCTATAAGCGAGACTGTCAAAGGGAAGAGTGTAAAGCTGTGCCCTTGCATTATGACCTTTTCCTCTTTCGTTAGTATTGAGCGCCCATCTCCCCTTCGCCTGAACAGCAGCCGTCTGGGCTGCCCACTGCTCCAGTGTCATCCAGTCTGGCTCATGGATCTTTATTAAATGTTAATCAGCCTCCTACAGTCTCAACCTACAAGGTTTTTACTCTTGCTCCTTCCGTCTTCTGTCGGCTTGCTCTCCTTCACCCAACTCTCATCTATTGCATGTGTTGAAGAGCATTAGAATACGTTTTATGTTATTTTTTGTAAAGTTGCCAGATGTATTAGTTTTAATATAGAAAATGTATCTCACAGGAGAGGTGTTTATCAGTAACTGTGCTGATTACTACTGAATTTCCAGAATTTCTACACCAAATAAGAGAGGTTTTTCTGCGTTTGCCTCGTTCACACAAAGAACGATAACTTTAAAGAGAATGATATCCATCTGCTTTTTCACTTGCATCTGCCGCTTTAAATAAAGCTCATTGCAGCAGGATGGAATCTGCATGGAAAAACTAGAAAAATATTTGTTCATTAAAGATCTTCCCACAGAATTTTTAGAGTTTCCTTTTAATGTTCATACACTTTCTAGAAATCACATTTTTAAAATAAAGAATTTTTAAAGGTTTTCAACACTGTTTGAACCCTGGTACTTCTTGGCATAAACATGAATGTATCAGCTATTGTCCCGAATTTCAATATCAGCAAATCCCCAATCTGTATTATTTTATTACACAGAGAAAATAAAAAGTGAAAAAATGAGAGGTTAACAAAAAAAAAGCTGAAGACCAGATAAATAATATAATACCACATAGTGACCTGAAAGTGAGTATTCCCATTGACTAAAATGCTTTCAAGGATTTGGCCTACAAAAAGTATGTCTCCCTTGCAGCGCTCTATTGGCATAACTTGGAGTGTGTCTGGTTTATATCCAATACGGATAGATACATTTGAAAACAACATCTTTCTTTATTAAGTGCTATTCAATGCAGTGTTGATTTTGTATTATTTGTAGGTCTCGCTGGCTGAGCAGCTGAAGCAGCCTGACGTAGCCTGATGTAGACGCAGCATCCAAACACAGCATATGTTGCCGACCATTACTTTGGTCTTTTCATCAGTGAAGTTTAAAAGGTTTAGGTCCTACTTAAGCTCTCTTACCAAGCAATTTGGCATTAATACCATTTACGTCACTCTCATTCACAGCTTTTGTTGCAGTAACTCTCCGCTCTATGACTCTCCTCACAGTAACTTCATTTCCTGCTGAATTCTGAACCACCTCCAAGCGCAATGTTGTTTCAGTCTCTTCCAGATGACCGCCTGAGTTATTTCAGTGCATGCGTACACCCACTCACCATCAGCACTATTCTACTGTAACACCTCCACTAATGATTCTTTCATGTAGCCGTAATGGTGTTGATTATACCGACTAATTCTTCTTTATTTCACAAGTGATTATCCTGATTTTGGCACAATTGTCATTTACATGCAGCGCTGTGGATGATGTTGGAAAGGAGAGATTTAAATCTATTTCAAGTTGTTTTTTCATAGAAATATTTTCCCCCTGTTTTCAACTGCATATATATAGAGGTTGTGTCATCTTAAAGATGTGTGTGTCTTTAAATGATACAGAAAGAAAGAAAGGGCGAGAGAAAAGGATCAGGGATGGTGTCGCTGCAGGGCTCCAGGGATTGATTGATGGCAGCCGTATTTACGCCATCAGGTTCCCTGTGTGGAGCCAAAATGGCTGCCTGTTCCCACCGTGAGTACAGGCACCCCCCGCTGCCACAGCGAGCTAAAAAGCACTCTGACTTAGAACCGTAATGAAAGAGAAATATGAGCAAAACTCACATTTGAAACTTCGAGAGGCAGGGGAAATTTGTTGTGATTCCATGCAGGTTTGTAGGTGCTACAAGATGATGTAGACATTATTAAAGTTTTTTAAGCCCGTCTTTAGCAATAGCACGTTTGCATTAAATCTAAGATTTAGTTTTGCATAAATGAATGCTTGACTATTTGGGGGAATATTGTGAAAGTGCAATTGTGATTCTTTCTTTGTTTCTTTGCTTCCTTAAGCTCCACGTTTGCATAATTTCTAGGGCTGCACAATTATAACAAATATGAGGCTAAATTGTGATTAAAAATACGAGTACAGTATTAATCTACATGATGGTCATTAGTCATATTGTATATATAATATTTTAAGAGACTACTACTATTAAAAACAGTAATAATAATTTTAAAATACTAATAATTGTAGGTGTCTTAATTTCTGTATTTTCAAACGATAAAGTCAGGTTTTTAATGCAGAACAATTTTATTAACAACAGCTGGTTTGTGCTTCTCATTACAAGTTCGGGTACATATTAGAGATGCAACGGTACAGTGAGCCCACGGTTCGGTTTGTATCACGGTTGTCTGGCCACGGTAACAGTTCGGTTTCGATACATCAATATTACTGTGCTGTATGTGAGCTCTAACATAGCAGGAGGTCATTTGCCCTTTCCATTTCAAGTTATCAAGGTACAGAGACAATATTA
>JAUCMS010000045.1:10543947-10595733 GCA_032357445.1 Enteromius radiatus
CCCCCCCCCCCCCCCCCCCCCCCCCCCCCCCCCCATTTACGATTCAGTCTGATGCTAAAATAGTGAAGATTTTCTACTTTCCAGCAAGACCACAGCTATTTATTTTGATGCACAGTGAATGTGGTCTGCAAAATGATTTTGACATCATGATAATTTATGCTGTAAAAAAAAAGATAATTTCCTTCAAATGAACGTTTTGTTACCATAAATTTAACATGTGTCTTTCTCTTCACCACCTGTGCTATTTTTTAGTCATCAGTAGGTGTTAAATATAAAAAAAAAATAAGTTTAGTTAAGCTAATTCAGCAGAAAATGGCTTTTGAATTCACTGGTTATTGTTTTCTTATTTTTGTAAATTACAACAGTTGTAAATGTAAAATGTACAGTACTAGTTGTTCTGTAAAGTTGTTAATATTTTTACTGTTGTTTTTTTTTTTTACATAATTATTCTGGCAACCACAGCTGCCAGTTTTATTTTGTAAAATCAACTGGACTATTTTTGCAGTGTTTTAGTCACACGTTTCCATGAAATTAAATGCTTGTAAGATTCACAAAAGATGCAACCATAAAAATATCATAAAGTGGTCCATATGACTATACTTACAGTGTTCCAATTTATACAGTATAATAGTTTTGTGTGGAAAAGACAGTATTTAAGTTAATTTATTGACATTTTCCCTCCAGTGAGCTCTTAATGCTGTGAGCAAAGTTAATAAGCTGAGCTTTCAAACCGATTCAGTCTGATTCGTGAACAGATCATTCAGCCTAGCTTTGTGAACTACAGTACATTAATTGATTCAATGAAAGATCTTACTGAAAAACAGGTGTAACTACTTTTTTTCTAAACAAGAAAACAGATGTCAAGATTTTCAGCAATTAAATTTGTTAAGTCTTATGCACCACTTTTTCCTCAAAAGAAAAAAAGAAATTCCTCAGTGGCTCAGAACAACTTTAGGGTGAGTAAATGATGTCAGAATTTTCATTTTGCTAAAATCTTAGCAAGCTCAGATAAACCTGAGGCTATCTGCTGTCGTAACTGAAACTGCGCAACGTGTGCGATGCAGCCCACATGTATGCAGGGTTCACATGGGGAAACGATAGGACATGCAGAGCTCTGAGACTGCAGACGCTTCTAAAAGAGCCCATATTTCTCCTCTCAAAAGAGAGAGAGAGAGAGAATTAGATTTTGAAGCTGTATGTCCCACTTTATGTGAGACAGAAGGGTGTTGGGCATGAATACTAAACAGTGTTTTCCCCCAATTACAAGCAAGCTGGGCCAGATCGCTGCCACTGGGGGACAGCTGGAGCTCATATGCTTTGATTTGACCAAGTGAAGTTCAGATGAGAGCTTCCCATATTGCCCCAGTGTGAGTGATTGAGCGATCTATCAGCGGAAAGAGGGGCAGCGTGAGAGCGAGTGCATTTTTGTGTGTGCGTGAAGCAGACGTGAGAAGGTGTTACGCACAAAGATCCATCTTTCTAAGGAAATTCGTTTAAGTCTGTATTTCTGTCATTGAAAGGTTTTCAATAGACATTTCCAGCATTTGGAGAGCACCCTTTGTGTCACTGGCCTTGGAGCTGACAAATACTTGCATGCACATGCGAATCTGTATCTGTTCCCCTCTCTTTCTCTCTCTCTCTCTCTCTCTCTCTCTCTCTCTCTCTCACACACACACACACACACCAAGTGCACCAACAGCACACACATTAACAGGATTTGCAAGGAGCATGAGATAGAAGTGTTAGCTTGTTGACAGAGGACTGGAGCACTCAATATGTTAGAGTGTGTGTGGCTGAAAAACAGTTTTCTGATAGAATAGACATTGTTTGTATTATATTACGTTATATTATTATATATTATATTACTTCATATTATTTTATAAACAAGCACATCGGAAAATAATAGTCACTTTTTTTTTACTTGAAAAAGTAAAAAAAATAAAAACTCCCCAGCGATTTAGCTTTTGTACACAAAGACATATTTCTCTCAAAACTAGAGAAAATAAATACAGGTGACTTTATTCCTTATGAACGGAGCACGTCCCTGTTCCTAAGCTTTAAAAAGCTGCTCCTGTCACTTATTATATTATAAAACAAAAGTAGAATGACAGATTTTTGCTTGTTTTTTTCCTCGCTGTGATACTGTGATAATGAAGGCCCTGAATAGCTTCAGACATCTGTATGTCTTTTCTTATAAGAGTACCGCATATCAGTTTGCAGATTTAACACGACTGCAGTTCATGACAAATGATGGCACATTCTTTTCCTTTAACAGAAAATGAGTTTTGAGGAACAGCTTTGAGGGACACACAGCGGACGATTCTGCCTAATCGCACCACACAGGAGGCGCTCCTCACAAAACACATCTGTCCCACCATCAACCAGTAAATATCAGGTAATACACTTTACTTTGCATTACTGTTCAAAAGTTTGGAATCAGTACCTTCTTTTTTTTTAGGAAAGAAATGAATACTTTTATTTAGCAAAGATGAATGAAATTGATCAAAAGTAAATGTGAAGACGTGTAACATTACAAAAGCGCTATTCTAACTTTCTATTCCGTAATGGGGTCTAGTCACAGCCTCAGACATCACGTCCACGGACCGCTGGTTAAACGTCTGATGCATATGGCACACTTATCTGGAAACACTTCAGGAGTTTTGAAGTTGTCGTCAGATTGGTTCAATCTTACAGGATTTTCTGAAAAAGTGTGTCAAAACGTTTCACCTAAACAAAGATGCCGTGACGCCAAACTTCCTCACAAAAGAAGAAAGCCGCCGTGTTTACAACTGTGACAGCGAGCGCTTATCAGGATTAACTTAACACTGGATTTTCCAAAGTATGTTAAATATTTGAAGTTCGTGGCATAGAATCTTTAAAATACATCAGAGAGTTTTCTACGCCTGTAAACATTATGCGCCACAAAACGAAACATGATTGGCAGCTTTACCTGTCAGTCAAATGCCTCTTGGCCAACCAGAGCAGACAAAGTTCCCGTACCTTCTGCTGCATAGGTCTGGCTATGCAAGACTACATGGGTTCCATAAACATATTAAACACTTATATTAACATTAATAGATGAGAATAATTTAAAATGTTTCCTAAGCAATTAACAAATTAGGATCACTGAAGACAGGAATATCCTGCATTTTAAAATAACAGTTGTTTTAAATATTAATAATATGTTTACAATATTAATGTTTTTATTTCAAAAACAGTTAAAAATCTTACTGATTTCAAACTTTTGAATGTTAAATCCTATTTTGCTGGCTTTGTCCTGCTTTGTTTCCTGAACAAAACCAAACAAATAAACCTTTTATATAAACCATTCTAGCACTAGAAGACTAGGGTGTGTCTCAGTCTGCTCCTTGGGACAGTACTAAATACAGTACACTAACCAGGGAATTGTTTTTGCTGTCCTATTGTCAAAATCTTTCCAGTGCACAAATTATTCCCAGAACGCACCTAGCATCAAATACTTACTATATTCATGTGTTCCAAAATCTCAAGTCATAAGAAAACACAGCCTTATTTCTTGCTTTTAATTATCTTTCATCCCTAATGAGCAAGAGAAGCAATCTCGCCATTTTTTAAGTATCACAGAAAAAGTGTTTTTGTTTATGTGTTTTAATGTCTTAATGACATTATGCATGTAAATATTTATTTTTCTTGATTAAAAAACACAAGACAAGTGCATACAGTATTTTGTAACAACACTGTATTTTTTAACATTTACAACAAAAAGGTAAAATGATGTTTTCTAGTGTCCAGTGGATCAAATCCCATGCAAATGCCCAAATTTGTGTTCATTATAAACTGATTCACAACTAGGGAGCAGAAAAATACGAAGAATATCTTTATAGCACACTATATGATGCATTATGGCCACGTGGTTGGTTCACAGTATTTTTCATAATAAACATATTCTTTTATCATCTATGATCTGACTCCCATGCAGTTAGGTGCAGTTCATAACCATGCTTGCTGCAGACATGATTGCCCTTTTACACTTGCTTTCAGAGTTGCTAGTAGATGGAGGTCAGGCTAATTGCTGCTTCTTTTCTCCAGATGGAGGTGGATGCAGCCGAGAAGCGTCATCGAACACGATCTAAAGGTGTGCGAAGCACAATGCACTCACATGGTATTAGCTATAGTCTCAACCTACAGTCAAATCCATTTCCCCACTTTCAATCCATAACTCACGAATTATCACTGACGTCAGTAGTGATGAACATGGACTATTGATTAGACAGGTTACCCGAAGAGCCCAGAAAATTAGTCCGCTCATCATAATGTGATTTTATTGTGTGGTGAAGCACATGTTGAAATGTTTTATTGGTTTTGCAGTTGCCGTGGAGGCTGCACAAGAGCTGTTCAGGTCAGTCTGCATACTTTCACTTAAAGTCAACACAGTTTGAAACCAATTTACTTTCATAATGTGATGCACTTATGAGCTAAACATGATGTTTAACTGGACAAAAACCCTAAAATGTCATCATTTAAAAAAGAAAGTAGTTTTAGAGGTGAGGCAAGTTTGATATACACTACTGGTTAAATGGGTCTGTAATGTTTTTGAAAGAAATCTTTTATGTTCACCAATTTTTGTTGTTAATACAGTAAAATAATACAGTAAATATTTTGAAATACATAATTAAATGCAATTAATTCCTGGGATAGCAAAACTTTCTGATTTCTGATTCTGATAAGAGTAATATTTTTGTAGGATTTTTTTTTTTTTGTATTCCTTATATTAAATATAGAACAGCATTTATGTGAAACAGAAATATTTGTAACATTATAAATTTCTCTTTCTGTCACTTTTTTTTTTTTTTTTTTACAACCCCAAACTTTTAAGTAGGTTTAATGCATTTTGTTTTATAATTCTTTTTAGAGCTTTCATCTTTTATTAATTCAGAGCAAGAAATGTGTGGCAAATGAGCTTGATTTTGATATCATGTTGCTTTTAAAGAAGCACAGGATTGTTTTTACATGTCTAGTTTATAGTTACTGTACCTAGTACAAGTGCCAACTTAAAAAAAAAGCAGGAATCTCATCATTTACTCACATATGCTTTCTCACCTTGCAAGTTCTGTTTTTAAAGACTAAAACAGGTGTATGATGCAATGTGCATTTCTGTTCAAGGTGGCATCTAAGAATAAATTTGCTAATTTATATTTTTCGATGTGATTTATCCAATATGGCAGGTACTACAGGCAGAACCTATAAATAGACCTTTCAGACTAATTGCCTTCAGTGAGAACATATGATTCTCCCAATTAGTAATAGTAAATATCCCTGCACTCCTAATGAAATCATGCATCATGATGAGAGTGAATGGCCTGTTTTTCCTCCAGGGCAGTTAGTCGTTTTACTCATATCTGCCCGTCACTTTTTCCCCTGCATATCTTTCCCTTAAGCACAATTTACAGGCCTCCTAAATGGCAGCATTTTCCTCATTAAGAATGGTTTAACACCCACGCTGTTGTTAAAAAAGACTCTTTTTTTATATTTCCTGGCTACGTATCCAATTACAATGACAGCGGCAAGGACACAGGGGTGTGTGACTGTGGGAGTGTGCTATGACCGCTTTCCAGAGGCGGCTCTCTATGTCATCTTTATTATGGTTTCAGACTGAGAGGAGAAGTGAAATTCCCTCTATTGTCTCTCTCTCTCTCCTTCCCAATCATCAGGGCAATCTGCTTCATCAGCAGGTCCAGGCCTGTAGCTGCAGGCATCTTTAACACCAGTTACACTCACTGATGGGTCACCAGCTTGATCAGACACAGATCCCTAGCCAACATCATCAAGGGGAGATGCAACTCTTGTGCTAGGCTAGACATGTTCCCACTCAATTACGTTCTCTTTTGCTAAATTTTAAGCTTAAAATAGCTTCAGGTTTAAAACATGCACCATTGACTTCAATTTCAAGACTAAATGCAGTTTTGAGGAACGTGCTCGAAAGCTTGCTTTCCAAACTATAAACGAATCAAAAAGTAAGAGTAACATTGTTTTCAATATATAGCCTCAGATTATATTATTTATTATTTGATATTTTCAAAAAAACAAGAATACAGACAAATTTAATTTAATTTTATTATAATAATAAACAGCAGGGTTTAAATATATATAATGATATTATATTTTATTAGATTATTATCATTAAAATGTTTGAAGTTGATAGCAGTTCACCAATGCTGTATTTATTTGTTTAAAACTGTAATATTGTAAAATATTATTACAATTTAAAATAACTGTTTTGTATAATATATTTTAAAAAGTAATTTATTCCTGTGATGGCAAAGCTACATTTTCAGCAGCCATTATTCCTGTCTTTAGTGTCATATGATCTTTAATTGCTGATTAATATACTGATTGGATGCTGTACAAACATTTATTATTATTATTATTATTATTAATGTTGAAAGCAGCTGTGCTGATAAATATTTTTGTGGGAAACAGCATTAATGAACAGCATTAATGTGAAAGAAATATTTTGTCACTTTTCATGCTGAAAATGTTGCACAATGTTTCTGTGTCCTTGCTACAGTATATAAAATATCTGACCCCAAACCACTGAATGGTAGTGTATAAATACTTCCCTTAAATAATACAAATTAAATAATACTCTTATTACAAAAAAATATGTTTTCAAAAATGTACGTTTATTTTGTGTGAATGCACAATTCAAGGATGCTGTTGAACTTGAAATGTTACTTTTGATAAATACCACTGCCAATAATAGTAAATGCTTAATGATTACTTTAGGTTATCAGTGACACTGTAACTAATGTGGGTAGTATTATGTTAATGACTAGGATACCGGTATACTTGACCCTGTTCTTGAGTGGGGCAGGAGTTCTAAACTTGGTTTTTCCTCATGGCTTTTAACTGGCTTTGGAGCCAAAAGGAGCAGCCAGAGAGAGATATATAATATGAAATATGAAATATGGGACCTGGTGAGTCATCGGCCTGGAGGACACTGGGAGCTCTCTAAATCTGTAATGAAGGCTGATGTGCCACGGTTCGAACATAGTCAGCAAGAACGAGCGTTCGTGTTTGTCAGTGTGCGCATGTGTGACGTCAGTCTTGTATTAATTATTTCTCTCGTCTGCAGCTGTCCCACACCTGGATGTGATGGCAGTGGACATGTCAGCGGCAAATATGCCAGACACAGGAGGTAAGAACCAACCTCTCATTCATATGAATGTGTGCCCAGCCATGAAAGTCTCTTTGAGACAGCGAGAAAGAAAGCTCTTAGCCACTTACAGAAAAGCTCAAGACCCATAGCGAAATTAAGTCAATTGAATTTGAATAAGGCCTACTTTCTTTTCTTCATATACACCCTTTTACCAGCCAAAAGTTGTGAAAGTGCAGTTAAAAGATGAAGAAACTGCAATGAAACAGAGCTGGCATTTACTGAAGTGAAGCATTTTAACAAAGTATGATATGTTTTCTGGATCGTAAAGAACTCAATAATTTAAAGGAATGGTTTACTTCAGTACTTACAGTACATTAGTATTAGTCCTCAGTATCGGGATTTGATTTTGTTTTGCTTGGGCTGTTAGCTTTACCTCTTTGAATGTAGCTGCTGTAGACTAAAAGAGATAGATCACTCAAAAATGAACCTGTATGATTCAAGGCTAAGCTTCTATTCACATTTAGCACTCACATGCATAGAGCTCAGTAAATATGAGTTTAAAAGAACCATGTCAAGTTGGGCACCCTTTACCATGTTTGATGAACTCTATGTTTGTATTGTATGTGACCACAACACCAGCCTTAAGTCGCTGGGGGATATTTGTAAAAATAGCCAAAAATACCTTGTATGGGTCAAAATTGTAGATTTTTCATTTACTGTATGCCAAAAATCATTAGTATTTGAAGTAAAGATCATGTTATGATATTTCGTAAATTTCCTACCATATGCATTGCTAAGAACTTCATTTGGGCAACTTTAAAGGAGATTGTCTTGCACCATCAGATTCCACATTTTCAAATAGTTGAGTCTCGGCCAAATATTGTCCTATCTTGAAAAACAATACATCAATGGAAAGCTTATTTATTCATAAAACAAAATTAATTTGAGATTTATGACTGGTTTTGTGGTCCAGGGTCGCATTTATTGTGTATCAGTTTGGCTTGAATTTAGGTGCTCGATTCATATGGGTTATTTTTTTCTCGTTATGAACTGACAACATTTTGGTGGAATATATTTTCAGGTGGAAGGATAGAAATCTCCTAGGTTTTATTAAAATATATATTTTATGTTTCAAAGATGATCAATGGCTTTATGGAATGATTAACTGTAGACAGAATTTTAACAGATATAAATTTAAACAGATATAAATGGACAACGCGTCTGTTGCTAACTCTCATTAGCATACATCAGGAATACATGGAAGCTATCTGATGATAGGCATGACATCATTAATATTGTAATCAGCTTGTCAAGTGTCTAGCAAGATTGTGTTGTTTGTTTCTTTGACAAAAAGCCTTTTTGAGGACAAATCACGGAAGCAATACAAAAGGCACCGTATCGCTAACAGGCAACTTGAATTAATTAATGTGCATACTTTAACACTGATATGAGTTGAGCCGTTTCGCTTTTTATTGCGCTGGCACCAGTTTCTTTCGCATATGAAGGTAATAACCTCTGATTTGACAACTGCTGTCGAAGTCACTCTCAGTCTGTTCAACTTCCGTGTTTAACAGTCTCTCTTCTTGAAGCTATTTACTGTACCTCAAAAGAAAGATACAAAACAAGAAAGGCAGAACAGAAAAGATTGATGGATACGTCTACTGTGTCACCTCATCAGCCAAGCCCTGTGAACCACCAACCAGAATTGCATTTCTGCAACAGACAAATGGTACCTCCAGCAGACCTCTCACTGAAAAGGCAGAGAGAGGGCGAGAGAGTGATGAATTACCCCCAAATGAGAGGGTGGGGAGAGAACGGTGCTCCGACTGTGCTGTCAGAGCATGCTAACATTTGGGGGGCATTTGTGGGAACATTGTGGGAATGGCAGGGTTGTAATGAGGACACTGCGTTACCTGTGCGGGCTACACAGCGTCTGCCGCCCTTTACCACTCCATTAAAAAGTAATAATGACAAAACAACAACAGCGTTTGTCTCCTGTGGCATACATTGGGTTATATCACAGCAGAGGCTCACACCCCTAATGTATAGCTGCTCTGATGGGGGGATGAACTGATGTAATGTATACATTGTAAGTTTATGTATTGTAATGACTTCTCAGGGTAAAACATTATAGAAAACAGCCTTTTGCGCTTCATAACACACACACAACTCACTAAATGTGCAAATATTCTTGCAAAATGGCTTCTTACTGGGGTAGCACTCTTAAAGGGACGATTTTGTACAGTTTTTACCCCTAAAGGTACATAGAAGTATCTTAAGAGTGCACATTACTATTCTAAGGGTAGATAAGGTACAAAGTTGTCCCTTCAAGGATACTGTCCTACTGACAAGCTGTTGTACCCTTGAAGGTAAAATGTTTTTTTGACAGTCTGCGTTTATTCAGTAATAAATCACTGGCTCATTATAAGAGTCTCACAAAATATTAAATTGAATTATTACTGTATATTATTGTAATGCTATTGTGAATTAAAAATAGTACAAAACAACTAGCCTCGCAATAAGACAAATACCACAGTATTATAGTAACATTATAGTTGACTCCGAAAAAAAACCCAAGATTATTGGCCTATTGTGTGCAAAGCTATAGACAACATTAGTAAACAAAAGTGTTTGCAGTGTTTAATTAAAACCGTAAGATTGAAGGTGCAGTAGCAAAATTTCAATGTAATTTCACACGTCTGTTGTTAATAGTGTGCAATGCATGAAGCACAGATCACAAAAAACAACTTTTTTCTTAATTGATTTCCATATTAAAAAAAAAAAAATATATATATATATATATATATATATATATATATACAGGTCAAATATTATAAATATACAAGTTAAATATTTAGAAGCAATCAGTACATATAAATGACTTGACATTTGCCCAGTAGTTGAAAAGCAAAGTGGACAAATTAAGTTCTTAAAATATAATTGTTAAGCCCAAAAAGCGGAAAAACGAATTTAGAAATATAATGTTGCTCCTATTATTTATAATAGCTGCTGTGCTGCTGCTGTGGACCAGCGGTGTTGCATTCATGTTAAAATGTTAGAGATAACATAAGAGGTATCTCAAAAATCATCTAAAAATACCCAATTTTACACCCTCAGTGTTGCATACTCTTCCAAAAAACACGTTATCTGCGCATATTCTCCTTAACGTATCCCTTTTAGCAAACGCAGAGACTCATAATAATGGGATGTGTCAGTACAGGTGTGACTGCTTATGATTTTAACAGAGTAATTGCTTCGTGCAAATCATGTTTAGTGCCCCTTTTCTCTCTCTTTCTCTTTATTTCTTTCTTTCTGTCCTCCTCCTCTCCATCTGTGACTCTCTCTCGTTCCACTTTCCTATTTTCTATTCTTCTCCGCGCTCCTCCTCCTTTTTATCTTCCCCACATCCTGGCTCTTTGTTCCTCTACCTTTCCCTTACTCCTTCTGCGGCTCTCTTTCCATCCCTCTTTCCAGTCTTCTTTCTCCTCCTCCCTCTTTCCCTCCCTTTCTGATGGATGACTCACGTAGGCTGAAGCCCAGGGCTGTATAATTCAGGGCTTGACAGGTAGCACTCACTAAAAGAATGGGAACTGAGCCAAGAGCTGGTGGCAGCGGCCAGAGAATGGTATAGCCGTATGCTCGCTCTTGCTCTCGCTCTCTCCCTGGTTTTTTTTTTTTTTTTCTTCTTTTTTCTCCATCAATATAACACCCTGCCTGCTTTCCCTGCTCTACACAAGTCTGGTCTCTCCTCCTTTGTGGTAGCCACAGTGCACAGATTTTAATGCCAGCCTCTTTCATCCACCATTGTATTTTCTCCCACCAGAAAAACAAAGAGACAATGTAGATGCGGTGTTTTGTAAAGGAATATGTGAAGTACGAAAGGCCAACACATGGCTAAGAACGGAAAAAGCATGTTGTACTAAAGCTTGTCGGAGAGACCACGAAAACCAGCACAATCTATGCATTCAAATGAAGCATAAACAACATACCTTTAGGAGTCAGTTCTTTCTTTTTTAGAAATGAGGCGATGAGGAAAAATAAAACAGCTCTCATAGCATAATGTTTGATTCAGCTGGGGCACTGTTGTATGTTTTCATTGAGAAATGGTCTGAATGACTGTTGGAAAGGAATATTAATGACTTACGCAGTTCAACTTTGCTCTCAAACAGCTGTTTGGTTGTGCCACAAATTGTCATTCATAAAAATTCACTACGGTTAAAACTAAACAGATGCGTTTAAATGCCAAAAGATGTTTGAATCGAAGAAGGGACCTAAACAGCTTTGAAATGATCAGAGCACATCAAATGTCTGCTGTTTTGAAAAAACCATAGCATATTTTTAGAGCTGCCACCTCCATTTTTAGTTTTTTATTTTTCGTACTGGGAATAGTGCCACTTTCAAAAATTTGCAGTAACAAAGTATTCTGATGTCAAAAAATAAGACTCTCTGCAATGGTTACTTAAGAACCACTCACATGTAATATGCTATTTGCACTAATGGAGTGTTTTATCAACATTAGTGTCTTCTGGCTTGAATGGAAGTCAATGGAAGTACGACCACAGCCATTCGATTGTTGAGACAGAGCTGCTGATGGATCCCTTTGTCTTTTCCCTTCTCAAGAGTTTACCGAGATTTAGCATGATCGACGCTTGCAGACGGTGTTCATTTATAGCCTTAGGCCATAATTTACACCTTCATTCTATGAAGCATGGAGAAATCATATTTGTGTGCCGGTAACTCACCAGCAGCATGCAAACAGATGGGCTCTGGACTGTGTGGGCGGCACATGCAGTTTTGTCCTCTGTCTTCTCTTCTCACTCAATCGCTTTTTTTGATGGGTCTTCGGGATGCAGTCTATGCGGTCTGTTGGCTTCATGCTCGTCAAGTCATTCTAAATTATCTGAGCTATACATGCCGAGGGCTTGTTTGTTATCTGTGAGGGGTTTGTAATTCGCCCAAACTGTTAATTCAACTGTGAGGCTGAGCCAAATGTCTCTTTCATATACTGTATTCAGAAAGTGCTAAACAGTATACAACAGGATATTTCCAACTTTTTTAAACCATGTGACCTTTCATAATCTCAAAGTGTAAAATTGTGTATTTTAATCACAGATGTTGTGTTGGAATGTTTCATATTTCAATATTTTGTTCTAATATAATAACTTCTAATATTGCTTATTTCATATTGTGGTCAGTTCTGGTTCTCAAATTGAATTGTCTGATCGTGTTGTCCATTGATCCACTGTTTGCATCACTCCGCTTGTCTGCTTTTGCATGTTTCAAAAAGTCAGTGACTGTTACGCGGGTTATGTTGATATGGCAGCAGGTGGCGCTAAGTGACTATCTTGTGTGTGAGTGATTGGTTTATGATTTGATCTGTTTAACTACACTAGTTAGATTAAAGTGGCTGAATTTATAAGTGAGTCATTGAATCATTAATTCAAATGATTCATTCATAAAACCGATGAGAACACAAAAGTGACTGGCTGATTTCAGAATCGCATACTATTACACACTACTCTTTATATATCTTTATATAACAGAAATAGTAAGAGTAGTATGCTAGCAAACAGTTCGAAATTCAGTGATTGTCTTTATGAGTCATTCATTGATTCATACATTCAAAAACACAGATGAATTCTGAATCCAAGCAACTGACTGGCTGTATTTTAACCTAATGCTACTCTTCTTAATTCTGCCTTCATACAGCAGAAATAATAAGGATAGTATTTTTTTCATGCTCTTCTAAATTGAGCCATTTTATGAGTAAGTCATTGAATCAGTCACTGAGTGATTCATAGCGAATGGTTGTTTGTGTATGCCTTTATAAGGGTGTCTGGAATTTTGGTCAGGTATTTTGTGCTTTCAATATAATGGCTTAGGTTTGTGAGGAAACTTCACAAATCATTCTGAAATCCAGTTGAACTCTCAACTATTACTAGCACTGCAATTTTTGCTAAAAATTCATACATTTTCCCTGGCTATTTTAGACTGAGTCGAGTTTGCTATACACACATAAGTTTCTGATGTGTGTATCCGTGCATCTGTGTGATGTTTATCCATGCAACTTATCTTTATTACTAAGAGAGCTGCTTTTCCCGTTGGATAAATCCTGTAGTCAACACAAAAGTACAGAGTTTCCCTCTGTCTGCATCACATCTGAAATCTTGCGTAGATCCGAACCTGTGTGAATGGCAGACTTATGCCTCCAAAGACCACGGTGAGATGTAAAACCCCCGCTCCAGGGTCAGACTTGACGAGCCTCTGCGGTAAATTGAACCGCCAAGGACATAATCACCACAAACAGCCTCTCGGTGTGTGTGTGGTAGTGTGATTGCACGGCGTGTTTTTAGGCAGAGGGGGACTGAGCTCCGCAGTGACAGAGAAGGCAACTGAGCTGCAGAGACAGAAAGAGCCCTGCAGAATGCACAACACCAGCACCTCCTTTGTTCTGCTTTTTGGGAGGGCGCAGAATGAAGGGAGGTTAGCAGGGAGATGTCTGTCAGGCTCAGAATCACTGATCTCTCTCTCTCTCTCTCTCTCTCTCTCTCTCTCACTCTGTCTGACTGCTCAAATGGCAAATACCACTCCTGAGGGGGAGATCACCATGGTGACAGCGCCTTGCCACGCATGCCTGTGGATGCTGCAGTGTAGGAGCGCAGAGGAGCCACACGCTCCTATGGCAACTCAAACACGAACAGCCAGCTGAATTCGCCTCCATGGCCCTATATTGTCACACTCTGCGAGAACCTACCTGGTGCCACAACAGACCTCAGCCTGAACGTGCTCTTGGTATTCAGGCCAATTAAAACCAAAGAACATTTCTGCTGGCTAATCTGAGGCCCCTCATTGTAACAGAACGACTATTTGAAGACTTTTAATTAAAAAATAATCGCATGTTTTTAGAAACAGACAGAGAAATTATTCTCGTTCATCATTCCTCTACTTTGAGAGCAATATTTGCAGCGTTATTATGACGGTTGCTGTGGAAATGATCAAAGGGAGCAGGTCCAGGCTAATATTCTGGCCATTGCCGGTATTAGTCAAGTTCATCAGAGGATTTGTCCACCAGGAGCTGTCTGACTGAAGTCATTATTTCTCCCGGCAGTTCTGAAAGGCTCGCAGATCTCTCTCTCTCTCTCTCTCTCTCTCTCTCTCACAGTCTCTCTCTCTCTCGGCCATAATTACCTTAGTCCCACTCAAAGCCTGCCTCCGCCGCTCCCGTATTCAAATGTGGTTTAATTACCTGTGGAATTTTAATTGGCGTGGCCTGCCAGTGGGAAACGCGAAGGTGTCCAAGGTCATTCCGAGTCGTTCGCGAAACGCTCTCACCCACACAGACGACGCTGGCTGCCTGCCCGCACAACACACCATCGCATAGAAGCACAGCCTCTATAACCAGCACCTGCTTCAAACAATAAAACAATAAAGAGAAAATGGGCACCTCACACCAACAGGCCGACTGATGCATCGCAGGGTTATGAGGTTGAAAAATTGGACTCTTTTAGGACAGAGTAGAGAATATGTAATTGTTACCATGGTTATTAATACTACTGTAAAAGAGTAATTAATAAGGCTGGTTTTGGACACAAATTGTATGATTCAATTTGATTGTAATGCACAAGCTTTCAATACAATTTGAATTCTGAATCGATTTAGTTCAATACAATATTGATTATTCTGAATATATTTATCAGGTACAGTAAATTTCAAATTTACTCACGGGAAAGGAATTTCTCAACTAATGCTGTAAAATGTACATGAGCGTCAGGTGGTACTGACTGCTTATACAGTACTATTAGTTGCGTATAAATCTTTATTGCCAGCAGCCCTCGCTCCACGTTTTCTGGCTTGTGCACGTTAAGGCAGTATCTGAGAGTAAGAAAGATAATTGCCTGCAAAAGGATCTGAATTTAAAATGTTTCACAGTCCGATGAGTCTTGACCAAGCACAAGAGCAGGTTATAAAAACACAGCTCACGTTTTGATTGTCCTCTCGTCATTCAAAATGTGTGTGAGCTGAAGGTTTAAGGTTATGACCTAAAGGAAGCCTGAGGATAAGGTTAAACAAATAAAAGTATTAGCAATCAGAAATACACTTCAGAAAAAAGATCTTCAATGTTCTTTCATCCTTGTAATAGCTGAAAATCACAGTATCAGAGATATGAATATATGTAAATATATTTTTCTGAGATTAATGGAAAATGAAAAAAAAAATAGACAACTTTATGCATTAAAGATTTTTTTTTTTTTTTGCTAATAATTGTCCCCAGGAGCCAGATTATGTTCAGCAACACAGCACTTTTCGTTCTTCTCACATATTACACATTATTATAGATTATACATCATTGAATCAGTCAAAAACTTCTCAATTTTCTCAGATGCATTGTTTAGGTATATAAGCCTGGGGGTCAACCTTCATCATAAAGCCACAGATGAATCTATTTTGTATGAAAACTGAATAATTGATTCAAAGGATGCCACATTTAAACCAAACATAATTGCACATGCAGTTTTAGTGCAATTAAAGTGGAATTTCTGAAAACCTAATGATTATTATGGGATTTGTATAATTGAGGGCTAAGGCTAGAATGAGTTTTGCCTTGTTTATATTTTGGAGGATGAGTCTCATAAACGAGTCTTGGCGGTTTAGGAATAGCACTGTCTTGTGGGACCAGAGTTCAAGCAGCACACGCATTTACATGAATAAATGTGCCAGTGGTTATTAATGCTTTGTTATGTCTTAAACAATTCTAATACTTCTTATCTCTGAGGGCTGAGCTTTGGCACAGACCCTCTTCGCAGATTCAAGGTAATTTTTCAAAACTGTTGCGCATAATTCTCTTGGTTTTTGTTTTCTTTTTGTTGTGCAGTGTGTATGGATGCCCCTTGGCTAAGAAAAGGAAAACCCAAGAGAAACCTCAGCAGGAGCCAGCTTCCAAACGCCGTCCGTTTCTAAGCATGGCTGATGGAGAGCCCACAATGTATGAAAGCTATGAGGCCATGGAGGAGGGAGAGGAGAGGGAACAGGAGGAAGTAGAGGAAGTGGAAGAAGAGGAGGAGGAAGGGGATGATGAAGAAGAGGAGTGCTCCGATGACAATGAGGAACCGGGAGAGGAAGAAGAGGAAGAGGAAGATGGGGAGGTCGAGAGAGAGGAGGTAGAGGAGATAGAGCAAATGGAGGAGGAGGTAGAAGAAGATGAGGAAGTTGTGGAAGAGGATGGGGATGACGAAGAACAGGAAGATGATGACGAGGAGGATGATGAAGATGAGCACGAAGAAGAGGAATACTATGAAAATCAGTGTCATCATCAAGGTAAGTCTTTTTAGATTGATTTCATATCCTGCTAACATTTTCCAGAATGTTTGTGTAGTTATAAAGTTAATGTTCTTATAACATGAAATAAAAAAGTATGTATGTTATATGAATATGTTTTTGGGGGTTTTTTGAATGGTAAAGAATATTCTATTCATGCACAAGATTTTTCAGGGAAGCTTTAAATGTTTTTCCCTGGTTATACAAACATACTGGAAAAGGTCAGTAGGAAATGTAATGTTTAGAATCTACAGAAAGACATATAGTTGTGCTGACACACAGAATGCCTCATGAAATATGAATCAAGGGCAGCTTATTGCAGGTCAACCGACATTTCAGAGTATAATTGACAGAATATGCAGTCATTAAAGTCAATGTTTTATTTCTTAAATTGCCTGTTTTAGTTTCAAGTCATACAGTATGTGTAATTTGCTGAATCAGAATGAAATCTACATACACCCTGCCGAGAATGGCCGGCCTTCGCCATCCTAATTAATGTGAATTTTTACAGCATGGAACAATCCAACTCCCCTTTCGAAACTGAGGGAAAGCAGATGTGACTGCTTCCTTAGTATGCGTCTCACCCTCATTCTCTGGTGTCCTCAATCGCTTGTGACAGTGCTTCCAGAATAATAGAGAGAGGAGGCTCTCTGAGTTATTAACTTTGGCCCCCCTTCACACACGCACAACGCCGTTCCAGGAGGTGTCAAATACACTCAGCCCCCCACCCCTCCCTAGTGAAAATGGGCTCCTCCTGAGGATATTTCTGGCTCCAGAAACAGAGCACCTCATCCGCTGCTTATCCCTGCAGTCTCATCCGCCTCTGTCCCAAATACTAGCAACACTAAAATATTTTCAGTACCATTGAGAGGCTTTCAGGGCAGCCTGTGCTGCTTACGTGTTATCGAACACGAATATGTCTGGTGAAACATTTAAAAGGCTGCCTGATGATTCATGTACCATATTGCAGTTTCTCTAAAATTCATCTGTTTCTTTTGCCGAATACTCATATATATTTTAGCAGCATAGTGGCAGTTACCATCCTGCTAAATTGCATTTGATTATTTAAATCAATTTGTACCTGTGTCATCGAGCTGTACGTGAAACCCTGGCGTGACATTTGTCTTAGATTTGCTGCATCGATGCTATCGTTCATGAGACGTTACATTTTCATAATGATAGTGTTCAGGCCGCTTCAGATTATAGAGAGGACTGACATTTCGTTTGTGAATTTATCATGCCGCACAAGCCGCTTGCTGGGTGGAAGGCCCTAGTGCGCAATGCATTTGAGAAAGCGGTTCTTAAAATCTTTTAGGGTTTGTGCATTTCCAGAACAAAAATCTCGCAAAAAAGTATATACTCAAGCACAAATGCTCGTCTTGCATTAGCTCAACTCACGCGTTACATAATAACGTTGGAAAGGTTATGCGTGATGTAGATGGAAGTGCTGACCCAGTGTTTACAAAGCGAACATGCATTTACAATTGAGCGATCTTTCCAAAAAAAAACGTTTAAACGATGATGTCAGATGATTTTGAAGTTGAAGGATAAAATGAGATTTTTTTCACCCTACTTTACCTTTTATAAGTGAAGTATACAGGTGAAGAACTGCTGCGCCGTGACCTTTCCAACATTACTATGTAATGAGTGAAGTCAAGGACATGCATTGCAGAGCTAGGGCAAGATGAGCATTTGGGGTAAAAAAGCATATAAAGAGAGAAGACCTATTGGTCTTCAAGTCTATAATATGTAATGCTTTACACAAAAACTTTTTGATTGAAGAAAGAAAGACATGAACATCTTGGAAATGACATGGGGGCGAGGAAATTTTTATTCTGTAAATGAACTAATCCTTTAAGGTTACACTTTATTTGGATTATCTCCTAAATTTTAACTCATAAGTACTACTAAGAACCTTTGCAACTACATCGCTCATTAGCGTGTTAGTAGAGTATTTGTAAACAGTTAGGTTAGGGTTAGTAGTGTAAGTTGACATGTGCTTTCAAAGTTACTTATAGTCAGAATTAGCCCGGCTTCCGCAACTTTAAAGCTCATAGGAGCTTAGTCTGGCCAAGCTACCTTACTACCCGCCTTCTGGAAGGCGGGCTTAACCTACGTCCATTAGATGCCTCTGTATACTACTGGACGAATCTACAACCAATCAAACCACTCGTCAAGCGATTTCTGCCAATTTTGCCAGATTAATATGCGAGTAGGTGGTATTTACAGTCATTCAATTATTATTTTCGAAGAGATTAGCAAACTATTAAGCATCCTCGAAAGGTTACGAAACATCATGTCAAGTCATCACGTCATCGCGTTACACCCGACTCAGTCATGCCGGGGGGGGAGGGAGCTCGTTTCTCATTGGTTCCCACTTTTTTGGGAACAGAAATGCTCTAAAATGGCAGCTTGGCCAGACTAACTTTGCTTGCGAAATGAATGTAGCGTCAAAGGAAGTATGGCCGGGCCCAGGCTAAGTCAGAATGTCTATTGTAGGAACATCAAAATAATGTTCAGACATAGACTCTTCTCAAATACTCCAAAGGTTGGAATTTGACATGGTTGCAAAGTTATTCACAGTCAGCAGAATGTCTAAAATAAAGTCTTATTAAATTCCTTGTATTTTTCTCTTTTCTCTTCAGACAACAATTATTCAAGTGGTGGACAATCAAAATCCAATCAAATAGTTGAGAAGGACAATAACAATAACAACAGCGTTAACAATGAGGAGTATGAGAATTATGACGAGCTGGTGGCCAAGTCTCTTCTCAACCTTGGTAAAATCGCAGAGGATGCCGCCTACCAGGCCATGACTGAATCAGAGATGAACAGCAATTCTTCCAACAGTGCAGGTGAGGATGACGATGAGGATGAAGATGAAGGGAGCGAACAAGAAGGCCATAAAGGAGAGTTGAGCGTCGATTTGGATAGCGATGTGGTACGCGAGACCGTGGACTCCCTGAAGCTTCTGGCCCAGGGACATGGAGCCGTGCTTCCCGACGAGGGATACGCAGACGCCGGGGCTGGGGATCCTGGCTCTGCTGGCCACCCTAACGGACGGGGCCAGACGGAGGAGAGCGAGGAGGAAGTCTGTCTCAGTAGCTTGGAGTGCCTGCGCAACCAGTGCTTCGACTTGGCCCGCAAACTCAGTGAGACCCAAACGTCTGATCAGTCCACGATGGAGGACCAAGTGCACCACCAGGTTGATCAGCAGCATCAGCAGCAGCTTCCAATGCATCACATGCCCAGGTATGACAGCTGCCATATGGACCAGCACAGACCCCTTGAGAGGAACTACTCAGACATGGTCAATCTGATGAAATTGGAGGAGCAGCTCAGTCCTGCTTCAAGAGGCTACCCCTCTAGCTGCGCCCAGGAAGGGGATGAGGACACTACGTCAGTGGCCTCCGAACGTTCCGATGAAGCTTTCGACATGACTAAAGGCAACCTGTCGCTGCTGGAAAAGGCCATTGCTCTGGAATCCGAGCGTGCCAAGGTTATGCGAGACAGAATGGCATCAGAACAGATGGTGGCTCGGAGGGACAATCAGCGCCTTCATGGAGAGCACAGCCCAAGGCAGAGCAGCAGTGCAGAAGAACGCAAGGCCCGACTCCATCATGATGGCGCAAAAAGAGCATATTACCCTAAAGGTAAAAATAAAACTTCTAATGAGATTTTGCATTTCAGCAGAGATTTCAGTAAATAGTTCCCCTTCATTATACAGAATATTTAAGCCATATTCTGCCACTGAGGAAACAAATAAAAAAGGTTATTTTGGTAATTTCTCACAATTGTTAGATATAAAGTCACAACTGTGAGATAAATGTCCTTTTTTTATTCCTTTATTTTTGGTAAATGTGACTTTATGTGATATTATACTTCATTATTGTGACTTTATTTCTCCTCATTTGTGACATTATATCTCACAATATGGCTTCATATCTCACAAATGTGACTTCATTTTTCCTAATTGTGATATTATATCTTACAATGTGACTTTTTTTCTTACAAATGTGACTTTATATATTCCAGTGTGACGTTTTATTTCTTATTCTGAAAGATTTTCTCAAATTACCAGTTTTATTTTTTACTCTTTGCCATACTTCTGATATAAAGTCAGTTCTACCCTATTTACTTCTTTATTTTTGGTAGTTGTGATTTTAAATCTCACAATTTCTGGCATTATATCTCACAAATGCTGCTTTATTCCTTCTATTTGTGTTACTTTTCAGGAAAAATCCCAATTTGAGTTTATTTCTCATAAATGCCACTTTAATATATTCCGGTGTGACTTTACTCATTTCTTACTTTAAACATTTTGCTAAGTTTAATTTTTTTTCTCCGAGGTGGAATCAAGTTTCCATAAAGAAGCATACTTGCACAAACAGAGATCTTTTGAATATGAATAATAATTTTCTAGTCCTGAAAGCTGTTGCGGCATTTGTTCCCTGGTGTCTTGGGTCACTTAACATTCTGTCACACATTGCGCCGATGACATTGATGACTATGGGGTCACTTTGGTGAGACGGAAACATTTTTGGGGCTTGTTTTAAATACTCAGGTCACCCTGGTAGCGACTTCTGTAATGACAACAGCTTATGCTGCTAAAATAGGCTGACATGGTAACATCAGAGACTTACCTTGTCAGGCATGAGTAATGGCAATCTGCACGGCCCGTTAAGAAAGCAAATCTCATCCCTTGGATCCCATACATGGTTTATTACCTCAAATCCTTCCCAATCCACACCCACTACTTTTGGGAATGAGCCATCTCCTCTGATATATCCAGATATTAACAATCAGAAACTACAGGAGCATATCAATATCACATTTAACAAATGTACGTTACAGTGCTGAGGATCCTCAGATTACCTCTGGTTACCCAACCTTATAGCTCCTCCTATCCGGTACTTTAAAAGGTTCATCATTTGTCTCTGCTCAAATGGAACTGCTTTGTATGTTTCATTTCCTTCCATTTGCTCAATTTGCACTATGTTTTCCATTAAAGAGAGCGTCTCTGTGCTTCCTATCGTAGAAGAGTTTGCTGTTGTTTTCAGTGCACGACCACAGCAAGTCAGAGGGTCGTGTAATTATAGAATTACACCATGATTTCACACCTCGTCTCCAGAAACTATTCTTGGCGCTAATTATTGGAGCATCGTTATTAAACATGTCGGGTGATCTCACTGTTCTGACTGACAGGGAGCATTATTATTGCATGCTTGTGGAGTTCTACAACAGTTATTTTTGGCTAATAAAAGAGGAAAGATATTACAAATGTGTGCACTTAGTTAAACCAGATTGAATAACAGAGAATGCATGTACTGATAAATTTATCCACGATTTTAGAAGAAACTGCTGTTTGCTGATTATGCCTTTCTGATCTCATGGTAGAGGCTATGCGTGCCACGTACCAAAACCATTGGAAGCTAAATGTATTTTTCTTGTGGGTTTTCATTTTCAAGATAAAATTGGGGAACAGTTATAGTGGAAACGTTAACAGCAGGAATCTGAAATGGTTGCATGTATTAAATATCAATAGTGCTATTATATTATGCTATTCATTAGCTGCCATTATATCTACAATTGTCCCTGTTATCAAATGTATTAACTATAAAATGTTTTGTTTATTCATCTGTGGTGACTGTAGTATAAGTGGAATAACTGACTTCAGTCAATTAAATTATTTATTTACCTCGGATATTATTAAATTAAATTAAATTACCTCAGAGGTGTGCATTATTTCCTAATAATTCAATGAATTGGAGTCAATTATTCCATATGGATTTACATTTTAAATGAGAATATATATTTAAAACATCTTCTACATACCAGGGAATAGACAAATAATTTTACAATTAATAGTGTAAATCTAACATTTTTATTTTCCGACTGATGAAATTCCTCTGTGCCGTAACTGTCAAATTTTTCTAAATCACAGTCTCAGCCACAAGTCTCATTCAAGTTATATCCTTTATTCAGTGTCCAATTTCAAAGCAAACAGACAGTGTTTGAAAATAGCCGTAACCGGAGCATAAATGTTATCACAAAGAATCCAGCAGGTTAATGGGATTTGCTTACTGTGCCTGTAACAGGATATGCCAATAACTATCTTTGCTTACAGACTCAAGGGGAGAGAAAAAAGAAAGCAAGTGTCCGACCCCTGGTTGCGATGGCACGGGGCACGTCACAGGACTCTACCCTCACCATCGAAGCTTGTCGGGCTGCCCTCACAAAGACCGCGTGCCACCAGAAAGTAAGCCGAATACATTTGCACATTGGTTTGCTATGTGCCGTCTATGCTGTGGGCATGTTTCATCTCTCTTTTCTGTAATGCATACGAGTGCGTTTCCTCCTCCACCCATAGCGGTGGCGCACTTTCTCGTACGACCAAGCTCTGCTTGTCTGGATGTGTTGATTGGTGCTTATGAGTAATTTTAGCCTGTTTCTCAATATGGCTGCCCTGATCTCTGAGACCCAAAGCAGCTTTTTTATCACTACCTCCAGTCACACCTCTAATTGGATGAGGATCATGTCACAGGCGGGTTCTGATGAGTCAGTTTACTGCAGGCCCAGAGACGTAGCGCTGCAGGATGTGTCATAGACAACCTAATGGCTAGACTCATTTAATTCACCCAAAATAAATCAGTTTTTATTGAAGAGAGCTTGCTTTTCCTCGTACGCCAATGCTTTCACACAACGTGCATGCCATTAACACATTGCATGCCTAGAATCTTCTTTCACCATATGGTGTGGCCGTGATTAACTTTATGATTAACTGATTTCAGCTGGAACGTTTCTTAGGAGCATGTGCATGCTGTTGTCACTGAGCCCGTTCAGCTTAATAGAACACAAGGCTTTCATACTCACTCTGGATCCTCCTAACCTTCTCTCGCCCTCTCCTCTCTGTTTGTCCAAGTTCTTGCAATGTATGAGAATGTTCTAAAGTGCCCCACGCCTGGCTGCTCGGGACGCGGCCATGTAAATAGCAACAGGAACTCCCACCGCAGGTGAGTGGCTGGAAGGGACGTGGAGAGAAGAAACTGGAACCACTGTGGGGACTGATGTTCCAGTCTTTTTACACACTTATATAGGGAATAAGAAGAATGGCTAGTTTCTGATGGAACCTTGCTTTCAGGAAGGAGAAGAGGGACTGATTTGTTTGTGTTGTGCTGAGCTCGGCTGGATTGTAGAAACACATAGCTCCAGGCTCAAATATTTTATTTGCGCAGACTGAAGAATCAGGATTCTATTCCCACAAGGAACATCTTTTGAAACCTTTAAAAATGTATCAATAAGATAATATATAAAATAATTTATTCTTAAATGTTTTTTTAAATTTATTAATAACATTTAGTTATTTATAAGTAAATTATTTATAAATATATATATATATATTTTTTACATTTATTTAAATATATTTTGTTAATATTTAATATTAATATTTATTGATTGTACACTTACACTGTATATACTGTAAGTGTGTGTGTATAAAGTGCATATATATATAGATAGATATATATTAGTGCTGTCAAACGATTAATCGTGATTAATCACATCCATAATAAAGGTTTTTTGTTTACATAATATGTGTGTGTACTGTGCATAATTACTGCGTATATATAAATACAAACACATACATGTATATATTTTTTAAAAATTTTTACATTTATATATTAAATGTATTTATATAATAATATATAAATGTATAAACATGTAAATATTCTTAAAATATATACTATGTGTGCGTGTATTCATATATACATTATAAATATACACAATATACATAAATATATTATATATAAATAATTAATACAGATTTTAATATAGTTTTTTATATATATTTATATTAAATTAGTTTAATTATATTAAATAGTTTTTTTTTTTTTTTTTTTTTACAAGATGAAACTGAGAATTAAGATTTCCTTAAGAATGAGAGCTCCACATATACAAACAATCACAGACTTACACTAAGATGTGCTTCCATGTGCATATGCTGTACATTCAGACAGATGCAGTCTCCACCCGAAGTTGCTGCAGGCCATGTTATATGGAACAGCTCCTATGGGACAAGCACACACACACACACGCACTATTAGAAGGGTTGAGCTGAAGAAAACAAAATGTATAATAGGGGAATACAACAACCTTGTACAGTATATATAGTTTGTCTACACATTCCTCATTGCATGGTTGTCATGGCAACTCAGCATAGTGACAGCCGTCCTTCTGTCTGTCAGTCAGCACTCACTCACTTTTCTAAATTCCGTTCCTTTAAATGCACTTGTACTTACATGCTTTAAGTGTTTATGAAATTGCAGAGCGTTAGGTGTTTTTATGTTTGTATTTTTGTCTCATGTTGTTTATTTATTTATATATATTTTATTTTATTTTTTTGGAGAATGACAGAATGGTTTCCAGAAAACAATACGAAAAATGCAGAGGATAAGAATACAGTTCCCAGCTATAGAAAGAGAGAGACAGAAAGCAACAGAAAAGTGAGAGAAATGTAACAAAAATGAGGGATAAACAAACGGAGAGGAAGACAGAAAGGAGGAAAAAAAGGAGAGCAAGGGAGCGTAGCTGGATGTTCTGAAGCTCAGTTTGCTGTAGTGTGTCTCTCTGAAATGACTGCGGTATCTCGCTGTGAAGAGCTTTCTGAAGCCAGCCAGCCAGAAATGCCCAGCAGATATCTGCAAAGCTTTGCCTTCATACTATAGAACTAGGCCACATGAAATGCATAATTCATACATAAATATCCCCATGTACCGCACACGCGCGTACCAGGATTTTGCGAACACGTTGGAAGTCTGTATTGAGAGAATGTCATAAAAAGCAGACTATTCGCTCTGACAGACTTGTCTCCATATGCTGGTATTATACATTCCCTCATATCTCACTTTGTTCTTCAACTTCTGCTATCTGCTAGGGCATGTGTGTGTGTGTTTGGGAGTGTGTTTGTGTGTGTGCCCTTACATGCTGCTTGTAACGTAATGTTAACACTTCATAAATTGCTCTGCTGCTGTTGCAGTCTCTCGGGATGTCCCATAGCCGCCGCCGAGAAGATGGCAAAGGTTCAGGAGAAACATCACTCCTGCGACAGCTCCAAGTCCAACCAGGCGTCAGACCGTGTCCTCAGGTACTTTGTGACCTTTCGTGCCATATCTTTAGTAAAGAGTTTTTGTTGAAACAGTACATTAATCCTATTCATATTTATATGTATTTTTATAATGCTTTTCACAAAACAGAGTGCATTGCCATTTAAAAAAAATTAAGGGCCTTCATTATTATTTATTCTTATCATTGTTTAAAAACAACTTTCCTTTTTCACTGATGCATTTTAAGCTATTGTTAATCAACAGACAAATAGCTATTTAACATTCACAGTGGCGGTTCTACATTGAATTACTCCCTGGGCGAGACCCCCTCTTAGCGCCCCCTCCCTTTTTTCTCCCTTTTAAAATTTCAAATAACATCAGAAAAGCATTTATTTTGAATAAAAATGAAAGAAATAATCAAAAAGTTGAAAATAAAGTTTTGGGTAGGGTTAGGGAGGGCTTTATTTTCCCAATAAAGATGTCAACCATGCCATCTATTTATTAATGTGAATTAAAATTAACATTTACACTCAATAAGCTGCATTCTGTTTTATAATGTACTTCAATACTGAGGGGCAGATAATTGTCACTTGCAATAAGCACTATAGATATCAGAAAATGCTATGTGCACTTGGCATAAATAGCTGCTGCCAAAAAATAATGATCCCAAAACTTATCAATTTGAAATTGTTAGATATGAAAATTACGTAGCAATAACTTATTGACATTTGACGCCATGAAGGTGGATAGTGTGTGCCGTTATTTTTAAAGATCTGCTTAAATGTGTCAACAACCTATTTATAGTAGGCCTATTCCAAATTGATTCTCAATTATTGAAATGACTACTAGACTATTCATTATGTTTTATGTTTTTTATATCTGATTTTTATATTCTGCTGCAGATATGTATTGGTGTTGCATTGTTGTTCATACATGATTAATTATTAATAAAACACACACTATTCCTGAAGCCATGACAAGCAGTATGTGTTGAAAATGACCAACCACAAGAGCGAAGAGATCTGTCATTTGATCCCAGCTTCCTAAGTCTCAAAAATGTAGGCTACTTGACGAGCGAGCCGGAATTGAACGCAGAGGGTCGAGTGAGCGCTACTAGCGCCATTCTCGCGAGAGCTCATTTTTTGCACGCGCATAGTGTTCTGTGCTCTCGCAGTGCAGAAATGCTCCCTCACGAGAATGGCTTTCCACGCGCAAATGTACGTCTTGTTTTTATGTGCGTTAGATTTGAAACTATTGAAACGCCATAGTCACAGGTATGACAGATAATAGAAAGCCGCTTGGCGCTCAGATTATTTTTTTCCCCCCAAGTGCTTGTGCCGCCCCTTGCGTGTCATGAGAAAGGCTGCCCCGTTCGCCCATCCCTAAAACCGCCACTGAACATAATTATGATATTTCATAATGCAATAATATGAAATAAATTATTTTATTATAATATAGTGTATATGTATGTACTATATATTTGTGTATGTATTATGTTTAGTTTTAGCAAATAAAAACATTACTAATGTATCTCACATTTACATTTTTTTATTTTATATATATTTTTAACTATAATATAATGTGTGGATTTGTATATATTTGATTTTTGGGGGAACTCTTTATGATGAATCCAGATTATTCAAAAATTGTTAAATGACAAATATAAAATGGATTGAGAACTGCATGTGATTCGTCTTGACTACTCTGATACCCAACCTCTATTCCCTGTCTTTTCAGACCCATGTGCTTCGTAAAACAGCTGGAGATCCCACAGTATGGGTACAAAAATAACGTTCCAACCAGTACTCCACGATCCAACCTGGCCAAGGAGCTGGAGAAGTACTCCAAAGCCAGCTTCGACTATAGCAGCAGTTATGACAACCAGCCTCATGCCTACGGCAAGAGGTCCCTGACCCCGAAGCACCACGGCCGAGACACCTCACCCAAAGGATTTGATGGCAAGCTTGGCTTTGTTATTCTTTTCCTCTGTCTTGAAGGCTGGTGAGGTAGATGAAGTCGGAATCGATAAACTGGTCTTTCTCTAGGGTATCAGATGGAAATAAGATTAGAATTAGTTCTGTACTGTCAGACGTCCTTGCTGTATTTTCCATTAAAAAAGAATTTCTTTTCTGTTTTCTATTTTGAAGTGAAGGCCTTCTCTTAATAAAAGCTTTAGCTTGGATTTTTCACAGGCAGCCGTCGAGTTCACTGCTCCTTTATTGGAAATTCTACTCCACTTATTGGCTTCTGAAATGATTAATAACCTAGGTACACAATCCCAATGTGGGGATTTCCAATTTGCATGCAGCTCCTTTAATTTAATTACGGCTGGATAGATATCTTTGACCCCCATAATACATCAAAAATGTATAGATACATACATCAGTAATAACATTTTATCCTATAAAATGATATTCTCTTTTTCTCTTGGAATGTATGTGTCTTTAATGTTCTATTACCAATTAAAAAAAGAAAATAAAGGCAGTTATGTAGGTGTTAACCTTTTCGTTACTGGTCCACAAGTGAGAGATGCAGACAGATGTTTGAATGATCTGGAACATTATGTTTCTTCATAATTTTTGGAGGCTTTTGTGTTTGGTAATGTACAGTGTTGTAGTTCGCAACTGCAGCCCTGGTCTTGATAAATGAGCGCACTTACATTTGTGAAGGAATCAAATTAACTGGAACGATTTTGTTCAAAATGGTAGCAGTTGATTTCACGCCCAAGCCAGAAATTGTAGAGATTTCCTGTCAACAGAATTCGGCGGGATATTTTGGTACGGTTTCATTAGCTGTGCTTAAAATAACTCATTTTCATTATAACTCATGGTTATTACATCAGGACAGTCTTGATTGCCCATAAGGAGCATTACAGCATGCCCTGCAGTGATAATATAGACAATGTTATTGAAATCAGAACACATACCACATCTCAGAAATTAAAGAGCATTCTTGCAAGTGATGTTACTTGCCTGTATGCTTTATCAAAGAAATGCAGTTTTTGATAAATGAGACAAATGAAGAAAATTAAGCTTGGAAAAAAATTAATGAGAATAACATTTAATTAATGTTAGGAATTAACTGCACTTCATTTAGACTCAGTTGGCAACATCAATTAGTTACACCCAGTTTAGTTGTAATGACAGCATTGCCATTTGTCTTAATGCAAAATTAGATGAAAAATAAGATCAAATGGGAGAGTAGAATAAATCTTGAATAAGTGGTTATAACTGCATTTTGCAGCTGATTTGTCACCTTCCAGACTTAAAGGATAATAACATCTCCTTAGTCAATACTAGGTTTCTTTTTTCTCAGATATTGGATGCAGATCAGAGTTTCTCTATGAATGTGGATTTATATAAAAAAAGAAATGCTGTATAAATGCTTCCCATACAGGTCTTAGATTTCATGTTAACAATGTGTAGCCCTCTGCATGAAACCTAGATATACTGTTAAACCATCTCTCCGCTCTCTCTCTCACACTCAATTTCTCACAGCATTCATCATGAAACATCGGATCATCTAATAAGTGTATATGTGTGTATCTATGTTTCTGTCTGTGTGTATCACTCTTTCGTTCTATTATTCTATCTATCAATTCTATCAATTTCTCTATATCTAGTTTAATGTTTTTATTTATCTACACTTCTATGTATCTGTCTGTCTGTCAATCAATCAATCAGTCAATCAATCTATCTGTCTGTCTGTGTATCATTCTGTCATTCTATATATCTATATGATTCTATTTATCTGCAGTTCTCTCTATTTATCTGTCTGTCGTTCTATCATCTATCTGTTCTATCATTTTGTCTATTTATCTATTTTTCTATCTGTCTGCCTTTCTATTTCCCCATCCATCCATTGTTCCATCCAGTTTATAGTGGCCGTCTGACCCGGTGTATGTGTATGTGTGCAGCCAAGCGCTACTGTAAGACTTCGAGCCCGGCCAGCAGCACCACGAGCAGCTACGCTCCCAGCAGCAGCAGCAGTCTCAGCTGTGGAGGAGGAGGAGGAGGGGGAGGAGGAGGGGGAGGAGGAAGCAGCGCCAGCAGCACCTGCAGCAAGAGCAGCTTCGACTACACGCACGACATGGAAGCCGCCCACATGGCTGCCACCGCCATCCTCAACCTGTCCACGCGCTGCAGAGAGATGCCCCAGAGCCTCACCGGGAAAGGCCCAGAGCTCCTGGCACAGGTGAGGGTCCACAACTTTTTCCTGCCAGATCCTCTCTCATCCTCACCCACTTGTACAGCTAATATTGTGTTTTGCTTTCTCTCACTGGGTATTTCTTAGTTTCTCTGCACTGCCTTTTTGCTGTATGCAAAGGTAGTGCACAAAAATGAGGGCATGCAGGTTTAGAGTCATTCGGGGTAAACCCTTGGTCCTGTCCTCTGGGTTTCGAGCTCATTTGCACAGTGTGCGATTTCACACAGTGAATGGCAGCAGCACCTCTGAGAGCTCTCCGCTAGACTCATGGTCATCATATAAGCCTAATGGTCTGAATGAGCCACGGTTGCTTTAGTGACACATCGATTTCAGACATAATCTGTATGGTGATAATGAGAGTGCAGAGCTGGAGGAGACCAGAGGAAGCTGGCAGCTGCAGGAACACTGGGGTAGTGGTGCCCCTACCCTCTCTCACTGAGACAAGTAGAATTAATGTTGATTTCAGC
Organism: Enteromius radiatus; assembly: GCA_032357445.1. Classification (NCBI taxonomy): domain Eukaryota; kingdom Metazoa; phylum Chordata; class Actinopteri; order Cypriniformes; family Cyprinidae; genus Enteromius; species Enteromius radiatus. The sequence goes on from JAUCMS010000045.1 coordinate 10,574,175, forward strand.
TGTGGTCCAGGCCAAGCCAGCTCTCCCAGCATCCCTCTGGGTACATAGGAAAGACAATGACCTCTCTTTAAGGACAGTGAGGCAGCAGGCTAGAGGGAGTGGGGATGAGAATGAGATAGAGAGAGAGAAAGAGAAAGAGAAAGAAAGAGGGACAGAGGTAGTGAGGAGCTGCAGGGCTCTATATAGTCACTAATAAGCAGCTGTGCATGGAGATATAGGGCAGCACAAAAAAGAAGCTCACACTCTCTTCTTTCAGATCTTTTCTCTTCCCATCCTTTCCCACACTGTAAAAACTGAGGTGGTTGTAGAGTTTTAGAAATGATAAATATTTACTGAACAAAAAATTTGCCATCACTGCAAGTAGAATTCCTTTTCTTGGAGTTGTATGCAAATAAATTGTTCAGTGTTATGAACTGCATTTAATGTTTTTTTTTTGCATAAAAATTACACTGATTAAAAAGTTAGTTGTTGGTAAGACTGAAGTAAAATACAAAGAAGTCAAAATTGTAATGTACCATTAATATACCATAATATACTATTTAAAATAGTAAAATATACTAGTCTTCAAGAAATTATTCTATTATGGAACTACTGATTATTATCAATGCTGCTTAATATAGTTGTCAAAACCATTATATGCTTTTTCAAGATTCTTTGATAAATGGAAGTTTAAAAGAACACCTCTCATCCTCAGCCACTTGTACTGCTAATATTATATTTTGCTATCTCACACTGGGTGTTATTGTCAATTTAATGCATCTTCTTTTTTTATTCATTTATTAAAAAAAAAAAAAAAAAAACATACTGACCCCTTTCTTCTAAAAGGTAGTGAATGTACAGTGCAAAGGGCTTGTTGTCTCATAATATGCCACATGACCTTATGACTTTAAACAATACACGAAATGTGACATGGGTAGCAAACAACTAACTAACTAACTAACTAACTGATCATTTTAAATAGAGCTACAAATACAGCTTGATATCACCAGGCATTAATTACCACACGTGACAGCAACAACAGTGTAAATAATGGGAAAACAATGCAACTATATTAATTATTAATGCCTAACACAGAGAAGAGGGAAGAAGGCTAATGGGACTGAACCACAAAACTACTATTTCAGTATAGGCATTTGAACACAGAATTAATGCCCCGCATGTTGGTTCTCCTTCAAGAATTCTTGCAATATTCCAAAAAATAAGAATGAACAATACTGGTGAATAAAATATTAGCAAAAATTTTATTTATTCTTTATTTTATTAAAAATAATAATTTAAATATTAATAATGAATTAAATATAATAATTAAATTAATTAAATATAATATAAAAAATGCATTAAATACAGTTTAATAATATATGAAAATAATTTTACTTCCTTAAAAATCTTTTTATCTTTGCATATGAACCTTGCACCCATCCTCATCTGTCATCCTTCCCTTCAGTATCTCACTTTGCTTTTTTCTCATCTTTTTACTTCTTAATTATTCTCTTTATTCTTTGTTCTCTTAGTATTTCTCCTCTCTCTTTCCTGGTAGAGCCCTGATGACAGAGATGGGGATGAGAACGGAACCCTGGATCTGAGCCGGGCTGGAGGGATGGGGGAGGGCAGTGGAGGCACAGTGCTGACCCCCTTGCAGCCCATGTCACCCCAGCGGCAGGCCCTGCTCAACAGCCACTGCTACCAGATGAGCACGGCAGACTGCTGGGACCTGCCTGTGGACTACACCAAGATCAAACGCCTGGACGAGGACCACAAGGAGGTACCCATCCTGACATCCCTAGAGTCTGGCTAGAGATGGCACTTGAGTCACTTTGACAGATAGTTACCACCTTTTTGGCTCATTGTATTTGTTGCTGGAGAGTGTGATCATTTTGTGATCATTCAGAATATTCAATCATTTTGAAAACATTCTGAAGCAGATAGTAACATTTAAAAAATGTGAAATTAACATCAAGCTAAACTGATTTAGAAATAATGTTGCATGAACATTCTATAAATAATGTTATTGTGCTAATATTTTGAGGATGCTATTATAGACCAAATAACAGACTTGGAACGTTACCTGTTTGTTGGGAAAAACTGCTTGTGTTTGAGCTTCCTGACACAGCAACAGTAGCATGAAGTGTAACTTGATGAGAGGAAGTGTCAGAGAAACCTGTTTGAAAGCAGTCATTATTTCTTTTAGCAGTAGTGAATGTGAAAGAAATTACACACTTAACCTTTAAAAAAAAATGTCCATGGACCACAAACTCATAATGGTAATTTTTTTCATCTAAATGCTGGCTGAATTAGTTTTGCATTGGTGTAAGGTTCGTTATGAAAAAAAATCTAAATATTGAGAAAATTGCCTATAAAGTTGTCCAAAATAAGTTCTTAGTTTGAGGCTAACTTTTGATATATTTACAATAGGAAATGTACAAAACAAACATAGAATGTGATCTTTACTTAATATCCTAATGATTTTTGACAAAAAAACGATTTTGACCAATAAAATGTGTTTTTAGCTGTCCCTACAAAAATGTTACATATCACTATCATTTTGTGGTTGAATTAGCATATATCATAACATTCATAAAGCAAATCAGTACTTTCGACAACTGTGATTATAAAATTATGGCTTCATCTTCTTTCACCAGGCATTTTTATTTTTTATTTTTATTGTTTAGCAGAGACCTGGTTATCTGAAAGGCAGTTGGCAGATGAATGCTAGTCATAGTAAGATTACCGTTTACTGCTTACATGTTCCGCCCACTTCCAATGCAATCCGTAGGCAGAAGCTTCTGCTTAGTCTTCCCGCCTTTTCTTTACCACTGCAGACGAAAGGCGAAAGGACCTGTTTATAATATAAAATGTTTAGCCAGTCACGCGTTAGCAAAATTTAGTCATTTTTAAACCGATGCTTTGTCCTTGTGTAAAGCTAAAACAGTAAACTGGTTGAGGAAGCTATTGTAGTGATTTAAATGACGGTAGACTACCTTTTAAAGGACTGCAAGTACATCTAGTGTAGAGTGCTGGTACTGCATGCCTTCACTTCACTGGAGATTATTGCTTGAAAACGGGATTTTTCCTCTGTTAATTAATTACTCATTAATGAACCCCCAGACTTAAACTGTTGTTATTATTATTTCAAAAGGGAATTGATGTTTTTGCTAAATTGTTGGGGAGCTAGAAAGAATGCAAATTAGCCTGTATGAGATTTTGTTCTCATTGTTATAATAACACTTTTAAATGTGAACTGCACAGTATATTATGAAATTACAGTACTAGAAGGCCATTGTACTATCGTTCCTTTTTATACTGCATCATAACATAAATTTAAATATTTATTTTTCTTTCTCCATCCTCATTTTCAGGATGACCTGGACCCATTTCAGGACCTATTAGAAGAGCAGCAGTATTCAGGAGATGTATCCCTCCCCAGTCCCAAACACAAATATGCTCCCTGCAAGGAAAGCAAGAAGGAGCTCCTCACGTAAGCATCTGCACTGGATCAGTACTATCTCTTCTTGCTGACCCTGTAGCACGATTTGTTTTATTATTATTACTGTGTCTCCGCTGATATACAGAAAGAAAGAAATAGGATGCATTATATTAACAGACAATATTACTAAAGTTATTATTATTATTATTATTATTCATCAAACAAACCTAAAAAAAATCACACAAAACATAATATTAACAATTTTTTGGTATTGACAATTATACTGTATATACATATAGTATGTATGTAATATAGTCAACATTTGAAGTGGATGAGAAATGTAAATCAAAATGATATATAGGCCTACATGTATAAGTCAGAATATTACAATGATTTCTGAAGGATCATGTGACACCAATAACTGGAGTAAAAATTAAAGTAAAAAAAAAAAATCTTTGTAACGATGCACACAGTTTAAAAGAACTGGTGCCATAATGATTTTCTCTCATAAAAGTGATATTATGGTGGTAAAATATATGTGTCAGTTATATTTAGTACATCTCTCTTTTCCCTCTTCTCTTTTAACAGTTTGACTAAATTAAATCCTGGCTGCTAAGATGATTTTAAATATCTCTATAAAAATATTAAACTATTATTAAAGTTAAATGTGCACTGTAATTTTTTATTTATATTGTGCTGCATATCATTCTGGGCTTACTATATAATCAAAAGCTTTTATTAATGTATGACATTCGTAAAAATGCATTATTGGCAGGCAACCATGATAAATTGAAGATCAAGTCAGTATAATTGGGCTGGTCACATGATATTAGCATCCATGTACAAAACACAGCCTTTTTTTTTTTTTAAGTGCAATTCATTTATTTGCATAGAAAACTTTTTAATGATAAAAGTGACCCTGAGTGCACCTTAGCAGATTTAATAATGCAGCTGTTCTAGTAAACCATGCCTCATGCTTCTAAAATCCTCTCTTAAGGCTATCAAGCTGCCAACTGGCTGACAAGGGCATGCGTGGTATGATGACATCTAACTCCCAGGATCTGAAGTAAGCCCTACCGTTCTCGTGTTTACACGCCACCTCAGTTGACCCTCAAAATGAGGTCTGTCTGAGGTTACGCTAATCTGTTTCATGTTTTCATTGCTTACAGGTGTCCCACTCCTGGCTGTGATGGCTCTGGGCATATCACAGGCAACTACGCCTCACACAGAAGGTGAAGACTCACAAATATGCGCATTAAAAATTCAATTTAATACTTCACATAATGTTTTGGCACCCCCGTGGATTCAAAGAAGTGCAATGAGAAGCCCTTGGCATTTTTTTGGTAAATGTGTTTCTTGCTCTGAAGTCTGTCAGGTTGTCCCCGGGCAAAGAAGAGTGGTATTAAAATAATGCACAGTAAGGAGGACAAGGATGACCAGGAGCCAATCAGGTGCATTTTTTAAAATTCCTTCAACTATCCAAAGTAACTGAAAGAATTTTGCTTGTTGTGACATACAGGAGGACTAAGGTTAAAATTGCAGAAGGAACTTTGTGTGTGTGTTTATGTGTGTGATCTTGTCTTGTCTTTAGGTGTCCTGTCCCAGGCTGTGATGGTCAGGGTCATGTGACTGGGAAGTATGCATCCCACCGCAGTGCATCCGGCTGCCCGCTGGCTGCCAAGCGTCAGAAAGATGGTTATGTGAACGGAGCGCCTTTCTCCTGGAAGTCTGGCAAGACAGACGGCATGACCTGCCCCACCCCAGGCTGCGATGGCTCAGGCCATGTCAGTGGCAGCTTTCTCACCCACCGGAGGTACATGAGCCAGTGTGTGAGCTTTTCTTAGCTAGGTCACTACATAGCAACAACTCATTTTCTTAATCAGTTTTTTGCATTCATTTTAATCAAAATATGACAACGTTCTTAAAACATGATATATTTAACTGAGAAGCAGAATGATTAACTAAAATTAAAGCTATTAAAAAAATAACGTGAATGAAAACTAGATGTATTGCTTTGTCAGCTAACCAAAATAAGCAAGTGTAAAATAGTATTAAATGTTATAAAAAAATTAATAGTATATAAATAAGGTGTATTAAGAAAATAACAGTAAAAATTCAGAAAAAATTCAGACAAATAATACTTATTTTGTACCCTAATGACTTATATCTTTATTCTTCTTATTTTAATTAAAAATAAATAATTAAAAGGGGTTTTCATTTTAAGGTTTTTTTAAGCTTATTGTTAAAACAATAAAAACAATAAGAGTAAAAAAAATAAAACATCTTACGTTGTTTTAGGGTGATAAGATATTTTACCTCAAAACAAGACAAAGATGCAGATTAGTTTGCACTTTTTAAATACTTTGAAGTAATAAACATATGTGATCAGATCAGAAACATATTTTATGCATGCATTGTCAAAGCCAGAGGAAAGGATTTAGTTTCAAGAAAAATAACAAAAGGGCAATAAACTAACTGAAAGAATGTACAATAATGCATGTATATTGTCCTTAAAAAAGTTTAAATTGGAGAGTTAACATTTTTTTAAATATATTATTTGTTTTATTTATTCATTTATTTATTTATTTTTATCTGTAGTCTGTCCGGTTGCCCCCGTGCCACATCTGCTATGAAGAAAGCTAGGATGACCGGTGTTGAAATGCTCACAATCAAGCAGAGAGCAAGTAAAGGTATATCATTTTTTAATTATATAAATTAAAAAAGAAATTAAATTCACTTTACTTGCTATCAGTGGGGGTTTTTTTTACAGTGAATTTCCCAATTTTTCCTTCCAGGCATAGAAAATGATGAGGAGATTAAACAACTGGATGAGGAAATCAAAGACCTGAATGAATCGAACAATCAAGTAGAGTCAGACATGATCAAATTAAGGACTCAAGTAAGAGCAATTGCCATCTATCACATCAGTCTTTGGCCATGTGTTCACTCAAAGTGATGCATTTGTCTTTCTTTCCCCCTCCTCCCAGATCACCACCATGGAGACTAACCTGAAGTCCATCGAGGAGGAAAACAAGGTCATAGAGCAGCAGAACGACTCGCTGCTGCATGAGCTCGCCAACCTCAGCCAGTCCCTCATCAACAGTCTTGCCAACATCCAGCTTCCACACATGGTAAGAGCCAACAGACATAAGACCTCACATGCACTCTTAAAAATAAAGGTTCCAAAACACTTATGCCATAGAAGAACCGTCTGGGTTCCTTAAAAACTCTTTTAGGTCCGAAGAACATTCTATTATAAAGAACCTTTTGTAGAACACAAAGGTTCTTCATGGAACCATTAACGCAGATTTAGAACCTTCATTTTTAAGAGAGTAAAATCCTGTTCACACTAAACATGATTACTATAAAGATAGTGATAAAGATATCATTCTAATAATAGAGTCCACACCACAACTGTAAAGGCACAAAGAAATGATATTGCTGGAATCACTTCCAGAATGACTTTTTTCCAGTTGATGAATGATACAAACATTGACAGCCTATCAGAATCCATTACGAGCTCGAATTTAAAGTGGCAGACACATGTTCGCTTAGAATAAACAGACGATATCGACTAATATCGTTATCTTTATAGTTATCGTTCTTGGTGTGAACGGGGCTTTAGACAGTAGTACAAAAGTCAGGATAAGAATGTTTTATAGTTCCAGTCGTAAAAATCTGAATGCATTCAAAATAGTTTTTAAAGTATGTTAGTATATCACCTACAGTACAATACGTGTTTATGTGCTTAGAAGTCTTTTAGGCTATAGACTGCCTCTTGTTGAAAGCCAGGGCCTGAGTCTGCATTTTCAGACGCTTCCAGTAGGGATGAAATTCCGGTTTCTATTGTTTCTCCCATCTGCTTCTTTATGTCTGTTGTTGAGTTCCTCGCAGTTCCATATGCTTCTGTGCTGAGGTCACTCCCCTTTACCGACCATTGTAGAAAAACAACCTCCACTCCAACAACTGCTTTTCAGTTGAGTAACAACATGGCTGCTGTGGATCAGATTCTCCCACCACACGATCGAATCGCATGCACATCGAGCCGGGGCATGATTGGACAAGCCCCGTTCGAATGTGGTGGCCATGTTAGTAAACAACTGAAACACGTGGTCTTGAATATGGCTCCTGAACTCTCCACCCCCACTGTCGATGGATGCTATTTAGAGTGCGTACGAGGGGGTCCTCAAGCTGCACTAACATCAGATGACTGTTGCCTGTTCATGTGTCATGCCGCTCAAGCAGAATTTGTTTGTAAAGTCAAGTATGTCCGTTTTATTGAGACCGCTGACCTCTGGCTTTTAGCCAGGCTAATAGTCTTTTCTCTACACCTCTCCCTTCTGTAGAAACCGATGCCACTGAAAGAGGCCCCTGTTAAAAATTACTGCTGTTTACAGATGCCCCACAGAGTAAGAGATTCATTTTCCATAGTCTAACTTTATCCTTCTCCTCACTATCATTTTCCTCCCCCTAGTCCTCCCCCTTTTGTAACACACAGTACGATGTGTATGCATCACGAAGGTCCATAGAGTGTATCAGTGCCACACATATTGACATAATCCACTTCAGGGAATAGCGCTAAGAAAGCTGGGGTTGCAATATGAGCCATATTTATTTTTGGTAGTCAACTCATGTTATTATCGTAAAACACATTATTTTATCAGGCACAGTGATGCTCATCGATATCTGTCTGCTATTCATGGCGATCTGTTTGATATCACTTGTGAATGCCAGTATTACCTACATACTCATGAGCATGAAACTCACACCAGTGCATGCATACATAATGTATGTGCATTAATTTTTTTGTTATCCATAGAGTATATTTTTAGAAACTTGATTTACTGACCATTTTAATGTGATTGGTCAAGCCCTGCATTTTTCAAGAGATGTATTTTCTCTAAAACCCTAGCTTGTATCAAGCTTTAAAGGCAGCTTTGTGGGTTCATTCCTCCCTAAGTATATCCTCTTTCCCCTTCCCTTTCCGTCTTAAGCCTTGATTGTGTGTTTGATTGGAACGTATTCTGCTTGACTTGTTTTCCAACCTCCAATGATCCCGATCTGTTCCACAGGAGCCGATGAACGAGCAAAACTTTGACACTTATGTGAGCACTTTGACAGATATGTACACTCACCAGGACCAGTACCAGAGCCCGGAGAACAAGGCCCTCTTGGAGAACATAAAGCAAGCGGTTCAAGGCATCCAAGTGTAGCTCTGCGACTGGCTAGTATTGGCCGAGTAACGGGGTCATGTGATCAAGAGCGTTAAGAAACAAAAGAAACCCATCATGTAAAAAGTATGGATAACTAGTTTGAGTTTTTTGCTGCTGTAATTTATTGTATTATTTGGCATTATTTATGATTCTGTTATGCTTTTGACTAAAAAAAAAAATAATAATAATACATAACTTATTTGTTGCCTTGCTTTAAGATGACGACTACCAATGGCAAATGTTTTGAGGAACATTCATGTTTTGTACATTTTTCATATGACCTGACATAATGTGATGTACTGTTTATAGCTGCTAATGTATGCACATTTTAGTGTATATGTATTTATTAATTGTAAACAAAAACCATCCATTATTTTAAATCTAAAGAGGTGCAGAGGGGATACATTGAGGGATTGTAAGGGCAATCAGTTTCAATCTGAGCTTCTCTTTATGGAACTAATGGGAACTAATGTGCTGTGCAGGCTGTTCAATGGGTGTACAGTGGTACATTTTTGTGGTTCGATTTTGGGTACATTTTGTAAAAATATTGAGAAACGTTGTCTTTTGGTTCCGAAATCATATTTATAGTGGTCAGTGTGGGCACTCTAATGCAGTATGTGTATTGTTTTGATTTTTGCTCGTTTGTTTTTCTTCCTTTTCTTTTCTCTTTTAATTCCCGAAATAGATGGAAAAATAGAACAAAAAAAAATCTAATACATATTGTGAATGCAAACATCATGACACGGAAACTCACTGGTGTAAATCCCAAGAAGTATTTCATAACTTTTCAAATATTTTCAAAGTCCATTCTCTAAATGTAACGCCCGGCTGGTTGAGGCCAATAACTACAGAAAATTTCAAGGAGACAATCCAACATTAATTCTTAATTTAATGATCGTAAAATGTTAGTGGTAGTATGATAGAATATCAGCAATATATGATAACGAATCAATCATTTATTTAGATATGGGATGCAAAAGTTTGGGTATATGCAATTTCTTATTCTTACCATAGTAGAAAGCTGATGAATCTTTTTACTAAATGTAAAGTATTAAGTTTTATATAAATCTTTTAATACAGTCATGTTTTAGGGTTTAAACATGGGTGATCAAGTCCAAAAGGATGAATGCATTATGATTTCACATTTCTCATGTTCGATTTTGCACAGGGACACCTTTGTTTCCATGTTTTGGTGTTTTTTAGTTGTTTCAGGAGACCAAGGAGGTGCCCAGACGTTTGAATTGTGGGAAGTTTTTTTTTTTTTTTTTCTTTTGAAGGAAGTAAATCTGTGTGTGAATGTTAGTTTATCAGTGTGCTGGATATACAGGGTTAATCTCACCATCCATACGTCATTGTGTCATAGTAATGGAGCACTTGTCTTGTAGATTTTGTCCAAACAATCATGTAGAGATTCATCTGGTCACGAGTGCACAACAAATACGACTATATCAGCAATGCAAGCTCATCATATTACAATTAGTGAACTCCAATCAGTTATATACAGTATTAAGAGAGGTCAGCTTGCCTTCTGTGGTAACCTGCGATTCACTTTCATCGCTTATTTTTTACGTTTCTGAGAAATCAGCGGCACTTTAAGCTCTAAGAATTATGGAAATGGAAGCATTTTCAATAATTAAACGATGAAATGGCGAGGCACGGGTCTAGATCTTAGTAGCGTGTGAGCAGTTTCGGTCATTCAGAGGGTGGTTTACTGACACGACCAATTCATAAGCTTTTAATCCATAGTATCTTAAGGACATGTACAGTTATAGTCTGGGAACCCCCTTTCATCTTCATTTAGTCAAAGCCCATTCAAAGCATCAAGCAAAATCTCAAATAGGGCTGATTTTCAGTGGTGGATTTTAAAGTTGTTTGTATTTATCGAGCATGAGTCGAAACTGTCACAGTGATTCTTAGTGTGAAATGACTCTGGTTTGTTGCTGATGCTCTACGTGGGGCTTTGTTTCTGAAATCTACGATTTTTTTATTATTATTATGGCTAGCATTACGGTTTTCAAGAGCTCATGCAAATGGTGCTAGTCACTCTTATTTATCGTTCTGTAATATCCAGACATCTCTTCCCCAACCACTCTCTGAAAGCTTTGTGTATGCAGCTTATTTCCAAGATAGTAACGCTTTTAACACACTGATAGCAAAATACAATATCCTCTCATTCACTATCATAACTGATTTGACAGGAAAAGGGATTTTAAGCACAATTCCGCTGCTCATTTTCAGTTGGCACATATTGTACTATTTACTTCAAAAGGTTATCTGTGACTATTTAAATAGAAAACTCTATCTATGGTGTCACATGCTTGAATGCAGAATACTTTTCTTATTAATAATTGTGAAATCATCAGGTTACAAGTTTCCATTTCAAATGGATTTTAATTAACCATTTTAAACCAGGATTTTTCTATAAAAAAATAAAGAAAGAAGCATAGCTTTCTTAATGTCTCTTGCTCTCTTCCTCTATCCAGCTCTTTAGCTATCTTTTCTCTCTTATTTTTTTTTCTTTCTCAACAACATGGCATGATTTCTGTTGGTATGATACTTTTTTTGCTCTAAGTGTTTAAGATCACAAGTTGCAGTGATATTTCATTTTGAAATTGTGAAATTTGTACAATTTTTATCATGCTGGTGTTGACATCTCTTACTCAATAAAACTTGTGTTGCCACATTACATGTCTCTTTTATTCAACACATGACTTTGTCAACATAAACATATATTTTTTAATTATGTTAAATCATTGTCTCATTTGCATCAAGAAAAGGTCTATGATAAAATAAAAAAAAATCTATATGCATTCATATCAGTGGCAGCTGCCTGAAAGTACAGTATGTGACCTGAAGGCTATCATCTTTGCAGCAGAAATAAATATATATATGTTATTCAAATCTATTACAAGATAGCACTGCAGAAAAAATGTTGGCAAGACATCTACAATAAAATAATGAAATTTATAAGATTTAAAAAAAAAAAAGGTTTATTTTGTCAGAATAATCAAATTCTTTTGAATAGCCTTTAATGTCAAAACAGGACATTTTGCTATCTTGATAATTCTAAACTAGTTAGATATCTTGATAATTATCATTCCATTGTGTAGGTAGGTCTACATATAGTCTAGCTATAATTAATAGTCATTGATATGGCATACCCTTTAAAGAAATTTTGTTCAAATAAAAATTGCAAATTACAAAACTTGCGTAGAAGAGTAGATGGTAGGATCTATGACATAATAGGAATGACTATGCTATTTTGCCTTTTTAGTTAGTAATATAGCCTATGTTTTTTAAATACCGTAGGCCTATTCTTCTTCAGAAATAGTCAAACTGGTGAATTTTTGTCATGGAGAAAAAATGGAAGTAGTCACTGAACGTTTGGCACGAACAATTTAAACTGGCTACAGTTATTTCTACTTGAAAGTAAATGATATAACTACGTTGAAGCCTTGACTCATGAATATTAATCGTATCGAGACCCCGCAGGACAATCATCAAGCATCTTGACAGTGACCTTTTTAATATTCATGAGCTAAGGCGAGCACTAGGTCTAATAGGCCTACCTGCAGAGAGCTATCTGTTAGTATTCCCATTTGTCCTAATGGCAAAAAAAAATCTTAAAGCTGCGGATATTGGAACATACTGTAGTATACTAGCACAAGCATATCGCCATAACCCGTGTGTAATGCGTACAACCGCCAGGGTGCGCAGGTTTCCAGCCTATAGTCACATGACACAAACTGAAGATGTCTGCGACGGAGGAGGACACGGAACTCAGAGATCTACTGATCCAAAACTTGGAAAACAGCGGTGTTTTAAATAAAATTAAGGTATTTTCCCTTCTAAATCGAAACACTTTTGAAGTATTTATGAGGCTGGAATATTCTCTGTCTCATATGCGACATTTTATATTCTAAGCGCAATGTTTGTTAGCATAGCACAGTGATGCTAAAGTTGTTTATTGGCAACAAATGGACAACATCCACTGGTGTGACACTGCTCTCTTATATAACTTGTGTTCCCTAATAGAACTGAAGACCTACAGTGTTTTGTTTATCTTGGCTGTAATCAAACAAAGTATGTTTTCTAGTTAACCTGCAAGGCAGTAAAGTCTTGATTTATTTTATTTTGGTAAGGTCTTGTAGTTACTCACAGGTATTAAGGAAGTAATCTAAAATGATCAGGCCAAAAGTAATCTGGTTTAACCACTAATATTATGGCTTTAATCAGCTGTTTTTCATAACCTATTATAGCACTGTCAAATGGTTAATTGGGATTAATCACATCCAAAATAAAATTTGTTTACATAAAATATATATGTGTGTGTGTGTGTGTATATATATATATATATATATAGAGAGAGAGAGAGAGAGAGAGATTTAAGAAGGATTTGCTACATTTATATATTAAATATGTTATTTATATAAATATATAAATGTCTGTGTGTGTGTGTGTATATATATATATATATATATATATATATATATATATATGATGTAAACAAAAACTTTTGTTTAAGAAGCGATCAATAGATTGAGAGCACAGGAAAATATTGTAGTGTAGTACTGTAGTTTTAAATATGTCTGAAAAAAGGATAAATTAAGTGAAGGTAGGTCTCTCTTTTTTTGGTTTACAGGCAGAGCTACGTGCAGCTGTTTTTCTTGCCCTAGAAGAGCAGGACAAAGTTGAGGTTATTATACATAGTTTTAAAGCAATTCTTTCAAATTTCATTGTAAATTGTATTTTTTATATATATATATATAATTATGCTGTTATGTTAAAGGGATAGTTCACACAAAAAGTAAACTTCTGTCATTAATTACTCTCCCTCATGTAGTTCCAAACATATTTGATGAAATGCAAGAGGTTTCTGACCCTGCAAAGACAGCAAGCATTGTACAAAGTGTCAAGTGTATTTTACAAAGCAATGAGACCCTTATTGTTTATGGAGGGTAAGAGAGCTTTTGTATTTTATCAAAAATGTCTTGATTTAATTCTTACGGGTTTGGAACAACGTGAGAGTGAGTAATCAAGGATTTTTCATTTATGAGTGAACTATTCCTTCAACTAAATGTTTTTGCATGAGCATTATTTTGTTTAGATTCAGTGTCAACTCTTTTGAACAGAATAAATCACCTCTTGTGAATGAAAACCTCAAAAAGTCCCTTAACACAAAGGATGGTAAGTATGAATTCTATAATAAGTATGATTTTTTTCTGTCTTGTTTTGATGTTGGGTTGGACTTGGGTTGCAACAGGTTCTAATAAACTACACGCCTTTTAATTTTAAAACACTAGGCATCATACACTTGCAAACTTATAAATGGTTAGAGATAAAAAGTGGACGTCATGCACTGAATGATGCTTCAGTATGTTCTGAGACACAGACACATGTGCCTCTTTGATTGGAGATGCATAAGAAATTACAATTTGTTCTAAAGTCAGCTAAAGAATCTGCCCATTATATACGACATGATTTTCTTTGATTTTTATTCATTTATTTTTTTCATCTGATGTTAAATTGCTTTCAGTTCTAAATGTTTGCTTTGGAAAATGATGCATTTTCAGCTTGTCTTGCTCTTTTTGCAGGTCGCTTGGTTGCGGGTCTTATAACTGACTTCCTGCAAGTCTTCAATTTAGACTTCACCCTAGCAGTGTTTCAACCTGAAATTAGTATGGTATGTCAGTGTTATATAATACACAACGCTGTAAGTGATACACAGTTTGAAGCTGTCATTCAGAAATTGGTGTTAATGTTTTTTTTTTTTGATTGATTTGATTGTGCTATGCTATGTCCTCTGTGACCTCAAATCTCTTTCATCTGAAGCCCTACTTTGTCTTATTCAGCTCAATGGACTTGACAGTCGTGAAACCCTGTCTAAAGAGCTTGGTATATCGGAAACGGAGGTGAATAAAAACAGCCCTCTCCTGCTAGAGTTGGTGAAGAGGAGCCGGCATAAAGACAAGACTTCAGTTTTCACAGAGGTGATATTTGATGCTCTGCATTTTAGCAAATCACATGCATTCTTGCCTTTCAGATAGTAGGACTGTTGTCTTTCTTTTCTCAGGGAGATCGGTTGGTCGAGAGAACTTTTCCCAAGGTACTTTACCACCGCCACCGCTGGCTGGCTGGCTCTGGCTCAGTCCATGTTGTCTGTCTAGATATCTCTGTAACCTGTTTTTGCACCCACACGTACAGTAAGCACAGGTGGAGTTGATACACTCTCAGGAACAGATCCAGTCACAAACTAGTAATAGTGCTAACCCACTTATTTCACTTGTGGTTGGAGAACACATTTCGGGTTGATTCGTATCACAAGTTTACCCACACATCACAAACCCCAGGCAAATTATTCAGGTCACACAAGGGAAGGATGATGTAAATGAACATCTTTAAGTGGTGCTGCAAAAAAGGTTTTCCTGTTAAGATACTTGTGCAAAACAAGCTTGTCCTAGTTCTAGACATTTTGTCTTGTTTTGTGGGCACCTTACGTGCATTTGTTTAATCAAGCCTTAGCGCTGCATGACTGCTGTCATGTTTGATAGTTTCATAGTTGTACATTGTGATATCCTGTCTTATTTGTAGGTGTCTCAAACATGTGATTTGTATTTATGAAAGTACAGTTTTATTTATTTTAAATATTAAATGAATCAAAAACATTTTTTATAATAAAGGACTTGCATAATGATTTTATTCTGAGCGTAATCTGCAATGATTATAGTAATGTTTGTGAATGGTTTTTAGGAATTGTTGCCCCGTCAAATTGCTGATGCCCGCAAAAAATTTGACAGTCATGATAAGGTAAAAAACTTTTTTCAATTAATTCATTAAATAATAATAAATTGGATATACCATAATATAAATAATTGTAAATACTGCTGTTTTAAAATTAATATTCATTAGATATTTTCTTATTTATTGTATTATTATTAGAATTAGTATATAATAATTAATTAGTAACCAAATGATTAGTTAAATATAGAACACCTTTGTGAGTAATTGATGTCTTTTGTTTGGACTTTACAGAACAGGAGTGGCGAGATCAACAGAGAAGCCGTTATTGGCATTTTTGCTGATCTTTTTCCCCAGTTCAGCAGGTTTGTTACAGCATTGTGGACTTTGAATGCCATGAACTCTAGGAAATGTCTGAATTTACTGGTACTGAAACCCTCATTTATGTAATGACTGAAAGTGTTTACATCTTCCCACATTGTTGGTTTGCTCTTCTATAATCATGTCTGGTTGAAGTTCGTGACACTGTGGTCATGGTATTCTCATGTATTGGGAACAGAGTGTATTTCTGCACACAAACCAGAATAAAGGATTCTTAATAAAAGATCAATTGATTGTACTTAACACACTGTTGCTTTAACCATTTTGGTTGCAGTTACTATGAATGGCACATATTTCACTAATATGTTTTTTTTGTTTGTTTGTTTTCTGCAAATAAAAAGAAACATGTTGGACAGTTACATTACTGAGGAATTTAGAGCCAAAGGCAAGGACACAAGCAATAGTAAGTCTCTGTGGTCATTTTAGGAATGCAAGTTTTATGTGTTCGGTAAACTTGCCATTAATTGGCAAATTATATGATCAAATTTAATTTGATTGCATAAATTGCTAATAAAATGTTGTCTTCTCTTTCTTTCTTTCTTTCTTTCTTTCATAGCTATAGACTTCCAGGACTTCCTGGGAATGTACAAATGCTTTTTCATTCAGTGTCGAAGTGTGGTGAGCAATCTTGAACACATTCTTATTCCTTTTAGCACTCCTTTTTTGTGAATTCAGTAATGAGGCCTGTGATGTCGTTCACAGGTTACCAGTGACAGTAGCGATGCACTTTACTCATCAAGTAAAACTACTGAAGATAAAATCATTTCATCTTCCGCCAGCAAGGTAAACTGACTTCCTGTCTGTCTTTGTTCCTCTGTTTCTGCTTATCTTTTTCTCACACACTTTTCTCTCACCTTTTATCAAGATTATCATTTGTGATCTTTTTTAATATCAGATATGAGTTACTTGTTGTCATGTGTAACATTCTGCATTTCATCTCTATACGTTCAAAAAAAAAAAAGCCACAAAGCCACAGCTGACTTGGCCTGTTTACACGGCAAATCTGCAGTATGTTACTAAACATTTGTTTTATAGCATGCACAGTTTTCATCCATTCTAATTTAATTTCATCCAGCCCCTTAAATTGAATCCCAGAATGAATTTTTATGAATAGAAGGTAGCTATATTTCCTGTGTTTGATTTATCAGCATATCTTATATCGTGGGTTATATCTTAGATGGTGAATGATACACAGTAGTAATTCAGTGTAGTCATTGTAGTTTGACTCACAAAGGGGAAAGGGGTTTTACCAAAGTGTAGACAATAGGCTCCTATGACCTGCACAGAAGGTATTGTCCCAAAACAAAATGGTTGTTTTAAATGTAGCTGCTTTTATGCGCATACCCTCATAAAATGTATAAGAAAAGTCTAGCATTCATTTATTTGAAATATATTCATGAATTATTTGAGTCGTGTATATATATATATATATATACACACACACATTTTCTTATATAAGAATTTAAATGTACTTTGTTATGCCTCTAAATAAGCAAAACAATTAATTCTTAAAGTAATTCCACCCACCCATGTTTCTCAAAATTCCATTTAGTCATCAATTTTTTGTTCTACATAATATACCATTGGGAAGTTCAAAAATACAATAATTTTAATTTCAGTTTGTCCACATCTTTATGAAAGTTTTTGGATGTTAGTTGTTTTTCGTATGTTTGTTTTTCTTCTGCACTTCCTCTCTTGCTTATTTTGCATATGTTTTATCTTGTTTATCCATATCCGTGTACGATTTAGTGAGGGTAGCATGTCATTGTTGTAAAAGGGAAGCTGATGGCTGTATTCTGGTGCTCAGATACCCAGGTATAAAGGATTTGTTAAGCACAGTTCAGCGCAGGAAGAAAAGGCTGACCTAAAGGTAAAGCACATGTGCGCCGGCTCTGAAACAGGAGCTTTTGATCAGCTCAACCATGTGGCCTCCTTTATGTCTCGTAAATGATTCATAGATGGGTTGTGTCTATACACATTTGGCTGTTAATAGGTTTGTGTTCCTTCCTGTTACTGTTATCACACGTGCAAGTGGAATTTCATGTTCCAATACAAAATTACTGAGATGGATATGCACTTGTGTGTAACGGTGCTAAAAGTAGCCCATGGTTGAATTGGAACTATTTTAGCACTTGATATAGTAAACTGGCTATTGCAGAGCAGATTTAAACTAATACACAATACAGATGAGATCGGTCTTTTCAAAACGACTTGGAGCAAAGATACTGACCGGGCTTCTGCTAAACAAATGAATTAACACTTATGTCGAGTTCACACTGTACGATTTTTAGACCTGATTTTCACTCGCTGACAGATTTTGAGAAATCTGAGGCAAATCGGTGCTTGTTGATGCTGGTGCTGAGAGAATCGCTGATGTGTCGCTGACACCCATTAAATATTTGGCATGCTAAATATCTGGACCTGTCGTGTCTATGTGAAATGAGTTCTGACTGAAACATAAAACATCAATGACCTACAACTAATGAGAGAGCAAGATGCATTCAGGATTTTTATTATTATTAAGCAATTAACCATATACAGTACAAACAATGTGACAATATTAGTACATTTTTGCATTGAAAATTAGGATGTAGCTAAGGAAAAAAATATATATATATATATTTATTGCTGTCACTAATGGACTAACAAGTTACTAAAAAGTATTTGTTTACATAATGTGTGTGTGTGTGTGTGTGTACTGTGTATATTTATTATGCATATATAAATAGACACACATGCAGAAATATGTTATATTTATATTAGGGGTGCACCGATCCGATATTAGGATCTTATATCGGCCCCCGATATTGAAAAGATCGGAAAAATGAACAGATCCACGGGCCGATCCAGTTTTTTTCCTCTTCTTTTTTTTTTTTTCTTCCTTCGTCGCAGCCAGTTACTGTAAATATAGGTCGCAGCAGATCCTACGTCATTCATTAGCAGCACGTGTGTCGCAGGCTGGAACAGTTGGAGCATAAGCAACATGGAGCGAGCCAGAGTCGGCTGTGTGGAGATACTTCATGGTATCAGATCGGGATCGGGTATCAACAGATATACAAAGCCCAGGCATCAGTATCAGGACTGAAAAAGTCGGATCGATGCATCCCTCCTTTATATATCCAATATATTTATATATAAATTAAATGATATGAACGTAAATATATACATGCAAATGCATGTAGATATTTTTAAAAATATATACTGTTTGTGTGTATTTATATGCACATAATAATTATACACAGTACACACACATTATGCTAACAAAAACTTGTTTTTGATGAGATTAATTATGATTTATATTTTAATGTGTTGAAATATATTAAATGAAATTGTGTATATGTGTATATATATATATATATATATATATATATATATTTTTTTTTTTTTAAGGATAAAATAATTTTTTTTTTCTTTTTCAGCACTTTTGTATGAGAAATCTCATTATAAAATGCACAAAATGTTGGTTTCACTTTGAAGTACTTATAGAAATATTAACAATTTTCCAGCGTAAGTATGTTGTTAATAACAAAGTCATCTTGGGGAGGACTTTCACAATATCAGAGTGATTTTGCATTGTGTCATCAACACTTCTCGTGTGTATTTGATTGTGAAACACAGTTTGCGGACCAGACAGAATTACCAGATATTGTAAAATCATGCAGTGTGTAACCTTCTTTTGCCAATCAATCATGCAATATGAACACAGCAACAATTGAATGCTACCCCAGACACAATATCATGCAATGTGAACTCGGCGTTACTAACACCATTTTATTAACCAGATTCAGCATGTATCATCTAACCTCTTTTTTTTTTGGATATGTATACCACCTCTGAAACATATCATCTCAAGTAAAACCTTCCTTTTGAAAATCGTCCTGTAAGTAATAGATGGATTTGTGAGTGGGTTGAATGACGCAGCATTTATCTTAACGTGGCCCAGTTTCAAAATGGGCTTTTTAACAACCTACTGTTCTTGTAACTTATGTCATCTACTCCTAGGAATTCCCAGATGAATTTTACTTGAGAATGTCATGTTTTAAAACCACTGGGGTCGAAGGAAACTTTTCTTTGATTTGTACCTTCTTAGTTATCATTATAACTAGCTTTCACACGCGACACTAAAATGTGCAGCTGTTGGTACCAAGCTGAATCATACAGACAGTAACTTTACATTAATAATGTTAATGTTGATTGCATCAGATGATATATGTTGTGGTGGCCTTGTGATGGTATTAGAGTGTGTTGATAATTTAGTGACTTCCCCATAGGCTGGAGACAGAAGACCTGGTGAACCACTGGGGTCTCAGAAGAACAGAGGGTCTGTTCAAGTGTCTGAAGGGTCAGAGGAGGGATTGAGTGATGGAAAAAACCTTCCCACCCCACTAAGGAGAGCACTGGAGTTTGGACTGGAGGAAGAGGATGAAGGAGACTCGTTCTTTGATGATCCTCTTCCTAAACCGCAGAAGACCTATGGCTGGTAAGGATTTATTCACTAGGTGAAATCATTAATTATGGCTTCTCTTGTTGAATGTTCACAATGAAAAAGCTAATTATGAATTTGAGGTAAAGTCATAATTATTAGTTATCAAGTGTTCTAAAGTGTTAGAGAAAATTTTAATGAATACAAATATTCCCTAATGTGAACTGTTTAATGGCCTGTTTTTCCATTTTAAATTCTAGAAAGAGCATCGTTTAGAAAAAGTATAAAGAAACCCTATTTTTAAATGCTGTGTATAAAATTACATTTGGCACATTTATCATAGTCCTGGTTTGAATTTCACTGTGGGAGAAGATTTCCATTCAAACTCAGAGCTTATAAAAATGGGTGTTTCGGATCCCACGTTCAACTGAGACTAAAAGAGCAAATACAAAGGAACTCCTCTAAACCACTGGCACCTTTGATTGTAATTTCAGAAGAATCTGGGTTCTTCATTGTTTTTGAAGCACGTAACTGTAGTTAATTTTTTACTGTTTAAATATGACAGGCAACCACCCTTAAGTCAGAGTAAACAAGAATAAACAAAGGCCTCAAATAACTGCTCTTAGATCAAATACAGAGAAGTGCTTTTATTTTTCTGACCTTTATCTTCTCTTTTTCACTGTTGTCTCTTAATGCTGCACGTGAAAACAGTGGCTTATCTTCAGCAGATAAGCATTATTTAGGGCAGAGGCATTCTGAAAAAAGCTATAGTCAGAAAGAGTAAGTACTTCCTGTTTTCTGAGTGTATTCACATTTTGTTATAATTTTGCCTATGACGCATAAAAGGTGGCTTTTGGAGCTTTGTTGTATGTTGCACCTTGTCCCTCTTTTGCTTTTTGCTCCTACCACTCTTTTTCTCCCTCCCTCTTTTTGTAACTGTGTCTGTGCTCTGTATGTGTTTTCCCCTCGTGAGAAGTCCGCACTGGCAGAGGGAAGGGAGCCTGTCAAGGCGATCCTTATCCCAAATGAGGAGGGGCACTAGCCTGAATGAGTGAGTGTGCATGGAGTGATCACACTGCCATTCAAGCCCGCTGCATCCATCTTAACACATGGGTGCAAAATCAGACTGTTTACTCCCTTTGGGGTTGTTCATGTTCATACAGCAGCAGAATACTGTCAGTCCATGGGTATCACTCTATATAAATGACATCCGTTGCTCAATATTAATGTTATTATGTTAATTAAATGTATTTGCTATTATCATTGTTTATTGTTTTCATTATTTTTCAGTTCATTGTATGTGTATTAGGGATGGGAAGATTCCCCGATTCGCTCGGTGCATCGGCTTAAAAAGTTAACGATGCGATGCATCGGTTTAAA
>JAUCMS010000045.1:10605319-10616618 GCA_032357445.1 Enteromius radiatus
ATATATATATATATATATATATAATATTTTGTATATAAATATTACATCAAAAAATGCTACGATACTGTTACTTTGTTATATAGTATATTAATTCCAAGTAATTTCTAAAAGTAAAAAAAACATTTTCATATTTTATATATTGAACTTCTGGCAAAATAAATATTGTATAATAATTTGTCAAGGTTTTGAAGCTCTTCTAGTCGAGCAGTTCTACGTCATGCTGCCGGAAGTTCCGGCGGAGCAGGACGGAAGTAGGTACGTGGCTGCTTCAGCTGACATTCTGCACGATGGCGACAGAGGTTCAGAGCGGCGACCTCAACAGTGCAAATTCAAGCCGGCTCGAAGTTTCTATCGACGGTTTGACTTTGAGCCCGGATTCCGAGGGCGAACAGGAGCAGGCCGAGACGCCCGCCGGACAGACGGCGGAGCAGAGCGCTGAAAACCCTCAGCTGAGCGATGGGGAGGAGGGCGACACTGCCAGCAGCGCTACGATCGAGAGGAAATGGGGCTTTTCTTTAGTCGAGCTCTACGGACTGGCGCTCAGATTCTTTAAAGGTATTTTATGTCACCGTACACACGAACAGACCTTGACTGAACACTAACATCTATTAGCATTGTCATCTCTACATATTCGAAGTGACGTTTCGAGTTAGCGAGGTTGCTCTTTTCTTATTAGGGTCCTGTATTTTTCACTTATCGGGGCTTAGTGAAAAGTTCTGTTTATACAAGTCTTGTAGTTCACTTCAGTCATAGGGTTCATGGTTAAGAACCTCTAAGAACTGCTCCAGCCGGTGACAGCACTGCTGTGTGTGTCATAGTGCCTGACGGATGACTTTGAGTCAAAGTACCTCTATATGAAATGTTGCATAAATGTTCAAAATATAATGAACCACTGGCCCCTTACTCCGTATGCGTCTTTGACAGCAAAACCAACAATGTAGATTTTGTTCCATAAAATATTTAGTTATTTCCGCAAGTCTACACCCTCTTTAGCAATATATTTGTGTCCATCAACTCTATGGTCTGTTAAGTGCTGCAGCTCTCTAATTAATGCACAGCTAATATAGCAATCAAGATGTTTCAGATACCCGATGGGCATTAATGTGTTCTGTGTGTCTAATCCATGATGTTCAAAGCATGTGTTGCACTAAAAACTCATCATCATCATCATCTTTTCATGACGTTGACATTAGTGACACTGGCGAATTTATGTTAGATCACATTCTAAACTCTGACTTGGCTAAAACTAATAGTTAATTAAATCATTCATTTTTCAGTAGTATAATTATAGTACAAAAATAATTGAAATGCACCCAAATGTTTCATCTCATTTGATCATTAACCCATTGATTCAGGGTTTACTTCTAGTAAATGTTTAGCATCAGAGTGGTCTGGCTGATGTAATTAGAACCTGTTGTAATTTTTCCTCAGAGAAAGATGGGAAAGCGTTTCACCCGACCTATGAGGATAAACTCCGCCTGGTAGCCCTCCATAAGCAAGTGTTGCTGGGGCCTTACAACCCAGATGCTTCCCCTGAGGTGGGCTTCTTCGATGTGCTGGGAAATGACCGCAGGTAAGCATTGATTTAATCTTTGACCTTGCTGTGCTTCACTGCAATTAGAGTCACATAAGCAATTTTTATTTATATACAGATGGCAATCTGCAATAACAATTGTAACTCTTTCAGAAAGGAATGGGCATCTTTGGGCAACATGGAAAAGGATGAGGCCATGCTGGAGTTTGTAAAGCTGTTGAACAAATGTTGCAGTTTATTTGCACCTTTCGTCGCGTCACACAAGATTGAAAAAGAGGAACAAGAGAGAAAGAGGTCAGATTTGCAGACAAACGTGATTGATTTTTCTTTCATTAACATATTTATCTTCTTGCTCTTTTAGTGACACACACTTTTACATTAGACTTATTTATTGTTTTACCCGTTTACCAATTGGATCTCTTTAGATATAGACTCTCAGAGAGGTTCACCATGCCAGCATAAAATAAATTCGGACTCCAATAAAGAAATATTTGTCATAAATAAAAACCTACACACTCTAAATTTATAGATGTCTCTTACGTTGTGTATGTCATGTTGTTTTTTGTGAGAAGGAGGGAGGAAGAGGAACTGCGGCGTAGAGAGGAAGAGGAGCGTGAGCGACTGCGGCAGGAGGAGGAGAGACGCAGACGTGAGGAAGAGGAGAGGCTGAGGAGAGAAGAAGAAGAGAGAAGACAAGTTGAGGAGGAAAGACTCCGTGTAGAGCAACAGAAGTGAGTGACACCTGTTGAGTTATTCCAGATCTAAAGTAAAACATTTTAAATGTCTTTTGAAAGACAGTTTTTTTTGTTGTCCAGCCATTATGTCACTTAAAAAATAATAATAAAAAACCCCCAGACCTTTTTATATTTTGTATGAGGAACTTATGTAATAAAAATCATTGCATAGTAATATTTTAAGGTTTTTTCTCTATAACCATATATTTTAACCACCTGAAATAGTGGGTGGTTATTTCAGCAGCCGTGGACATTTACAAATTATTGCCTGATTCAAAAGAGTTCTTGTTTGTACTTGTTTAGTACTGGTATATGCAACTCTAGTTAGTTGAGCCACATGCCTTTATTGTGGGCATAATGGATTTTTTCTCACTCTCTCTGGTGTGTTAGGCAGCAGATCATGGCTGCACTGAATGCGCAGACAGCGGTGCAGTTCCAGCAGTATGCAGCGCAGCAGTACCCCGACAGTCCTGAGCAGCAGCTCATCCTCATTCGACAGCTGCAGGAGCAGCACTATCAGCAGTACATGCAGCAGCTGTATCAGGTGCAGCTCGCTCAGCAGCAGGTGAGAGTACCACCCAAGTCTGAAATGCTTTTGTGATGCGTGATTATTTTTTGGAAAAACTACACTACCATTGAAAGATAATTTAAAAAAAAACATTTTTATTGTTTTATTTGGCAAGGATTCATTTTAGTCCTTCTAATATTCAAATAATCCCATAAAAGCTGTTTCTGGCATAATATTAAGCAGCACAGCTATCTTCAACATTGACAATAATGAGAAATGTTTCATGAGCAGCAAATGATGAAATATTATAATGATTTTTGAAGGATCATGTGACATTGACGAGTGGGGGTAATGGCCGTTAAAAGTTCAGCTTTGCCATAACAGGAATACATAATACATACATTAACAGGAATAATTTGAATTCATTCAAATGTAGAAGTAAAAAAAAAATTCACAATATTACTGTTTTTACTGTATTTTTGCTCAAATAAATGCATCCTTGGGATACATAACACTTTCTTCAAAAACCTTTCTTACTGACCCCAGTCTTTTTAACGGTGAAGTGTATATGTGCTCATCTGCATTCAGTATCAAAAGCGTTTCCTCTCTGTTTTAAAAATTTTTTTATAAAAGTATCACTTTAAATCTGTATAGCCTGTTCTAAATCTGAATAATAATATAAAACATATCACGTTTTATTATTATACAGATTTAGAACAGGCCTGCACGCAGCCCACCAGTTAATAATGATTGGTATAAAGAACAAAACCGCAGTAGGATTTGGTTTGCAGGTGTGCAGTAACTGAGTAGATGATTGAATGTGTTTTACACACCTCTCACTGAAAGCTAAACTGGTTTTGTTGTCACGGAATGGACTTTGACTCACTGATGCAATACATTTTGTGTATATTTTCCTGGATGCTGCAGTGCATTTAATTCACAATCTTGGTCCAGCTTGTAGATTTCCATCTGAGCTTATGAGGTTGTCAAGTGGAGTTTTAATCGATCACTTAAAATAAGTTTTGTTTGTTTTTTTGTATAATGTAATTTAGCATAATTCTGGACCCTTTTTTATTTTTGAAGTTTTCACTGTTTTTTGCAGGCTGCCTTGCAGAAACAGCAGGAGGATGCTATAGTGCTGTCTACATTAGAGGCCAGTGAGGTGTCAGTGCATTCTACTGGAGAGGAGGCTCCCACACTGAACGGCCAGGCAGAGTCCACTACTGACAGCTTAGAACGAGAGCCGGACCTCGAGCCTGCAGACGAGGTCACTGAGAATGGACCCACAGGTGAGTTTGTGTATTTCTTCCACTTCATTAACTGCTGGTAATGTCAACTTAAAATCAAACAGACTAAATTTTGTCTCAGAATCCCATTTAAAAAAAGGCTAACCTAGCTGATATATAATATATATCCATATTAATCTATAAATTAAATCTAGATCTAAATTAAAGGTTGTGAACTGAAATCAAATAGAGTTTAATTTAAAAAGTAAGACACATTCTCTAATATGCCACATTCCTGGTTCTCAGACTCTCCCCCTGTGATAGCAGCCCCCTCCATGTGGACCCGGCCACAGATAAAAGACTTTAAAGAGAAGATCCGTCAGGATGTGGACTCTGTGATCACGGTGGGCCGGGGGGAAGTGGTGACTGTCCGGGTTCCCACCCACGAGGAGGGCTCCTATCTCTTCTGGGAGTTTGCCACTGACTATTACGACATTGGCTTTGGCGTCTTCTTTGAATGGACTGACTCTACTAACGCATCAGTCAGCGTGCATGTCAGCGAGTCTAGTGACGAAGATGAGGATGAAGAAGGTGAGCAACGAATGCATTCATTCTTTACTATCATGTTATTGGCTAATACTTGAGCTTTAATACTTTCGATTACTTACTTTACCAATTCAAATCTCATTTTCATCCTGTTCATTTTAATGTTTTTATCATTATAATTTTAGTTTTTATAAGTGTATTTTTTATTTAGACAATTTGTATAAAATTGTAATATCAGTCATAAAATGAAAATAATGATTTATTGGTATTAAACAGGTTTTTCATGTCAGTGCAAATAAACATACACAATGATCAGGTTTAGTGCTGTCAAACGAGTAATCAATATAAAAGCTTTTTCTTACAAAAAATGTGTGTATAAATATATATATATATATACACACACACACACACACACACACACACTGTATAAACAAAATATGAAAACAAACGTATTTTTTTGTAGTTTTTTGACAGCACATAAGGGTTGACTCTTGCAAGTCAAACTAAACCATTAAATATTATAGTTTAACTGGTGTAGCGGAAGGTGATTAATATACTTAATATGTGAAATAATTCTTATTTTGTAATTTTTTTGTATAATATATAATTGTCTTATTACAATTATATATAAGCTATTTTATCTGTAGATTTGAAGACATCGGAAAATTCAAATGTGAAATAAAAAATTTTTTGTAATGTAAATTGTAATTTTTTTTTTATATATTTTGTCAAAGTTTAAAATTTTCAAAGTTGTTTAGATGGGTTGTTTGAAATAAGTTTGGCTTGTCACATTTTCTGCAAATATGATTTGTAGATTTAAGTCCTGTTCTCTTTCCTTCAGGTGAAGGCCAGTCTGAGGAGGAGAAAGCCAAGAAAGAGGCTGGGAAACCGCAGGTGGATGAGATAGTGCCGGTGTACCGGCGGGACTGTCATGAGGAGGTGTACGCTGGGAGTCACCAGTATCCCGGCCGTGGTATATACTTGCTCAAGTTCGACAACTCCTACTCACTCTGGAGGTCTAAAACGGTCTACTACAGAGTATACTACACCAGATAAACCTGGAGTCAAGACTGTGGGACAGGAATGTGTGCGTGAATGTTAAGAGATAGATGGAGAGAAAGATAGATCAAAATTAAGGAAATTTATGGTATGTCCACTACTGGGAGAAGGACAAAGAGATTTAACATGAGTGTGTGTGTGTGTGTGTGTGTGTGTGTGTGTGTGTGCTTGTTTCGATGTGTATGCAAAGTTTATGAGTGTGTCTGTCATGCTGTTTGAGTCCAGGAGGAATGGGCCATATGCTTGGCACTCGTTTTGCACTCTAAAGATCTACTCTGATTTTGTGCTTGATATTCTAACTTCAGTCTCCATCTTCTAATGCCATCCAAAGAGGTGCAGGATTAATTAGTGTGTCCTAATTAAAACGGCCTTTAAACGACATGTTTAGATAATGAACAATGGAGCAAACACTAACGCCTTTCTCCTGCAGTACTTCCTTATATAGGTCAACACGGGAGTAAATCAGCCAGTGGAGCTTTTCTGTACTCATGTTTTCCTCCTATCAGCACACCAGAACTGAAGAGCATCGGCAAGTGTGAGATAAAACGAATGGAAAGGACTTTTCTAACGATGCAAAGGTGGATCTGGAGGCCTTTACGCGAGAAGATTTTGCAGCATTTTCTAAACCGGATGGATTGTGTCTAAAACGTTTAATATTTATTAATCTCTGTGATAGAGTAGGGTCATGTTTGTGTCTGTAAGTCCTATAACATTTATCCCATTTCTCCGGCATTCGCTTCTCGGCTTCCACAGAGCCCCAGATTTATTGTCTGTGTTCGTTCGTTTTTTTTTTTTGTTTTTTTTTAATTTTCGGTTTGTTTTGCATATGTCGTCAATGCAAGATTTATCAGTATTGACTTTTAATGTGGGACAGCTAGTAGTTTGAAATATTCTTGCCTTTCAGTTTGGTCATTTCTTTGTTGCTTTATGCATGTAGTTACAAACAGCCATGTAAGAACTGATTTAAATTTCTACTCGTCACTCTTATACTTGGTTTTCTATGGCAGAAATAACAAGCATCTCTCATTGTCATCATATTAATAATGAAGTATTTGTATAGCTGATTGAGACTAACTATCAAAAGCTGCATTTGAGTTGCTGATTAACTTTTTCTGTTATTTATTGGACTGTTCAGTGCATTGAAGATTATTACAGTGGAGTTCCTGAGGATTTGCAGACTTCTTTTCTTCATAAATATCTGCTCTAGCCACTCTGAATTGTCACTGGCTGTGTCGTTGAGTGAAATGTTTCGCGTTTATGATTGTATGTCAAAGACACCTGTGTAATGCAGGTCACTGCTATCCAACTGTGATCAGACATCGTCCATATATACAGATGCAGATGCTGTTACACTGTCACATGATGAATAAAGCAGTGTGTTGGAGTGTTGAGAGCTGTGATGATTCAGTGTTCATAAAGACCGTCGTGCTAAAGCTGTCCAAAGACTACATTAATGTCAAATGTACAGTTGATTGGTTACAATCGTTCCGTGTTTATTCTTTCCTTGTATTTTTCTTTTTCAATTTTTGTAATGCTGACTTCAGGCCTTTGTATAGTGAAAAGTGTAACATTTGGCATGGTACTAAAAGTACAGCTTTTTGGGGAAAAGACAGCGAGCAATAGGGTAACTGATCTAAAAAATTTTCATATTTAAAGCGGAAACTCCAGAGATTTTCTGACCATAAAGGCATGAAGAAGTGTTTTTGTATCGTTTTCGCCAGTGTGATCTGATCTGTATGCATTCGAGGATGAGTGCCCTGAAGCGTATATTTGATTAAACTTGCGTTCCTCTGTATGTTACCTCCTGATTCTTTTCTGATACCCTTCTAGTCATGTGCATGTTTTACATACTCAAACATTGTGTTACAATACCCGTTCACTAATTCTTGGGAAATGGGGTAAAACATGTTCTTTAACTTTATGCAGTTTATTTTTAATAGCAACATTTCCACTGAAACCCCTATTACTAAAATGTTTCAACACAAATGTTCCCTTTAATTAAGTAAAAAATAGATGGTGCCATATTTTTATAACATTTTTGGCCCATATTGAGAGAGAGCCTACAGAAAAGGAAACCACATTATTATTGTGAAATAAACACATTAAAGAAACGTCACCAAAATAAAAGTCAGCATTATTAAAAAATAATAATAATAAAATACTGATCAATCAGTACATTTTATTATGTTCATTAATGGATCTTCCTTTACAAACAGGCTATTATAATGGTGGCCTAGAGCAGTTTGTGACTCATCGCTGTAGTCCTGTCAGTCACAGGTCAGGATTTCCCTATGCAAAATGAAGTTTCAGCAGGCTCAATGTTAACAGGAAAATGAGCACTATCACTCCCATCCAAAATGCAGCCTCAGCTGTTTCCATTGCCACAACAAACAATAGTCCACTTCCTTAACACAGCAGAGCACACACACATCCCTCCTGGCACTCTGGGCTTATTTTCAAGAGCATGCTACACTTGCAGCCACAAGATGGAGCTACAGTGTAGGTATGAAACACGGGCATTTCTAAACACAAGCTTTGTTCCTTTCACAAGCAACATAAACAAGTTTCTTTCTTTTGAATATGCTTTAAATTATGTAATATTTGTGAACTTGTGTAATATTTAGAATCAGATATATTTACTCTACTCTGTAAATTTTTTATGACATTGAAGGCAAATAAAATAACTGGCATTTAAAATGTCTTGTAACGTAGATACCTGAAAATGTAATTAAGAGTCTCGATGAGAACCATAAAATCCATCCCGGGTTTTCCACGCAGCAGACGCTAAAGGCAGGTAACCGCTCCCTCCCAGCGCTGCGAATCCGCCAATCCAGTTCCAGTTCCTACAGGTGGTCGGGAAGCCTCTCCGTGTTTTCCATATACTTTCTCTTCACGTTTTCGGTCCGAGTCGCTGGCTGCTGCTTTCAAACTCATGTTCCCCGATGCTCCTGAACACCAGCGGCAACGTCCCAAACTGCTTCTGCATCTTTCAAAAAATTATGGCGGGACCTTTTGTAAGCAGACCACCTTCTCACGGCGACTTCTGGGATACATCGTTAGGATTTTAAATGCTCTCAACCTGATGCTCGTCTCAAATTCAAACCCAATTTAAAATGCCTTTCCCCGAGAGAACCGTTGAGCCAGAGCTAGTGAGCAGGTTGAGAGGGAGCGGAGGCGCGGAGAAGATCTTCACGACGCCGGACGGTCGCAGAGTGCGCAAACCTGTTTTGTTTTCTTCTTTGGATGAAGTTTGTTGTCATACGCTCACCAGCATCCTACATCAACTGTCCGATCTTTCGCGGCATGCCAGTGACATATTCCTGGGAATTGAGACTCAGGCTGTCTTGGTCACGCAAAGGACATCAACTATTCAAGTGCGTTTGGAGAGATTACAGCTCAACGTGTGCAAGTTTGATCCCAAAACCATTAAAATACGTAAGTTTAGAGGCTCAGTCTCTTTAGTGTTTAATACTTTTATGAACATGTAACAACATATAGCAGCTCATCAGTTAATAATGGAGCATACATCTTGATTAATATCATATACAGTATGCCAGTTTAGGATTTGTTAAGTACTGACGCAAAGTATGCCTTCAAATGACTTATTGATGAAAGTTAGAAGCTGTTACGCGATTATTGATTCTGAAAAACACATACATCTAATAGCAGGCATTGAATGCTAAATGTAGGTTTAAAAGGCTCCTCTCAGAAAGAAATATGGATTGGGTCCTCAAGACAAAAGGCGGGTGAGAATGTTATGGGACAAGCACATGGCGTTCTGTTGATGTAATGATTTGAGGTGACGAGAATGCAGTTTCCCTCAAGGGCCGAAGTTCTGTCAGACGTGATAGATCTGCTTTAACGTACCATCTGCGCCCACCGACACCCCTCCAGCAGAAACCCCCTCCAGGACATATGCACTTATAAGGTTATATATATATCTTCATAGTTTTTAAGAAAATGATCAAAAGTGAAAGTAAGGACATTAATAGCAATGTTACAAAATATTTATATTTTAAATACATGCTTTTCTAACCTTCTACATTATTAAAGTATCCAGAAAAAAGTCGCAGAACAAATGTTTTTAACGTTGATAATTATAGGAAATGCCTTGAGAACCAAGTAAGCCTATTAGAATGATTTCTGAAGGATAATGTAGGCTAGCACCTAAGAAAAGAGTATTAATAAAAACTGAAAATTCAACTTTAAATAGAATTTTTTTTTTAAATTTGACAATATCGCAACAAATAAATGCAGTCTCAATTCGAAACTTTTGAACAGTAGTATATATGCATGGAGAAGTGCACTATACATAAGCAAACGGGACCTTTTTTTCTCATTTATTTTTTTTTAAGCCTAAATGTTATGCAGTGACACTTTATTTTAAGGTCACCTTGTTACACATCTTACATATATGAACTATTATAATAACAATTAATTATGCAGAATTTCATGCAAGTAACCCTAAGCCAAACCCTAATCCTAAAACTCACCCAATAGTAAACTACATGTTGTTGTATATTCGATATATGTATAGTGTAAACTAATGCTTGCTTACTATGTCCTTACTATCACTTTTGTAAATTGGTATTTTGCAATCCACTATCTAATGGAAGAGGGACGTGTTCAGTAATACTGCAAATGCTGCAAATAACACATCACCAGTGAAGGTGAATAAAGATTCACACAGAGAGAGCTCTTCTTGTCTTATGACTTAAGACAGTCTCAATTGCCAGTCCTTAACATTTTACTTAATACTATACTACTAAAACTAATACTATAATTACAAATGCTCATGATGATTTATAGCAGTCATGTAGTGACAATGTCACTTTTTTGTTAAATCCCTGATAGGGAAGAGAATGAACTGATAGCATTAGAAAGGCTTGTTTGCTTTTTCTGCTCCTCAGTTTGTTTATAATGCCAGATTTGGTTAACCTGGATTGATTCATTTCTTGTTCTTTGTGTCTTAATGTCTTGTTTATCCTGCTAACAGTTTCAGACAGGAACGAGTTAGACTTTGACTCATTACTACTGTTTGTCAATGCTTAACCATTGTCCACTGTCTCATTGGGTTGGTTTGTGACTTCAGGTTAATTAGAAATGAGACATTGTTTTGATATACTTTAGAGTCGACCATTGATCTTGAACTCAGTTCCTGGAGGACAACAGCTCTGCACAGTATAGCTCAAACCCTAATCAAACACACCTGATCCAGCTAACCAAGGTCTTCAGGATTACTAGAAACGTCCAAGCAAGTTTGATTTGGAGCTAAACTTAGCAGAGCTCTGTCCCTCCAGGAGTTTGAAACCACTGCTTTAGACTAAGGCCGGTGACACACTGGATGCGTGGCGTGAGCGTGGCGTTTCTGATGCGTGTCAGCTGCGTTGCGTTTTCTGTGTCTTTACACACCAGAACCGTGCCTGCCGCGGCGCTGGCGCGCTGCTGCATTATCATTTTTATTTAATGCCATGCCAGCAATCTGAGCTATCTTCATGGCAGAAATTCAATTACAAAAACACAAATATCATATAAATACTAAACCTACCATTATAACCAATAGCTGTAGCAACTGAGTCCCATGCCTTCTCCTTTTTTCGTGGATCTTTATAGCAAGGATCCTGTGGATCGTACAATTGTCTGTGTTTCTCCACCTCTTCAATTAACCTGCCGTCGTCCATTGTTGCAAACT
>JAUCMS010000045.1:10630345-10663048 GCA_032357445.1 Enteromius radiatus
TCGGCACCCAAGTATCGGAATCGTATCGAATCGGGAGGTAGGTGTATCGTCCCATCCCTAATATATATATATATATAGTATCTGCCAGTAGATGAATCCAGAAGAACTTCCCAAGGCGCTATAAGCAATACATTAGCACCTTCTTCTCTTCCCTCTTTCCATCCCCCGTGTTTCTGAGAAGCATATGGTGGCACACCCAGTCTGTCTTTCATGTGGTGCCTGAGTGGGTCCTGACCCCACCACCCCTCCCAGTGAAGACGCCTCTGTACATAGACAGTGATACAGGCATGATGGTGGTGGTTGGGGCAGGTCTGAGTGGATCTCTCCAGAGTGATTCCACATGTGCCGTGCAGAGCTCCGTAACGAGTAGGAGGATACCATCTCACAGACCCACCTGGAACTCATCAGAGATGCCAGTTATTTTAACAGTAGCTCTGTCTGTGTAGTATTTTGTAATTCTACACATCCTACTGAATTGGCAACATGCATGCCAGAAAAGCACAGCTGAGAGCCTGAGCCTGATTTGAGTTTATTTAAAATCATTACGTTCTTTTTTTACAATGAAGATCCAAGATAATGGTTAACATTTACATTTGTTGCATAAAATCTTCTTTATTTATGTGACCCTGAACCACAAAATATTAAGGATTAAGGAAGCATCATGTTCCATGAAGAAATTTGGTCAATTTCATAACGTAAATATTTCAAAACCTAATTTTTACCACCAGATTCCGGATTTTTAAATAGTTGTATATTAAATATTGTCCTGTCCTAGCAAACAAATATTTTTTTCAAAGACAACTGTTTGGCCGAATCTGACATTAAATCTTCCATAAATGTTGCTTTTTATGCTCCAATAGTGTTAAAAATTATAGTTATTCAAATTATGTAATGATTGGTTTTAGTTTGAATCCGTGAATCAGATATCAGAATAACACTCAATAAGCGCAAAAGAGTTAATCAGCCTTCTTTAAAACTGTCACATGATCCTAGAGGACAGGGACCCAGCCCACGTCAGTTACTCTCTGGGCTCCCGTCATATTAAATGAATGCTATTGATCTCTCACCTCTGTCCCAGAACTGGGCTTGGACTCATTCTGTACACTTCCTTTCTGTATTCTGTCTATAAATAGGTTCTCATTCAGTGGCATTAAGGATGTGAGGTATACAGGGAGCAATAATCTAATTTGAGACACTTCCACGCTGTATTTTCTGTGCTCAGGGTTGACCCAGGACTGATGTGGGCTGGGTAGGCCAGAGCAGCCCAGTGCTGGAGTTGGAGTGGGTCTATATTTACATCCCTCAAGCCCACGCCCTAAACTCTCCAAACGCTTGAAATTACACTCTGCTTTAAATTGTGGAGAAGAAAGTGTGAGTTTGGTGCTGGTTAGTTTGAATTTGGGTGAAGTTGACTCACTGTCTAGCCTTCTCTGTGCAGTGAATTCCTTTGTGCAAAAGCAAGGAGTGGCAGCCGTACGGTCAGACATGTCACTGATCCTCATGAGATCTCAGTCACACACACAAACACACACCAGCGTCTGAGAGTCTCATGTCACTGATGCCAAGGCTAAATACGTAGTTTGTGTACCCAGTAGTTTGAAGAACAGTTGTTTGTCTGGCCCCCATCCCACCTATGACATGTAAATGACACTTGAACTGTAGATCATTCTATCACTGTTCCCATCTCTCGCTTCTTATCTCGTTGGGGCATCGGTTTAATATTTCCGAAATGATAGCAGGTGCCTGTTCTGCTTGACTCATCTAGAAGAGTCATGAATCTGTTAGGTGTGCCTGAGGGTTTTACAGGATCTGGGATTGTTATACTGAGATGATAATCTCACACATGCATCATTACATTTCACATTTCATCTTTTTTTAATGTTTAGCTTCGCAATGAATGCACAGAAAGATTTATTTTTTTCAATGCATGTTCTGGGAGATATACATAATATATAATTCAAATTAGGGATGCGCTAATTTTACAATTCTGACTAATAACAATACTATTTTCATGTTACGTCTGATTAATACTATTTTGTATGATAAATTGGTGCTTAGTTGAGACTTAAAGAATAAATTAAACAGTTATTAA
The DNA here is from genome assembly GCA_032357445.1 of Enteromius radiatus. Lineage (NCBI taxonomy): Eukaryota > Metazoa > Chordata > Actinopteri > Cypriniformes > Cyprinidae > Enteromius > Enteromius radiatus. The sequence goes on from JAUCMS010000045.1 coordinate 10,632,438, forward strand.
TTTGTTTGTGTTTTTATAGATTGCCTTCAAATCAGTGTAAGATGATGCTAAATGTAAAAACTAAGGAAATTCCCATATCTACCAATTGAAAAAAACTAAATAAAATTAAAAAAAAATCTTATTTGATATATTATACATGTCTAATTTGCTAAGCAGGTTCTTTTCTGGCAAAATCTGGCAACATTGTTACTTAAGCAAAATAATCTTGGCTCACAAATTTGATTTGTGTTATCATCATGGACTTTGTGTGACTTATTTGTCAACTATGTGTGTATAAACCCCTTGTGCATCATTTTCCCAAACATCAGTAGTAAAGTCATAAACAAATGATCTCACAGTGGAATCCCTTGTTGCTTTGCGGGCAGTGATGGGATGAGATGTGGAGTCTTCCCATGCTGCCGCTGGCCATAATGAGACCACAGGCACTCAGGACTGTGTGAGAGCTGGTGCCATCCAGCATGTGGCAACACTTTTAGATTCCCCAAATCTTGTCTTTGCTTTAAACATCACACAGCACTCTGTATTAATCTCTCATGGGCATGACAAAAAGCAATGCGATTCAAGAGATTTTCTGACCAAATCTGGCTACACTGATGTACTGAAAAATCTTTACAATTGAGGATTTTGCTCGCAAGGCAAAACATGATAAAAATCCATCTTCTTTAAAGCTATGTAAATAGGTATCTACAGGTACCTGCTTTAGAGTCTGGCCTTGGTCATTTTCCAGTCCTGTTCAGCCTCCCTCCCTGTATTTTTCTAGATGTTTCCACACCTGTCACATAAAACCTTTTTTTGATTGTTTTTCTTGATGATTGATGAAAGATGATTCTGTAGGTTCAGCTTTATAAAAGCCCAGTGAGATTCTTTATTGGAATCTAGTTCCATGTGAAAAACATTTGTAAAATCTCTCCATTGCGCAAAAGGTTCTTTAGTTTATTAAAATATTCTTAAGGAAAAAAGGTGTCTTTTAAGAACTATTCCCTGAAGAGTTCTTGTTGAACCAAAAATGGTTCTTCCATTGCAAAACCCACTTTTGAAACCTTGAGTGGTCAAGTGTCTGATCTGGTGTGACCCATAAACCCCAAATAACTGATTAAACAGAATCTTTCGTAATACTTTTAGTGTATCCCTAATTCCTCTTCCCCTGCAATTAGCTATAAAACCTTTAAGCTTTTTTGAGAGCCAAGTGTGCCCATGCTTCTCTCTGAAGCAGCCTCTCCAAACGACTAGATTTTCTTTTGTCAGTTTGTTTGAGGCAAATTACATTATGAGCTCCATCACCCTCTTCAGCCGTTTTAGGATGTTTAAGCGCTGCTCGCCTAGCAACCGCAAGGCGCAAGCCTCTTCAGATGGTGCGGCATCTCCCTGGCAACCTGCCTGGCAGGGGTCACTGCGGTCAGGCTTTTGTGAACCCCCCCAACTCCTCTTCCCGTGCGAGGCGGGCCCTTTACATCGGGGTGAGTGTGTTTAGAGCACGTGTGCTGTGGTGTGGAGGAGGTGTGTGTGTGTGTGTTGAACTGTGTTGAATGTTTGTGGAGCTCAGGGAGGATAAACAGAGACGGTCATGCCTGTCAAAGGGATCAGATTCTGGGGCAACAGGAAGAGAAGAAGCCCTTACTCAGGTACAGCCAGTGAGGAAGTGAATGAGAGCATGTGCTTGCTTTGTTTGTTATGTCTCATAATTGAACTGAGGCTGTGTGTTCAGAGTGATTGACTTTTTAAGTGTAACGTGTTGTTTATTTGTTTTAAAGTAAAAGCATCTGTCTGTGTCTGCGTATTGCATATTATGCATTATAGTTGGATATATTGAAATTGGAATAATATATTTGTGTATATTTCTTTTTGATTTTATTTTGCCCAAACTGGCTTTGTTTTTAAATTTTTGCAATTTGTTTTTTCTTTAGTCATTTTAATTGTATTTTTTGCAGCCATTCCTTAGTATATTGCAGTATGTTATTAAACATGCATACAATTCTTCATGCTGCCCTGCAGAAGTGGATTTGTGCACCTCCCTGAGTCTCTGACTCCGCCTCTTCTTTGTCCATGACTCCTCCTCTGACTGATTGACAGCTGATCACTCACAGTGTATTTTTGTGAAGTACAGATTAGGTGCCACTTTTCTCTGGGGGGCAGAACAAAATGAAAAATGTAGACTATCAGACTTTTTCAAACAATCGAAAAATCATTTCTGTTGTTTGTTTGAGCATGTTGGAGAGATATGTTCATGAAGTTTATTTTCCTGACCTATACAGGCCTTTTTATTTAAACAATGGTTAGGGCAGAATTGGCGGGCAGCTGTGGAGGGGTATGAAGAATCTTTTGTGTGGTAGGCTAATTCAGCTGCATTCCACATCTAGAGGTTTTAGTCATTCATCCTTAAAACACACACTGGATAGATACCCCTCCTCCAGCATTCCCTGTGTTTTACACACACATGCACGCATTAGCGTTCTGCCAGTGTTCATTATCAGGTTTGCATGTCCAGCTGGGTCTCCAAAAAAGTGTTAGATTTGCTTGAATTTATGTTTTAAATTTCTGTAGGAATAAACAACAGAATTGCTACAAGATGAATTAAGAATCTAGTACAACCAGCTGTAACTGACTATCTTTTTTTAATTGCTGTTTTGATTTTATTATTTTACTTATTTAATTTTTTCAACATATGATTATTTTATTCTGATTGATGTAATTTGGAGGGCTGCCGCAGTTAAATAAAATTAAGACACAATTGTGGCAGACAAAATTAATACAAAATACATTTTGAAGAGTTCAATAACATTAACATAGAAAATGTATGTAGTCACAAATTAAGAGACCCTTTCTCTGACAAAATTGTCCACCTTGCACTGTAATAACAGCCACCTGTCTCTGCTCACTACTTATCATTGGATGAATGTTATTTGAGATGAACGTTAATAGCAGGTTAGGACCTAAATGATTACATATGTACTTAATATTGTAGACATAAGGAATTTTATGAGATAACGATGAACAGATTGGTTGTAAATGGGTTTTAAAAGGGCGCTCACTAATTAGCATATGAGAACAATATGTTCTTTCGAATAATACAAGGAAGACACATTATAATGTGTAAAATTTGTCAAGTTTTTAAAATCTTTTTTTTTTTTTTTACTTGACTAATTAGTCTGTTTTGTCTCTTTTCTCTCCCTTAATGCTGCTGTTCCTGACTCTGTGCATTTTCTTCTCCAGGTAAGTCATACAGTCTTAAATTCATTATACTGAACATCTGAAAAGAAAAAGTACAGTACTTTCCATTCGTAAAACTCTTGTAAAAAGACTTTTATGACTTTATCAAATCGTGTTCATGACATACTGTAAATGAAGGGATATATTCAATGGAGTCTTAAAGGTGGAGGAATTTAGTAGTAATTTCGGCAGTGAATGGGTGCCGCCAATCACAATAATCAATTTATAATCTATCCACAATAATCCATTGCAGTCCGTGTCTTGTGAGCAAAATGCTGCATGTTTATAAGAAATAAATCCAGTATTAAATTGTTTTAATGTTAAATTGTCACTTCTGGCAAAAATATCCAGTAGTATATAATAAAGTTTCCAGTGTGGAGCTTTGTAGCTTTTCACTTCACAAGATAGTAACTGATGGACTGGAGCCGTGTGGATTACTTGTGGACTATTGTGATGTTTTTATCAGCTGTTTTGACTCTCATTCTGACGGCACCCATTCACTGGTAAGCAAGTGATCTTGGATGGTAAACTTAACTGAAGTCTGTGAAAGTCAGGCTCTACTGACATTTATCACATGACATGATTCATGATGCACCGCTCTGTGTGAGTGTAATACAGGAAATTAGCCCTTATTCCTGGACCTCACGGGTCACGGTGTGCACGATGAGCCTGCTCTCTGTGAGTGGCTGTCTGTGCAGTCAGGGCTGTTGATTTACACCCTGGTGTTAAACCCCGGAGCGGGGCAGAGCAGAAGGATGGGAATGTTCAAGAAACCTGGCTGTGGAATGGAAAAATGTCCTCAGGGATGGGACAGTCTTGGAGAAAATGGAACATGGTTCATCAGTGTTTATTTGGGAGATAAATGCCAGAGTCTTTAAAGAACTTTGCAGTAGTCTAGCCATTATTCTGGTGTTTAATCTAATTATTATTCCCTGAGAGGAAATGTGACGTTGGATGCAAAATAATCCAGGTATGAGGTCATTATGAGAAAGAGAAGCTTGTGCCCCTGTGTGTGTGTGTATATATGTGTGAAGACCTTCAGGCTTGTTTCGTCTCATGGGTTATTAACTCTCATATATTACTGTTCACATTATTACTCCTTGTTTTTGCCTGAGGAGAGAGAAAACTATCCAACTCTGTTCATAATTTCTCTCTCTCTTTCCTTTCTTCCACCTTTCTCATTCCTTTTTTCAAACTATTTATTTGCTTTACTGTCCAATGGGAGTTAAGGGATGGGAATAGGAACCTTTTTTTCATATATATTCCCCATGTTCTGCTAGTAAGACCACCAAACCTGTAACATGCTCCTATGAAATCATATGCATATCATGTAGCATGTATGACATTATATGTGATATATGTACACTACTATTCAAAGGTTTGGGGCTGGTAAGTCTCTTATTCTTAATAAATTCTTCATTTAATTAAGTTTAATTAACTGAATAACTGAAAATAACCAATTTCTGTTTTTGTTTTTTTATATTGAAGTAATTTATTCCTAATTATTTCCAATGCCTTTACGCCGGTCTTTAGTGTCACACGATCCTTCAGAAACCATTCTAATATGCTGATGCTGATACTTCTCATTGTACTTTTTTATTCATTTTTCAGGATTCTTTGCTTATTAGCAAATTCAAAACGACAGCATTTATTTGAAATAGACATATTTTGTTACGTTATGAATGGTTTTACACTTTTGAATGTGGAAAGAGAAGATTAAATAAAAAAAAACTTCATCTCCAAATAGTAGTGCACACAATATTCAGATATTTTATGATAATAAAAAACACAATCAGTATTTTTGATCCTGAGACTAATTATGTTTTATATGTTAAAAATATTAATGAGAAAGATTTGAAAAAAAATCTACATTTCAAAAATCAAAAGTTAATTGCTGCAATGAATGTGGCTTTTCATACAAACTTGAGAGCTTGCATTGTGAGAAAGTTAATGAACCAGTTGTCTGGCTCTCTCACACCTGTAGACAGATAAGGACCTGTCTGCCTAAAGTCATGTTTATAGGAGATATATCATGGAAAACAGGATTCCATTGCTAGGGAGGCACGGCCAGGAATGTTATCATGGGCCTGGGAGAGAGGAGGCCCATCCATAAAAAAGTTGTCCCATAAAAACTGTATAAACCTATATTTTACATATAGTCTTGGAGATACAGTAGAGAAGCACAAACTGCCTGCTTTAGATAAAAGGGTGAGGAATACTTAATAATTATTATTTTTTATTTACTAGTTTATTTATTTTTTGCTTTGATTAACATTTGTATGTGTACTTTCAGTAAAATAAAATGCAAGTGCAAAATAGGGCCTTTGTGATTATGCTCCTTCTGCCACAACTTCTCTCTCTTTCTCTTTCTGCTTGACTCTGCTTCTGCTTCTTATCAGTCTATGAGGAGAGTGGTATGCCCAATGACTAGAAAACATTCCTCTACATTTAATCTGTGCAGCGTTCTGTCTTTTTACTCTCATCCTCTTGCTTGGCAGTGATAAATCCTTTTTGGTTTTACCATAGCAAATACATCATTCAGAATCTACTGACTGTATGCATATGCATATTGCATAAGGGTAAAAATAACCTTCTCTTGATCAAGCACACATGCATACAGTCATTGTCTAGTATTGGGATATAAATCTGTTCTGAGAAATGTGCTCGTGTACTCTTGATTTCTCCTCAATATGGCACTTCCCATAAATCTGTTATTGTTATTAAAGCATTACAGGCACAAATCATGTGACTTCCTTAATTCCTTAAAATTGTGACCCTCCTTAAGTAATATCATTTGGACTCTTCTAATAGCATGGCAGAAAATTATGAGTTTCAAACTTCATATTCTATTCATGGAAACTGCCCTATACTGTATATTCTTCAAAGAAAAAAAAAAGACTATGTTACAGTGAGAGTGTCCATAAATGAAGAAGATGGGGAAAATATAAAGAAATGAAATAAATTAAGTTTCTACTATGTAGACTGATGATTTTTACCCTGCACATGGTTTAATGCAGACAGACATGCATGATCCTCTTCATGAGTTTTTAGGTGTTAATAAAGGCATTATCACTAGAAGTTTACAGCCCATAATAAAGCCTAAATTGGTCTGTTGTGAGGCCTTTCATGAATCTCTTTATGACAGGTCGCAGTCTGACAGACTTGGGTCATTCCTACATCAGGGTCGAGGCCGCATCCCTCATTGAAATCCCAGCGACCCTCTGTCATTCACATTGGGCTGCCGTCTTCATCGGCGTGCGTCGGTTGTGTCTGACAGCTGGATGTGTCTGTGCGTGTGTGAGTTGTCTTGCTTCCCGCTGCAGAGGGCAGAGCGCCAGCCCTGTGTCGGCCGCCCTATTGTCACGGTAACAGACGGCTCTCAGCCATGCGTCTGCCTGATCAGCATAACACAGGCTGACTTTCTCTCTTGACCCCTCTTTCTCTCACCTCCTCTTAAATCAGACAGTAATGGGCCCACGGAGAGTGAGAGCGTATGGTTCGCTGACAAAGGAAGGTGGGAGAGAGTTGTAGGGAAGGGATCTGCTCTTCAACTTGGTTTATTTAAACGGAAAGGAGACGGCTGTAGATTAGCTGGGGGCCACGGTCCCTCACACTTCAGCGACTCTTACTCACACTCTCTGCTTTTCTTTTCCTTTCTCCTTCAGTTAGATTAATCACCTCAGTCTCAGAGCTGAAGAAATTAGCCTTTTGGGTGACCAAGCTTTTTTTTTTCTTGTATTGGAGGCATAAAATCGTACCTTTCTAAGTAATAATGCCTTAAAATATCTTAGAACTAAATCTTAATATCTGAATTTTATCCTAATATTTCCTATAGTGTGTATAGCTTATATTTGTATAATTAATTTAACACTAAATCAACTGGAACATTTAAACTTACACCATTTCCACAAACATGAAGCAGCACAGTTCTTAAATAATAATACTGTGATAATCATAGGAAAGGTTCACTAATTAACATATTAGAAGGATTTCTGAGGGATCATGTGACGCTAAAAATTCAGCTTTGGCATCACAGCAATAAATTACACATTAAAATACAGTAAAATAGATAAGGACAGTTTTGCTTTGTATGACTAAATAAACCTGACAATGTTAGCTTACACAAGCACTGACTGAAATTGACATCTTGAATATGTTCTGATGATATAAGATCTGATGCCACCAAAGGACCGTTTAGCAGTAGTTAACAAAGTGAATCTGGCACTTCCCACAAGAAATCATCGTGTTTTCACGCTCCACACTGGTGATTCTCATCTCTGGAGAACCGTTGAGGTTTGTGGCGGGTTGCCAGGTTGGCTGTCAACAGATCAATGGGACATGTGGAGTCTACGCCAGTTTAATTCTCCTACTGATTGTGACTCTTTTCTGAGAGGTTCCCTGGGGGGCTCCAGGTCTCTTAGTATGCTAATCCAACAGCATTAGATAAGCCTAGCTTGGCTCTCTGTTTAGCCTTTGCACAAACATTAAGACAAATGAGAGATTTTGTTGCCAACTAAAAGAAGTTGGAAAGTCCTCATTGATGAAAAAGATTTTGCCTGCTTATAAAACACAGTATTCTTTATTAGGACCTGGAAAGCTCAATTATAAAGATAAAGACAAAGAAAGAGTTTTTTTTTTCTTTCTACAAATATTAAGATCAAAGTATTATAATAGTGAGCTTTACTATGTTATGTTACACCAACAAAAGTCATTATGTTTATTTTTTGCTAATTCATTTCTTAAATGTTTTAATGATTTGATGTAACAAATAGACATTATTTTAGAAGTTTTTCCACAAGTCATCACTGCAGTTTCTTCCATTTTGTTATCATGTTATCAATCGTTTATTATGTATAAAAACATTTAGGGGATTTCTTTACATTTCTGGTTAAGTTTGTAAATACTATTTTTTGTAATATATTATTTTCATAACATTTATATTAATTCTTTGATAAATCTAAGAGTCTGGTCTTGTTAACTGGGGTTATATTTAAACAGTTTAGATACTGTAGGTGTTTGTAGAGCAGATCTGCTGTCCTGGTCTCATTCCAGTCCTGTGAGCTCACTGTGATGATCCTGCACTTCTCCAGGGTATGCCCTGGGCGGTTCCGGCTCCACACACACTCACATATTCATACGTCATACATCAAAGTTATAAACACATTCATCGCATGTCTTTCTGCATTCCCATACAAAAACATTTGGGTGAGACCTGAGTGATATTGACAGTATGTATGTGCATGTTTATGTGGTTTATGAGGACACAAATTTGCATAATGACATGGTTATGACATAGGTATGTCAGGACATTTTCAGTGTTCCCGTAATTTAAAAGGCTTAAAAAACATACTAAATTATGTTTTTTTGAAAATCTAAAAGGCAATTTAAGGCAATGTATATTGCATAATAAAAAAAAAGTAATAGTATTTTTTGTCCTTCAGCACTGTAAAATATGTATTTGTTATTTTACTGAGAGACACTAGTTGGTCTAATGAAGACTAATTTATGTTACCACATAAATGTATTCCATTTTGAATTTAACTTGAGGTTCATGTAACATTTAGCATAAATTCAGCAAAACTTACACTGTCACAATCCTCGCGGCTGTCATTTGAAAACTTGTTCAGCAGCATGCTTTTAAAACCTTGCATAAAGCATGCAAACATGGCAACAATAGTTACTACACACCTCCATTTAAAACACACCTACACAAACAGGCCAGCTGTCAGTGTGACTAATACCAGGAATCAGGGTGGAGCATATGACTTCTGCTAATGAATAATATCTCTAGCAATACAGTGTATGATTGATGTCGTAATACATTAGTGGTGTATAAGCAGTTACTGGGAACCAAACGAAAAAAACAGGAGCAGGCCTGACTTTGTCAAAACCTTTGAAGCTGATATCTTGAACGGTATGCAGGTTTCTTTGACCTTTATAGGCGTAGCGTGCAGAGAATATGTGGAGGATCACATACGACCACTCTCACGGTAGCCTACAGCTTCCTCTTTTTTCCGGGATAGCAAGATAAAAGGAGGAACAGGGAGCAGTGTTTCTGGATATACGACACTTCTCTTTTTCTTTTCCTTCCTTTCATTCTCTCCCTCCCTCCCTTTAGCAGTGTGACCCGTCAGTGACAAATGTTAGCAAAGCCACTCTGTCGTGACATGACACACACTTAGAGGAAGGGGAAAGGGCTGCTGACAGGATGGCCCAGAACAGATGGAATCTAGACATCACCCCCACGTCACGTCACTCCGTCAGACATGCACACAAACATTTACACTGCCATCCAAATCAGGACATGCCACAGACATACATTGTATACAATTAATAAATAAATTCTATAGATTTAGGTCCTCTCTAACCCTACATTTTACTACCGATTCAAAAATTTAAAAACATAATAATACTTACATTCAGCAAGGATGCATTACAATGATCAAAATTAAAAGTCATACTTCTGTTCGTCATAGAATTGTGAAATTGTATCCAAAAAATATTAAGCAACATTTCCATTTTCAGCCTTGATCATAATAACTGCTTCTTGAACTCAGCATATTAAGGGTGATTTCTAAATTATCACATGACACTAAAGACTAAGTGAATTAATTGCTTATAAATATTCATTTTTTCTGTAGCTCTAAATGCTTACATTTGCTTAAAAAGTCTGAGTGGACATGAACCTTTGACGTCAGTGTGATATAACAGACAGAAGACTAGCTGATAAATATAAATATGAGACTAGCTGATACGTGATTTTATGATTAATTGCAGTTTATCCCTGCTGTGCTCAACTCGGGCAGTCCGTTTTATCTTTGTGTCAGTTATTTTCACTCTCTTCCTGTGCTTTAGCTAGCAAGTCCTCTAGGTTGTTTCATTGTGAGCTAAAGTGAGTGTGTGTGCACACTGTCTGTATTGTGTTTGTCTGCGTGCATTAGTCATTAGGGAGTTTAAGCTCTCTGATAAAGGCTGTCGTGTTTTAGAGCTGACTCTATCAAGCCATCTGACTGGTTTTAAATGGCTTTTGTTTCTATTCACTGAAACGTCAACATCTTCCAACCCACAATGAGCATGCAGGGGTCACTGTTCAGGGCCGAGGGGTCAACACCTGCCTTACTTCTTGCTATAACATGTTTGTAATTGGTTTTACAGGCATTCAAGCATTTTAAATACCTTGTGAAGTAAAATGTTCTGCTGTTATATGACAATTATTAGTATTATTTATCTTAAAGTTAGATGCCTTTGCTAATGCACATAAAAAAACAGTACTTGTCACTGCTTTTGATAATAAACATTGTCTCTTTTAAAGGAAAGAGTTGTGTCCTTTTGGGCCTATTTTTACATGCTGGATAAAGCATATAAAAGATTTTACCGCCCCCTAGTGGTCGGTGTCCAAACAGGCTCAGGAGGGTCATGACTGAATATTTAAATTATTGGTGAATAATTTACAAAAAGATCAATTCATTATCTAACAATGAATAATACATTTGTATTCATTATAAGTTAAATAATATTAACGGATAAACCTTTTTATAACCTACCTAGGCCTATTAATACATTTGTAAATATTGAATTTAGTTAACTGCATTAGTTAAGGCAAGGTTAAATATTGAATTTAACCTTGCCTTAACTAATGCAGTTAACTAATATTGACATTATTGTTAAGTGTTACTCAAATATTGAACTATTTGACCTAAAATCATGAAGCAGATGTAGAATTTCAGCTCACATGATCTAATTGTGAAAGATCTTTGCAGGTTGTAAGTTCAAAAATGGTATACATCGAGATTCATGATCTCAATGAACTGGTAAAAACATTACTAGTCTATTTTTTGCTTTTTTTATAACCAGGTAGAACTTAGAAGTACTAACAGTAGGCAGTGGATAAGCAGGGCTTGTCCTCAGCAGACTCTGTTACCTGGAAACTTCCTCCTGAGGACCCCCTCTCAGGAGAAATGCAGCTCTCATCCTAGTCATGATGCTTCCTCCCAATTATCAACTACACTCTTAAAAATAAAGGTCACAATGCCATAGAAGAACCTTTGGTTTAAATGGTTCCATAATAAAACCTTTAACATCTGAAGAATCTTTCAGTAGCATTAAAGGTTCTTTGTGGCAAAAGAAGGTTTTTCAGATTAAAAGAGATGGTTCTTTGAAGAATATTTGACTGAATGGTTCTTTGTGGCACCAAAAATTATTATTATATGTCATTTGCTGTGAAGAACCTTTTTTTTAAAGAGTGTAGCTGGAAAAGTTTTGAGGCATGAAGACAGAGAGTGCTGTCTGACTTGAATAGTTTACTGAAACATTCTGTCATTATTTGTTCAAAAGTTGTATGGTTTTCTTTCATCTGTAAAACATAAAGGAAGATTTTGTTGTTGTTGTTGTTTGTCCATGGAGTGGAACTCAATGGTCATTCAAAACTGTTTGGTTTGTAAAAAAAATCTTTTTGTCCTTACATAAGCGTCAAGATCAAAATAGTAAATTATGACAACATTTCCATTTTTGAGAGAACTATGCCTTTAATGACAATAACATTTGGTAGAATTGGCCAGAATTGTAGGACAGAGTGACTCAGAAAAAGTAAAGCAAACTTTTTGGGGTGTTTTATGGCTTCTGGTTTCACAACACACACGCACAGAGACATGCTTGGAAAAAGATACACTCATGGACAAACATCCTGTAGAATACCTGCTTCTTTTATTATGGGGATTCCCATAATAAACCCATTTTTCTCATGGACAAAGGTAATGGTGAATTTTATAATATAGAATAAAGTTTATTGAAAACAGACAGACCAAACTTGTGTGTCACACAAATGTTACATTTGTACAGACTCTGCCCCTTCCCTGGACCCTGTCCCCTCAAACACTGCCTGACCTTCACCATCCCAGGAGCACGATGAGGACACCAGTTCCCCTTTTATTTTTGGACACTTTATTTTCTGTATTATTTTTGTAAATAAAAAGCCTCTCTGAGGCTTGACGCCACTCCCACTGTGTCTGTCGATGGCTTGTCCCATTGACAGTATATATATACTGTGTGTGTGTATATATATATATATATATATATATATATAATTGAATTACATGCAGAAGCTAGTTTATTATGAATGGCACAATATGCTATAAAGCCCCATTGCAATTTAGTAAGAAAACACTAAAGTCGTAATTACAATTTAAGTAAGAAGTTTGAACACTGTTGACAGAATTTATAGTTCTGTATTCTTTTGATCTATGTGTAAAATTATTTTTTTAATTTAGCATTCTGTAAAATGTAAAAAAAGGAGTATGTGTGCATGACATAAGATGCTGTTGGATTGCATTTTAGTCTTATTTATTAATATATTTACAAGGGGGGACTTTATATAAGTGAGTAGTAAAGGCTTGTATTACACACAGCAGGCCTGGTGTTGCGTGCAGAGGCAGAGCAGGTTTATGCTTAAGATGATAGATCAGAGTTCCTCCGTTGAGTCCTGTGTAGCATACCAGAGAGAAAGGAATGTGTTGAGGAGGTCACCATGGGTCAAAAAGTATTTGCAGGACCTTGTTCTGGAGGTGATGGCCAGCCTCTCAGGTTCATGAGAGCCAAAGTTCAGGGGTCACCCGGAGGGTTCTATTAGTTATGGGTCAACTCATGATGTCTCTGTGAATAAGAAGTGATGAGAGCATTGATAGCTCAACTTATCTTTAACGGCTTATTCCTGTTCTCTTCTCCTTCTCTCCAGTGCTTCTTTGCTTCATTGTCTCCATGTTTTCAGTATAAACACAATTCAGTGGTCAGACCATACTGAATTAAACAAGCACAGTTTTGCAATATTCTCCCACATAAACAAATGAACCCACAAATACACATACATGCACATATTTTATATAGTCCTACAGACACGCACACTTCATATTCACAACGACAAATAAACCCAACTCGTAAAAATGTGGGGACAGAGCACAATAAAATCCTTCCCTTGGCGTTTTGGTAAGCACTTACATTTTTAAAGCTCAATTAAAATGGTTCCTCAGTGCTTGGCCAATTTGGAAGCCACTTCGTTTAGTAAACAAAGATCTCCAAGCAAAACATGGAAGCTAACTGAATGAATGTAAATGTGAGAGACTTAATTTTTTAACTTTAATTTTTAGATTTATATATTTTTTTTTCTTATTTTCTTTATTAAAAAGACTGGTGTCCATAGTGATGACTTGTCTTGAGTGCAAAACCTAATTGTGAATGTGAAGCCTTTACCTGTTTTTAAAGAGAATGCTCAGAGCATGTGAAGGTGTTGATCGGGTGAAGAAAGCTATGCCTCCTCCCCCTATTTTTGGGTTAGCGATTATGTGCACAGATTCATGACATGTCTTCTTTCAGAACACTGCTCAAGTTTCCTCTCTGACCTGCCGTGTCAGCAGGCAGAAACATTTGCAACATCAGTCCTGTTATAACTCTAGAAGCCTGCTGGCTGCTGCTGATTGGCTGTTGTAATGGACAACAAGGCCAGAATCATACTATGTGCTATCACAAGTCGTGCAATAATGCATTCTTGCTGTGTTGTGGAAGTAAAAGGCTTTGTACTCAAGGGGGCGATAGAGCTAACTCCATTAATAGGACAATTTATGCATACTTTTGTTTTTCTTTGAAAATACAGAAAAAATGCTGTTCTTCCAAACTTTCAATCCCTCAAAGAATCATGAAAAAATTACCGGTTTCATATCTTCCGCAAATAATATTAAGAGGCACAACTATTTTCAACATTGATACTGATGAGAAATGTTTCTTAAACACCATATCAGCATTTCAGAATCATTTCTAAAGCATCATGTGACACCGAGGACTGCTGATAGTTTAGCTTTGCCACCACAGGGATTAATTACAGTTTGAAATATAATCAAAAATGGGTTATACTATCAGAAGTTCAGAACCTCTGTAATATGTTCTTAAGCAAGATTTTACTTTTTTGCAGTGCTGTGTCAGTTGATTACTCGAAAAAATCAAATTGAATTGTAAAACTACATTTGCATAGCTATAAGAATTTACATTCATATATTTGTATAGTGTACGCTCGCTTATGTAGTTTGTTTGACGTTGTTTGATATGCTTGCTGCTTTGCTTTTGCTGTAAATAACAGAATAACCTAGTTTTGGTAAATGCCGGAGCTATTGGTCAGACTATATGTCTTTATTCCAGACTGATTGTATGTTTTATCTCAGCAGTTGGGCGCTTGGCCCTGGTGAATTATTAACAGCGTTGAGGGCGTGGAGGGGCTGCTGATTGCAGTGCTGAGGATAAAGGTTGGATCGTCTAGCTGTGTGTTTTATGAGAGAGGATCTGTTTGTTATTACATCTGGCTGTGTGGACGTATGGAGGTTTTCTAGGACAATTCAAGCACTGTGTCGCAGGCTGCTGCGGGGTAAAAGTCTAATCGTTAATTACACACACTGTATATTTATGGCCTGAATTTGTTTGCTTTTCCCGATGTGAAAGTCAAACAACCTGATTGATCTTACTATGTAGTCATGTTTTGAAGTTGGATGGACAATGGTCATTCTGTCATAAATAGAAGGAAGTCATTTTGGGATTTTCGCTGTGGTTAGACAGATAAAATTACACACAGAGCTGATTTAAATGCACACACTCATGCATTCAGATTTTGGCATTTAAAAAAAATATTTAAAAAATACTATGGTATTAACACTTTTTAGGCATGTACCATCTTAATTCCATGGAATTAAGAACCTGCAGATCTCTTAACCCCTCATTTCCTTTGCCTGAGGGCTGTGTGATAATGTTTGTGTGTTTGCTTGTACAAAACACCTCTTTTGCTTTCATTCCAGTGTTTTCCTCCTTCACACGTCGCTGGCATAGTTTGTGCTGGTTAGCTGGATATTCTGGTCTGGGCAGGTCTAGCAGGCTGGTTCTCAATAACGTGTGGGCCAAAGCAAATGGAGGTGTTGGTCAGGAAGCCTTTATCCTGGAAGGAAAATCAGGATCAGACTTGTTTTGCAATTTGTAGTTGTTGTTCTTTTAACTTTAGCTCCTTAAAGGGTTAACTCACACCAAAATGAAAAGTCATTAATTAGTCACCCTCGTGTCATTTCAAACCCGTAAGACAGTTGTTCATCTTCGGAACATAAATTTATATATATATATTTTTTTTTTAAATCGGAGAGCCATCTATAGAGAGCATCACAACTGGAATGTTCCAATCTCCAGAAACATAGTAAAAACTTTGGTAAAACAGGTATATTTTGGGGTGAACTAACCTTTTTGACGACAGTCTTAAAATATAACGATAAAGATAAATAAAATATAAAATACATTGATAGCGATAGTGTACCAATGAATTATTTACTTCTTACAAGGCTAATTAATAAAATGATCATTTGTGTGAACTATTTCTTTCTACCCTATTTTGGAAGCCTTTGTCTTAGAGAATAGTAAGAGGAGGAGAGAGGTAAACCCAGAGGAGGAAGAGGAGTCCAGTCACCTTTCCATGTTTGCTGTGCAACTGGAGGGGAGGGGCAAAGATCAGAGAGGAGTAAGGGAGTGGTTGGGGGCTGGTTTAAGGTCATATTTCACCAGCACTCTAGTTGTTTGAAATACTAAACTTCCAATCCCACAGTCAGTGTTATGTGGGTGCTCTCTCTGGACAACTGTCACCAAGAGATCAGGGGAACGCCTGCCTGGTTTGGCACTCTGCAAGACTGACTATTCAGCCTATGCGTGTTGAAGTCCCAGGTGAGTGACAAACACTCTCACGTAGTCAGAGTCAGGAGTCAGGAAGAGTATCCGGTGGTGGCTGTACTCAGCGGCGGGGAGATAACACGGTACATGGCGACAGAGGCACCTGGTCCGGTTACCAGCTAATGAAAAGGAAAAGGACATTCGATCTCATCCATCATCACGTATGAAACTTATGCTGGCTATGTCTTTCCAGGTGTGCTTAAGCCAGTGTCACATGGATGTTGTAAGATTATCACTGGTCATTATAATAGGAGTATTTACAGCAACTAAAACTGGATGTTGAACCTTCTTGAGTCTGATTTTGTTCAGTTGAAACTTTAAAGGTGTTCACCAAAAAACAGCCTTTTTGTCAAAGTGGTGTGGCTTTTAAACCGTGTCTCCTGGTGGACGTCAAGCCTCAGTTGGGGGAAGACCGGTGATTTTCCAGCCTGCTGCTTGAGTTAATTACTGCTTGTGGATTGCAGTACTCGTGTTGGGATTTCCAGGACTCACATTGGATGTTTTTTGTTTTTATCTAGTAGACCAAAAAACTGGAAATTGTCATCCAGGTTGCAAGAACACTTGTGGATATTTCATTTATTGGGGAACAGACTTTATTTTCATTCCGCTGGAGCCTCATGGATTTAAAAGACAATCGCTTTATGATCTTCAAACGTAAACCCTGTGAACTTTTGATCCCAGACTTGTGAGGAACAGTTGCCTAACTCGTACTTTTAAGTGGCCACGATCGTATAACCCTGCTTTTAAAGAGGGTATGATGAGGGACAAGCGTTCTGGGTCTTTTAGGGGGGACAGGGACAAGGCAGAAAAAGCCGCCCCGATCTCCCGTGCTCTCAGCTGGCTGAGCGTGTCCTCGCTGTCACAGCAGACCCGTAAACTGTTCCGCAGCCAGACCAGCCTCCATAGACACTCCCACACTCCACCTGAAGTGGATGAAGATGATGATGCCTGGGTGTATGAACCCCAGCACTATATAGGTGAGGGTACACAGTGTGTGTGAGTGTGTGTAATTGTAATTTGTGGTCAGAGATCTGAAAGGCTCCTGTGGTTGCCCCTGTAATGGAAAATTACAATTAAAATTAAATTAATTACACTTCAGTTCAAAGTTGTAGGGCTGGTAAGCTTTTTTGAAATAGTTGTGAGAGAAGTTTTTTCAATTCCCCAATGCTACTTTTATTTGATTACATGTTTTTAGAATTAGAACAAGAAAGTTTGAAAAGAAAATAATTGTTTAATGATTAATCAATTAAAATTTTCTATTCAATTTTAAGAATGTAGTTTCAACATCAAAGTGACATCATAAAAACTGCATATATTGTAAAATATTTAGGGAAATTGTGCAACAAACATGTTAGAGCTTGGACGTTTCGCTTTAAAATTTGCAAGAAGATTTTGCAATGAGATATTGGGAAATGTTTTTATATATATATATATATATATTTAATAAACATTTTTTAGATAAATTTGCATGTTATAATCATTATACTCTAATTTTCACTTCCTGTTAAACTTTAAAGGTTCATTCAAAAGTTGTCATACTATTGTAGCTATTTGGTTGTGCACAGAAAACTGGTGATCAAATTGCTCCATGACATATCTGGTTTAACAGTTAATAGATTCCACCATTGTGTTTGGATTTATTGCTCTTGCAGGAAGTGAGAGAGTAAGTTGTTTACAAGGAGGGAGAACTTAGGTCACTGTCTTTTTTTATTGCATGTCTGTCTTTGTTTGAGCCATTAACACATCTTCCTTATCGACAGGTTAAATGAGGTCTGTAGGGTGGAAGTAGAGAGGGTTGACCAAAGGGCTTTGAGTTAGGAAATGGGAAGAGAGTGCTAGAAAAGCGGGTAAAGCAACTAAAGATGAGTCTGCGTAAATGGGTGATGTCACTGACTGGTGGCGATATGGGTGTGAGAGCTCATGCCAACTGTGTGTGTGCGAACACAAAGAGCAAAGATACCCTCATTGTGCCTGCTGTAGTCAGTCCGTCAGACGCAGCTGAACATCTTAAAGCTCTTTCAATTACCAGACCGAATTACCTTATATTTTGACCTTTTAAATGAAAGTAAAATCTGCATAATTGAGGCAGAGTTGAGTTGAGGTAAGTGAACAGAATTACTTATTCAGGTGTATTTAGCTGAGAATTGCAAGTTGTTCTTAAGTACATTTTTTGTACTGCAAGTTTGTATCTATGAAATCTTTCAGGTTTGAAATTTTCTAGGGTGAGGCTGAAAGCGATTACCAAAAGCAGATCACATCAGTCGGTCTCATGCATATCTCTTTGTGTTGGTCTTAATGTCCAGTGGCACATAGTTTGCTTTGTTAATCAAATGACAAATCTGCCACTCCTGCATGAAAGCAGAAACTCCACCCTGATATCTCTGTAAGCTTGTTGTTTATTGGTTGACCTGTTTGAGCGTGTGTGTGTGTGTGGGGGGGGGGGGGGGGGGATTGGGGGGGTTTGGAGTGGGGCTGTAACCCTATGCTGGTTCTAATGAGATATTCTATCAGGGTAGAGTAAAGTTACTGTACGGGTGATCCCAGTGCTGGACTCTGCTGGTGAAGTAAGATTAGTCTTTCCTCAGCTGTCACTGCTGACTCTGTTGACTCCCACGCTCCATTTGGCATGGCTTTTGACAATCAGATGTTTTGTAGAACAGATTTGCCTATTCATTTGTGTTTCAGCATGAGTGCATTTCCAGCACAGTGATGCTTTATCAGTTGCAAGGTGGGTTTACATTGCATGTGACCTGTGCAAATACCAGGCACGTGTTATTTTTATTTTAGTGCATTAGTATTGTTTTGTGTCATAAATCAGATTTTATCTATCAAACGACACTTCAAGAATTGAGCAATTGGCACGATATGCCAAGCCCCGGCTTAGGAAAATATGTTCTAAGAGCATTTTGCTAACGTTCCGATTAAGATATGGAAACAGTAGTCTGAACATTTAAAATAACCAGTTAAAAAAATTATTTAATAAAAAAAAAAAACATTGTAAGAACATTAAAAATTAAGTGTGTGACGAGACACTTGTCCCACGAGACGAGACGAAATAAGACACTGGGTTCATGAGACGAGACAAGATTTTTAGACTTAGATACCATAGTATTTTGTTTCTTAAAATTAATCTTCAATGATAAAATAAAATGACTGTCCGTGTACAACAGAGCGAGAACAATGCTGAAACAGTGCAAGTCAAGTAAGTGGCATTGCGCATGTATTGAGTTCGTCTGCGTGTGGATGTGACTGTGTGTGAGACGGAACAAAATGCGGAAAGTGAAGTATACCCAGGCCTTAAGTCTGCCTACACTGGATCCGATAAAGCGGCCAATGGAAACTATTTGGAATTGTGTCAGCATGTCATAAATAGAACACGGCAGCAGTTTCCTGTCAGAGATTTGTTGCGCCACATCATACCACTATCACGAGGATATAAGTTCTCGCGAGACCAGTCACAAGACCAGCCACGAGATCTCATCACACCTCTATTACATTTTTTTTTCATTTATCATTTTAATTATTATGGGAATGCTATTTTAGAATGGTCTCTAAACATTCTGAAACAACCATAACATTTTAAATAAAAAAAAATCATGCACAACTAATATATTGACATTTAAAATATTTTAAATAGCATTTTTCCCAATGTATTTATATGCACACAATTCTATGTCATATTCATTCTTGAAAGTAACTGCATAATTTAAATAAAAAGCAAAACAAAAAGAATTGATGACTATTGTATCCAAAAAGATATTGTTTAGTAAATTATTATTTTTGTTTTTGTATATATATCATAACTCATGCTTTATATATTTCAGACACACATGCATGCCCAGTTTTTTTCCCTGAGGCATAGCAGGAAAAACACTCTTTTTCCAAAACAGGAAAAAATACAGGAAATTTTTCCAAAAGCACAGAAATTTCGAGTCTATGTTAAAATCCTGACATTAACAAGCATACGAGGTTCTAAATTTAAAAGATATATTTATTCTTTTGGCACCTACGCTGGTACATGCAAGCCTAATTAAACTGCCCTAACTGCTGCTCCTGTGCTCTTTATTTAAATGCATCCTATAATTTTGGGCTGTCAGGCCCTTGTAGTAGACCCATAATTTTGGAGTGTGGGTTGCCCGGCGACAGGATGTTTTTGCTGGTTCTTCCTGGGACAGGCCTTCCGGACAGAAATGTATGTCGAAAAGACAGGCTTGGAACAGAATCTGTGCTTTTGATGCTTGTGGATTATTAATGAGTTGATTTGGTTAAAATAGTTGAGGTCATGTGGGTTTGGTTCAATGCAGTAGAAACAAACTGAGCAAAGTACTTGTCTGTACTTTTAAATTTACTTAGCTGTTTGCTTAGATTGCTGTTATTAATACAGAATTGACCATCATAAATCAGTGGTAACTCCATCTCTGTCCCATGTACTCTTGAGATAAAAAAAACGAACCTTCTGTTTAATTCGAGCAAATTTTAAACATTTTATATATAGTGAGCATTAATTCCTGACAGGATTATGTCAGTGCGATCACGTCTCACGTCATGATTGACAACCGCTGCCATGCGCGCACGTGACGGGAAAGTGACAGCGCGGGTTAGCGGAGTGCCAGTAACGTTACCACACAACCAGACAGAATTAGGTTTCACGAAGTTTCAGTAAGCTGAAATTGATTTTAATTAATTTTAATTGATTTCTGCTCATTCAGCGAGTCCGTAAAGCCTTTGAACGAGTCATTAAAAGAACTGGGTATCAATAGTGATTTGTTGTAAACGCGCAGTTTGCGAATACAGTTCAATAGAAAGACGTGTTTCTTGATATTATTTTGCTATAACGTTAACTTACGTGTTATTTAGTGCAAACTCATTCACGACTCATTACAATTATTATTTTCTGCTTTAGTGCTGACCAAGCGTTGACAAACGTCCAAGAAACGACACGAGAAAATGTTTTTCGACCGCCATACTTATTAGTTTCCTTTAACGTTACTTTCTTCCTTCCAGAGTATTTTCTGATAACACTATCACAAGTGTTGATGCTTGTCGCTTAAACACGGTGAATGTCATCCAGACTTTGATAACAGCATTGGACTGCATTTATAACTTTTTTTCTCTCTCTCTCTGTTTTTTATGTGCTGTTTGTGATGGGCTGCGGTTTGTGACACACAGGTAAGTTAACATCAGTCTTTTTAAAATAATGAATAATTCTTTAAAAGTTTTTGGCACATTTTGAA
Organism: Enteromius radiatus; assembly: GCA_032357445.1. Taxonomy (NCBI): domain Eukaryota; kingdom Metazoa; phylum Chordata; class Actinopteri; order Cypriniformes; family Cyprinidae; genus Enteromius; species Enteromius radiatus. The sequence goes on from JAUCMS010000045.1 coordinate 10,653,617, forward strand.
CCACTAGGTGTCAGTATTAAAACATTTAGCTAGTTATCTACATTATTGTAGGCTAGCTTGTTTCTCATTTTCTATATCAACAAATTGTGGTTCAGTAGGTTTCACCTGACATTATTCAGTAGTGTTTGTACCTATTTAATTGTTTAAGCTATTATTCTTAATATTATACATTGATTTGATTCTTTTATTTGGCCTAAGGTTACCGACAATATAATGTTGATCCAGTCTTTCACAATATCCTGTGGGCTTCTGGCACAAACCAAAACAAACTATTAATGGAGCATGTAATTGAGAGTAACTTGTACCAAAATAGGACATGCATGCATTCACGAGATCATTAGTGACATGTGACATGGGCTCATACAGTTCCACAGAAAGACACAAAAACATTTCTCATTCATGCATGTAGGACACTTTCGAGCTGTTTGCAGTGTTTTGGCTTTTAGTGAGCATTGATTTTTCCTCTTGCTAAAGTACTCTGTTGTTGTCACCTACCAAAAAGATGCAATTTATATCGCTGTCCGGGTTTGTCACAATTTAGCTCATTAGCAGCGTTATCACTAGTCTTTAAACAAATAATTGTCAACATGTATATATATTGTTTTTTGTTGTTGTTTGTTTTAACGGGTCAGTTGTATCTGTCCCAAATCATGTCAGCATTTTTTGTCTGTTCTTTGTTCAGGTCATTTGACTCTTCCATTGGAAATCAATGAACCTTTATAGGTTTTGGCCTTATTGTGGGCTCACCATTTCAGTGCTCACTAATTTGCTTTAAGTCCACCTGATGTAATTTCCCTTTTCCCCTGCTCTAATGATGATGATAGTGATCCAACCTGCATGTTATAGTGTTTGGCTTCTGTAAATAACCTGAATCTAAACTACATCCATTCATAAATGTTCATTTAAGATGACTGTGGTACACACAGCTGGCATGTAAGCACATAGCTTAGAGCAGTCAAGGATCTCTGTAAAACCGCATGTATTTGGCACACAGTCACAAACAAACAGGACGTCTGTGAAGAGGGTTGATGCTGAAATGGCTAGCCGGGACAGCTGTTAAGCTGTTGCTGGGTTTGATAACATAACCACAGTGTTTGAGGGATTAAGTGATTGTGGTCTATCAGAGCACAGTTCAAAAAGGGGGTAAGCCTGGGCTTGCCTGTGTCCGGGAACTGCTGACTGTCCATAAGCATTCACAGATTCGCTCACACACCTATTGAAACTAAACTGTGCTGTGAAGTGTTTGTATTTGCTTTTAACAGGACAAAAAAATATTATTAGGCATGCAAAAACTGCAAATCATGTACACATTTAGACACTACTGCATTTGGTGATGATTTCTCTCCAGACCTCACTGGACGGCAAAATAGGATGCATGCTTCCATATACGTCTTTGAAAGTGGGAAATACAGAGAGAAAAGAAGGGGAAAGAGAAAAACAAGAGATGGTAGTGAGATGCCGGGGAAAGGGGGAGTGTCTGTGGTGAAAGAACAAGCGAGCTGGAGAGAGGGAGAGAGTGACAGAGAGGGGAGTGTCAGTGAGTTTGCATATGTTCCCCATGAGCAGGCCTGTGTGTGTATTTGGATATGGGCTCGCTCACGGGAGTGGGATTGACATCTCCAGGAATCTCTAATGGACATAGAGCCAGAGACATGTCATGCCTGGAAGGTGGGCCATTTGTGTGTCAATATACATGCATGCTGTTTTTTGTTGAATGTGTCCACATGTCTGTCTGTGTTTGAAAGAAAGAGTAACAGCATAAGGGAAAATGTTTGCTTGATAATAAAAGGGAGGGAGGGTCTTTGTGGTTGGAAAAATCCCTTTCCTCTATTTCTGTTTCCTTTGTTTGTCATTTTCCTTTCCTCTTTCTGTAACCGTTTGTCTTTTTATCTTAATTTAACCTTCTGTTTTTTTCTTCATATATAATGCTGTATATTATAGAATTATTTTTTGTGGGAGTACATGAGTCTGTATGAATTAAATATGTTTCAGCTGAAGATGTAAATGCATTAATTTAGTATTTTATAAGCTTGTGTGTGCTAGTCAGCTGTTGAAGGCACAGTTGTTGCAGACATGTGTCGTGGCATGGTGCTGGCCCGTGTGCAGTGGACACCAGAAGTGTGTTAGTCCAGTTCTCTTGTTCCCTGGCGTTCTCATTATTATGCTTTCTCACTCTGATCTTTTTAGCATTCTAAAGTAAGATGTAAATGATTTTTCAGACCAGTACTAGATCACTTTTGTTGGGAAAACTCTCTTTTGCATTATGATGGGTCGGCACCTCCAGTGTCATATTTGCTGTCATATAATACAAAAACTTTTCTGCTTTTCTGTGTACTTATACAACATTATTATTATAGTTTTTTTTTTACATTTTGCCATTACGTTTATATATATATATATATATATATAATACACATAGACCAATATGTTTTTGGCATGCAACAATACATGGATTTCTGAACTCATCACATAGATGTTGTCCTACTTCTGCTGACTTTTAATGATCAGTATATATTAAAGCGGATCAAGCAGTAAATCTGCTGCTTTGTTGGAAAAAGGAATAGGTTTGTTGATTGTGTAACCAAAGATGCTGCCTCCTTGCCAATTTACTGGATTTTTATTTTTTGAGAGTTTGAAGAAGTAGTCTGATAAGATTGATTAATGACATGTTTGTTTTTCAAGGTTACTGCACAGTAATGAAGGAACAGATTTTTTTATTTTATTTTTTTTTATTTCAGCATTTACTCAAGCCAGATAAACCAGATATAGTGCTCATACTTGTGTGTCTGTGAGAGAAATGTTTATATGGACTTGTATATGTGTGTGTTAAGTGTTTGCTTGTGTCTTGTTTGTGTAACGGGGGTGAGCTCCAGTCATGTATGTGAGTTGCACATTGTTTGGATATAACTGAGGCACTGTGGGTATGCATGGGAGACCTACATAAGTACAGAGTTAACCTATATATAAATAAACTAGCCCCTTGGCATGTTAGACACTTATAAGGGCCATGTGAAGCAAAACGTTTTAGACAAGGTCACATATGTTTTTTTTTTTTTGTCATTTCTCAGTTTTTAGTTTACTTTAAATTAAGTAATTTGTATTTCTTTTTTATTATTCATATTGTGTTTTGTATCTCTGGACAATGACTAGGTTTAGCTTTGGTTTTGTTTTATTTTGGTTTATTTGTACATTCTAATCAAACCCCTTATTTCTAATTGGGTGACCAAATACACTAGTGCTTTCCAAATCAGGATTTGGAGATTTAGAATTTTCATTTTATTATTTAGTTCACATTTATAGTATCCATTTATTGTGTTGCTCTTATGTAAACTCCAATTTTAATTTTATTTAAATATATTTAAAAAACAAATATTTGTAATATTTTAGCCCGTATTATTTATTTATTTTTGTGTATATAATTTTTTATCTTTATTGATTAGATCTCCCCTTGTGAGAACAATTTACAAGATTGCAAAACATAAAACACACTGAGCAGCAGTGTGTTTTTATTTTTTGCTGCCTTGTTAACCTTCTTGTTAGCCTTGATACTGTTTTAGTTATGACCCTCCATGACCTGCACAATCCTGTTATACTTCAGACACCTGTGCTAGTGGTATGTATGAGAGATTCGGACTCTCGGGTTAACATCTCCTACACTTTTGACCTCCATGAGGCTTTCTCACGCTTACTTAATCTGTCACATTCCTCACTGGTTAGTTTACAGCAGGCTTAGTACTCACGTAAAAGTGCTGTTACTTCAGACATTCACACAGGACATTCAAATACTTCCGTAGTATCAAATATTTTCTGAAGAACACTTTTTTTATTTTTTGTGGATCTCTAGCATTGTGACTCTTCTGTATAAAGGAATGAGGATGTGCGTATGTTGGTTACATTCACCTTGTGTTAAGCAGTTTGGTTGACCTGGTTATTCCTGCCCAACCACCAAACAAAAAAAGTGTTTGAAAAGCTTTGTGAATTCAGTTTATTATCCCATCCGTAGCTAGAGGGCGCTGTTTGTCTCTTTGTAACCTCTTCTGCTCACTAAAGCTGTCATGAATGTCAAGTCTACACAATTTGCTGCCTCTGCAGGCTAGCATCACCCAGCACAATTCACTTTAATCAGATTGTATTGAGATTAGCACACGTGATTAAACAAAATATTTAACAGCTACTCAGTAGTACTATGGACTGTTAAGCAGTGAACGTTGATATAAATACATGCAGTATGATTAGTATTTTCCTTGGCCAGAGTTTCTGACTGGGAATGTAATTTGACTAAGGAAATGACTCAGATTCCTTTTCAAGGAAGTTTATGCCTCTGTTTTAAGAAAGATGTGGTTTAATGTTCAATTTATACTAACTAAATCTGTTTAAGCAATTGAGTGCAATGCTTGCTCTGTGTTTGACCTTTACCCTAAAGCCAACAGACATCAACCTGTTTGTGTTGGAAGAGGTACTTGAGGTTTAATTACCTGTAACGTGGGCATCTGTGTGACTGTGTGTCTGTCTGATAATCCGGGTTAAGAGATTACCTCAAGAGGAACCAAACACACTGACCAAAACACCAGTGGCACAAAGAGGATGATAGTTAGTTCTAATTTCTGTCCAGAGAGGTGGAGAGATCAGTAATAACTGCATACAACAATTGTGTTCTCTCACAAAACTTGAAATTAGATCCTAAAGAAAAACAAAACAGTTTGAACTCATGAAGATGTGTTAACATCTTGTGAGATGATTACTAGTATATGAAAGAATTTTTATCAGTTTCAAGATCAACACCTGAACCATCAACACCTGAAAATTTCTAAACTGTGAGTTCCTGCAGAGTAGTAGAGAGCTTGCTTGCTTTATTTATTTATATATTGCTTGCTTGTTTTGGTTAATATTTATAATTTTATTATTGTTTTATTATTTAATGGTTATTTTATGTTCTGCTGTATATTATTCTAATATTTTTTATTACATAACACAAACTTGGGATAGAAAATACGTAATCATTTATTAGGCTTAGTTAATGTTAATTACAATACTAATAAATGTTTAAAATTTAAAGTTGTATGCGTTCATATTATTGAATGAATCTGTAAGCAAAAGTGATCTAACAATAAATAGTTGCATTTTTATTAACTTACAAAGAGTAATGAATACTGTAAAAATGGATTGACAAATATTGGTTATTCTTAGTCAGTGTTAGTTAGTGCATTAACTTACAAGTATTGGGACCTTATTATAAAACCATAACATTTACTAACCAGTACTCCATATATGAGAAATGTTTCCAAAAAAAGACAAAAAAAATAATAATTTATTTAATTTTTAGTTTTCAACAACTGGAACTTTTTCAAATTCCTGAGGTTTTTTTTCTTGTTTTTAAATTTTGAGACTGTGTAATCTGACACTCTGCAAATTGTGGCTTTTGTTTGCGCAAATCAATTCAGCTTCATTCAAAAAGACCAAAAGAAAAGAGTGTGGCGAGGAGGAGTGGGGTCTGTTTTCTGGAGATCCACCGAGAGTCCCTTGTGTGCTGCAAAGAACAAGCCCTGCCCACTGCAAAGCCCCCCCACCCCCCCCAGGATTGAGGGCTGGCGACAGACCTGAGTTTGGCCGATGAAGGGGTTGTGTGAGAGGGAGGGGGGGGGAATCAAGGACCGCCCCCAAGACAGCTCCAGGCCTGAGGATCCTTGAGCATGCTGACATATGCCCAGCACCTCTCTGTAGTGAATGTAGCTGACTGCTGCTACCAAGTGCGGGATGCCAACCTTTGCACCTGCAAGATGGGCAACAATCCACCTTCACAGCTCCAGTCTTCGGCCCTGGAACCTACTCAAGCCCCCGGCACCAGGAGTGAGTGTGGTATCAAGCGCAGACTGCTGGCCTCCAAGGTCCATCAGAGACCAGAATCACTGTGGACCCCTAAAGCAATGCTGAGAGTGGAGGGAAAAGGATCAAAAGGAGACACACTTACACGCTCTCAGTCTTGTTGCAAGAGGAACTCATTATTATGCTTTCCCAGTGAGTATAGAGAAGTGTTTTAATGGTTTTGAATGTAGTAAGAGCTTGGCTGGTGTCATTCGGGTGAATTTAGCAGCTAGTTAAATTTGATTTCAGTGGAAAGGTCTAATGACAACTTAAGCACAGCACTAGATATGTGTTGTAATGGTTATTTAAAAGAATAGTTCACTTGAAAATGAGAATTCTGTCATCATTTGCTCACCCTTATGTCATTCCAAACCTGTAACACATTCTTTCTTCTGTAGAACATAAAAGAATATAATGTCAGAAATCTGTTAGATTTTTTTGTTTGTTTGGGGTTTTTTTTACATTCATGGAAGTCAATGATAAGCAAACTCCTTAGCTGCCAACATTTTACTATTCTGCTGAATAAGATAAGTCAAATATGTTTGTAGCAACATGAAGGTGAGTAAATGATGACAGAATTTTCATTTTTGCATGAATTATCTCTAAGTACAAACTGTTTTCTGAACCTTTCCACGCCATTTACCATTGATTTACATTGATTTCAGTGCCTAAGCAAAGTCTCAGAGCATGCCGTGTCTGCTGTCATTGTCTTTGGTGTGACTGCTTTTGTCTAAGGCATTCAAACCAATCAGCACACAGATTGTTCTGCAAAGACTTTGTGCCCTTTGACCTTTAGAGATGTGACTGAACCTTTCTGGTTTGACCCCTTGGGGCCTCTTCTCTTCCTGTCCTTAATAAGGTTAGCTTCATTCACTCAGTATCGCACAGAAGGCCATTTATTGATCTTTCATAGCATCACACATGTGGACCGTTGGCCATTCATGATTACCGATATATGCAATTAATGGGCGACTCTAAAGGTTACGGTATGGAGTGTGCTGGAAAAGTCAAGTGCAAAAGGTGAGAGGCTGATGGATGGGGATGCATTTATGGCGTAATGATAAACAGGCCATTTCAAACAGTGCCTTTAATCATGTGCAGTGTTTAGTTGTCTAGATAGGCCCTTTTAGCACACGTTAGCATGTATTGATTGTCTGTTTGAGTCATATCAGATGCTCAGATACAGTAGAATGATAAGAAACAGAGGAGACGTGACCTAGCTGCCCATGGGAACCCAGAACAATAGGAAACAGCTGACTGATCTTTCCTGATTCTGATGGAGAAGACAGAACTGACCCAGATACAGCGTCCCCATCACCTCACTGAGCCAATTATTATCTGATGAAACCAGTGAAGGGGAGAAAACAGACCAGAGAGGTGTAGAGGGAGACAATGAATGTGTGTGAATAAGGTTGAGATTGAAGAGTGAGAAGAGGATGGATATATTTTATAATGCAAGTGATAAGAAAGAAAAAAAGTTTTTAGGAGGTGTTGTATAATTGATATATGCTTAAGAGATAAATAGAGATGGTAGTGACTATAGAGAAAGAAAACCTTAAACCATGTGTATTACCTAAACTTCAGGACATTGCTTTTTTTTCTAAGATAATGCAAAGAAAAAAAACAATTTCTTGCATATTTGCATAAAGCATATTAATCTGAGTGTAACAGATTATTGAAAAGAAGACTGGCGCCTCTTGGTTCTGTGCATTGTTGACTGAATTTTGAGATGCATCTATTACACTCAGAAGTGTAGACAGTTGAATGTGAACTTGCAAAATGTTTTCAAAAAATGACATGCATGCACAGATTTTTCACAATAAAATCTATAATTTACATTTAGAAAGGAGTCTCTAGAGATGAGACCTTGACATGGGCAAGTAAACATCCACCTAGTAACCACCTACATAGAATAGTTTGCATAGAAACATTTGCACAGACACAGACTTATGTTTTGTTCTCTCACACCGTTTAGAATATGTAAAAATCTTTTTTTTTTTCATTTAGTCAATCATAAAAAAGAAAACATAACTTTAATCAAAAATGTTGAATAATAAATAAATAAAGGTATTATAATACACATTTTGCAGCAAAACAAACATTTTTGTTTTATTTCACATAATTTCTAACAATACCTCTTAACCAGAGAAAAATCACTGTACCACATGGGCTGTTGTGGCATAATGGTTTTTTCCTCATTGGCAGGGTGCTCAGTGTCTGTAGAGTTTAGCTTAAAGTTGATCCGTGCTGCTCTAGTGTCAACACAGAGCTGATGGTCCCTGTCCTCTCATGCTGGTCTAAACTAATGTGTTGTGACAGCTCAAGATGCTCCATAGATCAGCTCTGCTTTGTGTTCAGCACAGTATTGTCATGCCCTGCTGAAGTATATGGTTTGAGTGTGAACTCACAGTCTCTCTTTCCCCTTGTGCTTTTTTCCCCAATTATTTTTTTCTCATTTCTTTTCTTCACTGTGTGTTGTATTGTTCGGTGACACTTGTCATGGATGAAGCAGTGTTATAGTTTTAGGCATTGAGCAGGTGTTTCACAGATCTCTACTAAGCTGAGCTCAAGCATTGTGGCCAGTGTTTGGTCAATTCTTCTGTATATCCTCTCAGGGGACTGACAGAAACTGGCAGGAGCAGACACTGAATAATGAGATGTGTTTAACGAAATTCATTTCTCAAGGGAGTTAGAAATTGGAGCCAAAATGCATTGTTGGCTGAGCCGATGAGAAAATCATAGAAAATTGATACTCTGGAGAATCTGAGAAAAAAAAACCAAGAGCACAATACTGTCAGTAAATTGTTAACAGAGGAAGCTAGGTGGATAATCTAAACCACAGATTCAACAATATAGTCATCTTCTAGGTCCTAGAAGATGGTCATGATGAGGAAGGAGTACCTGGTTTAATCCAGAGTTAAGCATTGACTAAGGTTCCAATTGAAGAGCGTGTATTTCCATCATTATCATGCTTAGCCTGACCCCAGCGGCCATCCCAGGGATGATTGACTGCCCTGATGACCATCAGACCCCTGCTTAAGTAGGCCGAAGTTATTTTGGTCTGTTACTATTGTTTGTGCGCTCCTTGTATCCTTAATCTCAGTAAGGGATTGTGGGTAGCCTGAGCCCCTTGCTGTGAATTGTGAATACAAAAGGCTTCGTCTTTACCCTGCCTAACTAACTCTTACAGTTCAGTCCTGCAGCATGACAAAGGCACTTTGTTAATCGTGAATCCCCTCAAGCATGCACACATAACCCCTGCTGATGGCAGGACGGTGACAAAAGAAACCTCACTGCTTATGTTACCATTCCTTAAAGACAGGTGGATTCTCTTACTCCTTTCCTCTTTCCATCTCCCTCTCTTTCTGTCTTATTCCCTTTCTCTCTTCCTCCCACCCCCACCCCCTTCATCATATGTTCACCTCCTTCATCAAGAGTTGGGGGTGGAGCTGCTCAACTGTAAAGAAGTGTCACTTTGTGTGGGCAGTGGTTTTGCAGTGGTTCTCAATTCCAGTCCTCGCGCCCCCCTGCTCTGCATATTTTCCATGTCTCTCTTTGTTAACGCACCTG
>JAUCMS010000045.1:10663250-10693828 GCA_032357445.1 Enteromius radiatus
CAGGTGCGTTAACAAAGAGAGACATGGAAAATATGCAGAGCAGGGGGGCGCGAGGACTGGAATTGAGAACCACTGGTGTGGGGTCAGTGCCCTATTTTTAGTGGTATTACAAAATGTAGATTAAAATGTAATGTTGTGCAATGTATTGGTTAAAATACCCACAAACACCCTAGACATCCATCAAGATGTGGTTGCTTCAGTATGTCCATTGTGGCAAAAACTTGAATCAAAATATTTAGTGATCTGTTCATCACTCTCCAGGCACAAGCACAGCTTCTGTAATGGTCCTAATTAACTTTAAAGAGCATCTTTGTGTGGGTCCTTATATTGTGTGTTGTCTGAATGAGGCAAGAGGTCACTACATATGAATGTAATGGTGTGTGTGTGTGTGTGTGTGTGTGTGTGTGTGTGTGTGTGTGTGGGTGATTCCTGCTCTACACAAACTACCGTCACACTAGTGCCTCTCCATCATGAGGATACTGGGTCTAATTGACGGGTTTGTTTGCTTTAGTTTTGGGCACTAATTGGGTCTCCTCTTCCATCATGGCAGCCATAATTAAGTTTTGGTTGGTGGATTAATCTCTTTAGGGGATTGAGGGTTAAGACTATTTTTATTTAGCGCTGGACATCAGGTGTTTGCAGAGTAGAAAGGGAGATAAATGATTGATTTGTAGTGGTTGAAGTGAAGTGATGTGGTTTCCAAGCTTGGAAAAATCAGGGAAATTAATGAAATATTTCAAAGTGATTGGAAATTCATCAGTCAGAAGGTGTGGGACCACAGATAAGCTAGTACTGTGTTATCTTGCATTAATTAACCAGGTTTTACAGTATGTCTTTTATACCTAAATGTTACTGTTAAAATCATTTTGTTGTCAGTAAGTTTGTGAGACTGATTTATGATTGCATTGGTGTGTGTATGTGAAGTTATACTTTGCGTGGAGATGCATTGCAGTTGTATAATTTCTAATTATTGCAAGTGAAAACATTATTTTCTGTAAAAATAAATAAATAATAATAAAAATAACAGGCACCTAAATTTATTTTTATTTATTTTATTGTATTTTTTTGGGGTGGGTCCTAATCAGTGTTATGGATTTCAAGATACAAACACTGATACCCCACACTGTTGTATCTATCTCTACTTGTATCTTATTTCAGGTTCGCTATGGTCGTCTCACAGCGAACTGCAGTGTATTTCCTCTCTGAGCTGGGTGTCAGGTAATTGGGTTACAGGTCATTTCTAAGCAGAGGCTCAGATTCAGAGCGTGAGGTCTGACAGGTGTCACACGCATTGATCGGTTCCTCAAAGCCATATGTCTTGAAAGAATTGTGCTAAATAACATTAGTCCAAAGGTCAGTGGGGTTAAAAAGCAGGGACAGGCTAGTTTCACCCAACATTAGGGATCATTTAAGTGAATTATTTTAGATCACTTGCACTGTGAGTGCTAGACCAGCCATCACAGCCGTGCCTCTACTCTTTAGCATTGAATTGACAGTGTATCTGATTCACTTTTCCATTCTTCACTTTTCACTTTCCATTCAGCTCCTGGTTAGGTTGTATTACAGTAAACAGTTTCCTGTTTATATGTCGTGTTGAAGACACAAACACACACCTTAGTAACAGGATTTGAATGTAGCAGATGTTTGTGATCTTGATGTGGACAGGTAAAACAACAGCTGCTGATTTAGCTTGATCTTTAATTAAGTCTCATTAACTCTGATAAATAGGTCTGCCAACTGTCCAGTGTTTTATTTGTCTGGCCACATGTTCATGCTGCGCACAAATCCAATTTAGTTCTTCAATGTGATTTTTAGGACTGATTGTTTGCACGGTCGTATTGTATGTGATGTTCAGACAGTGTGTCTAGTATCTGATATACAAGCTGTCATCTGTGACAAATATAAATGTCACTTACAAGTCTTGATCTATAAAATGAATGTTTTCCCAGAGCGTGACCTTGCCTTGATTGTTTTTACACTGGAGCATTTTGAATGAAATAGAGTATTTTTATATGGCGAGATTATTAAATGTGAGCGCATGTTACGGGTCCCTCTAGCATCATTTGACTCAAAGTCAAATTGAGTTTCTGAGAGACTCATGGTCTTGTATTGATGAAGGCTAAAGAAGAGAGATCTCCATTATATTGCTGACCAGAGTCAGGGTCCTCAGAGACTTGTTATGATATAAAAGATGAATGGAGAGAATGTAGATAGAAGGATTTAGGCAGTGAGTGTCAAAGATGTCGACAGAAGATGGGATGCTACAGGGATTTAGTGTTGTTAAGGTCCTATTTAATGTTGCACTCTTAAGGCTGCTTGGTCAGTGCAGATTCACAAACAATGGAAACTGATTATAGAATGAGATTGAGCCATCTAGAGTAGTGGCTTTTAATCATCTTCCTCGGGACCCACTGCTCTGCACATTTTGCATGTCTCCCTTATCTGACACACTCATTTAGGTTCATGGAGCTCTTTCCAAATAAGCTGATGATCTGAATCAGGTGTGTAAATTAGGGAGGATTGCAAAATTGTAGAGTTGTAGGTCCCAAGGAGCAAGTTTGAAAGGACACTGAACATTTGTTCAAACCTGTTGTAACCACTAGATGGCGCCGACCATACAGCATTTCACAGCCACAAATAAGATACATCTTCCGCATAGTTTGAATTTAAACAATATTATTGTATTATATTATATTATATTTTGCTTTTATGTATTTTTTTAAATATATTTTTTATATTTTAGCTTTTAACATGTTTTATTTTATTAAGTTTTAATAATTTTATGTGCTGTTGTTTTTTGTTTGTTTGTGTGTGTGTGTGTGTGTGTGTAATATATGTATGTGTATATATATATATATATATACAGTGGGTACGGAAAGTATTTAGACCCCCTTAAATTTTTCGCTCTTTGTTATATTGCAGCCATTTGCTAAAGTCATTATACAGATATATATCAGTTTTGGTTTCAGTAATTTTACTACTTTAAATTAAACATATTTCATTCATTTGCAAAGGCAAGTTTTTTTTATGTTTAAGATTTTGCATCTAAGAGCAAATGTTCATTTTATTTCAGCTTGATTTTAAATAGTAAAACGTTTTACTATCAATAACAACACTGTTTTTATTGTATTATATATTGTATACTGTTGGCTCATGTTACCGTTTGCTGCTTTTGAATTGCTGTATTCCCAAACCTTTTGACTGTTGATTATAGATGTGTTTACTACAAATACTTTCACTGACATACTTATTCTGCCATGTTGGCTTTGTCTTTGACCTACGATATACTAAAAGCAACACAATCGTAAATGCCTGAGCCTAGATTCTCCTTTTCCAACACTGACCTAAAAAAAACTGAATTTCATAGTGCTTATAGTTTTTAAGTTAATTGAAAATTAGATCAACCTTCAGTCCTATACACTAACAAGTCTTTCAAGATTTAAGATCTTTATTGTCATGTGTACTGGAGACTATGCAATTCTTATTTTAGAAAAATTGTGTAGAAGAGGAACGTACAATAGTTTAGAAAGACAATAAATGTTAAGAATATACAATAAAGTACAAGACAAAAAAAAAACTATTGAATATGTGTATTCTACAAGTCTGCTATTTGAATACTGTGTTTTAAAGAAGCAGACACTGGGAATTTCTTTTGTCATTAAAGTGAAATATGTAGGCCCTGTCAGAGTTAATCCCAGAGGCATTTTAAACTTCAATATTTGATCAGTGAATTACCCAGACTCCTTTGGGAGTCCTCAGGGGAAGAGGTATGTTATCAAAGTGGTCTTAGGATCTATATGAAATGAACACTTTTTTTTTTCATCTGTGGTGCTTCATCATATTGATAGGACACAGGAGAGGAGAAGGGGGAGATTTGAGTGATTTCAAAACCCCACTTCCATCTTTCCTGCATAATTCAGAGAGAGAGGACAGGTTTGTGGGATAAGGTTACAGGATATACAAACCCCCTTCACACAACCCCTCACCCTTGAGCATGCACTTGTGGCTCTATTTGCCACTTAAGAAAATTAGTCTTTCCAATTCCAGGTGTCCTCAAAAATGTCCATTTGAATATTGTCTCAGCTTGAAGAGGGTTAAATGATAGCCATATTGGTAAATTAGTTTTCAATATAATTATGGGTAATTAAACACTATGCGTTTTAATGTGGGATGAATGTCTGCAGCACTATCAAAGCAGTTGTCACGTGTGTCTTCCTCATTAAAAGCCTGTTCTGGATTCCCGTTCTCTCATGTTAATGACAAAAGGGATATATTGATGTCCCGTTGGTACATCCTGGCATTGTCCCATCCTGTTTCCACAGCAACAGTGACTCCACCTTGTCTCTGAGGCTGTAGACTCGATGGAAATCTGACTAGAATTATGTTGCAAATCTCTCACATGGTTGCGTTTAACTAATTGGCTGTTATATTCCCCAGTTTCTCCCATGCAGCTTGTTCGTTGTCACAAAGTTAAATCAGTTTGACGAGTCCCGTAAGAGGTCTGTTGCATGTGACAGATCTCTTCTCTGCTTCATCGAACTCCTGCGTTTGTCCAGAATCTGAAGTTTGAACTCTAGATGCAGGCTATAACTTAATCATGCACCATTTCTCTCCATACATTCAGGGTATAGTGGCAAATATGGGTCAGTTTGCTCCAGCACATTGAAATCAGACATATTTACTCCCCTTCCCCAGAGATCTACCTCCAGCATTATTAGAAGCTCCATGGGAAATCTAGCCGCATGCTGTTTATTGTCTCCTAATCAGGCCCTAGACTTCCTGCAGCTCATAGATTGCTTTTGACACTCTTCGATTTGGTCTCACCCTTTTGGGGTCACTTTCGATTGGCCGAGCAACACTTGCTAGTTTGGATGAGCACTGAAATTAAACATTCTTAGCCGAAAACTGAAACCAAAAATGCTTTTAATCATTATTTATTATTACATTAAAACAAAATGATTTTATATTATTTTGTTTTTAATTAAACTGTATAATTGAATTAAAAACCACAACAATAAATTAACCACACTTTTATTGAATTTAAAACAATAAAAGCAATAACAGCAAATATATTAATATTAAATGTCAATATATTATTTTTATTCAGTCTTATGCAACTGAATCAGGGTGGGTTCTGCACACCATTTTTGGCCATTTTCAGCTGTGTATATACACTGTGATTATTGACATTTATCTTACTGTAAAAAAAATAAAATCATCATAAGCCAGACATATTTCCAAACACACTTTTATCTTTTTTGTCTTGATGTTTTACGTGTTATTGAATTTGTCAGATACATTAAAGCAAATGTCACATGCGCATTTGCTCGATGTTTTTTGTCTCAACTATTAATATAAATGGGATGAGACAGAACACACAGCTTGTCCGCTGTGATGAATTCAATGAGCTGCATTAAAGGTTGATCATGTGAGGAGACAAAGCACACAGTCTTTGAGACATTGTATTGACATACTATCCCGCATGACCTTTTACAGCCAGCATGTGCACATTTTGCATTTAATGCACAAAGGGTTTGAGACACAGTCCGCTGTCCAATTACTTCTCTAACTAATGTCTGGACAATACCACCTCAGTGTCCCAACAAATGACTGTAACGGCTCAAACTCCTCAGAGAGAGACTTTCTGAAAAGACTTCATGTGCGAGGGGGACACATTAACAGCTACCCACCTGGCGTCCTGTAGAAAAACCTTGCTGACCATTGCACGCCTGTTTGTGTTCAGAAAACAGATTGTCAGTGGTCTTATTTATAGCCAGCCAGTGTGGTTGTTCTCCTTTAAAGAAGAAAGCAGAAAAACTAATATGACACTGCCTGTGGTGCCGGAAGCTTAGTGAAAGCCAAAAAATCCACACCATAATAGGAATACATATTGATTTTCTGATTAATTGCTTGTTATAAGTTTGCATTGCAGGTATAACTTTTCTGTTAAATTTCCATGTGCTAAAATCTCAGTTTAATGTTATATTCACAAATCGAAGTAATTGTCTGGTAGTAAAATGTATTATTAAATGTATTATTAACTGTATTTTATGTTATATATGTGTTATATGGGTAATTCTATGTAACTTATGTAGTTATAATTAGTATTTTTTATTTATTTACTTTTTTGATCATTTTAGAGATTGGATAAGAGAGAATTTTAAGAGTGACACTTGTGTAGCTGCATTTTGACCTTATTTATCGAAAGGATTTCCCCACTTCAACTATTGATGTGAATCAATTTTCAGCTATTTGTAAATCATAAAGAAGCTGACTCATTAGTGCTTTCGCTCCAGTCAGATCTTCCCTCTGTGAATGATGTTTTATTGCATCTCTTTCATGCCCAGCTTTTCTGTGTTCTCACCAAGGTGTGGCTTTCTGAATGACTTTACTTCAAAGGGAATTATTTTTCTCTGGTGTTCCTCTCTTTATCGTCCAAACTGTTTTCATCTGGTCAGATCTGATGGTGTTTGTGGTCTCTTCAAGGTTCTCCTCCCTCAGCGATTTTATGTTGTATTCATTCTAGCTTTAACCATTAGACCTTCACGTTGACGATACAATAGCTTGGAATGCCTTGACTGAGGGGCCCAAACCTATTATTTAACACAATGCCTGACCTTTTATACACACTGATGCAGACACGCTACGGCCAGACATAGCTTGAGACTTTCCTTTCAGGGCAAACACAATATGACACAACACAGGCCTCTCTAAACCTACTGACTTGAGGAATCTTCATACAGGATCGGTGGAGTGCCAAGCGCTCGAGTGGTCGGTCTAGATGCTTTCTGTCCTCCTAGCAGCCCATTTCTCTCTTATCTGCAAATCAAACTAAATGCTAATAAGCCCAGGCTTGATTTCAAACACTTTCCAAGCCTGCAAGGCTTTATTGCCTTTCTTTCAAGACCAAGTAGGCGATGTTTGTTTTTATGCAGATTTCTCTTGTCTCGTATGGGGCAGTAGACGGTTGATAAGTGTTTTACAGCTACTGGCTCTCATAGTGAGGGATTGAGTGATTTGTTATGGGTAAATACAAAGTGTTTGGGTTTTGAAGCAGAGGTAGAATTTCACACTGTGTGTGTGTGTGTGTGTGTGTGTGTGTGTGTGTGTGTTTAACTAACAAAAGATTCATGTTGATGGCCTCATCTGCTCCACATCAAGCTTCTGCTTTTTTTGGTACATATTTATAGTTATATTCTCTAATTTCAACTTGATTATATATAAGTCTATATAGAGTGATTATTTTCACAATATGTTTTTTTCAGAATCAGAAAAGGCTAGCTATGATACAGTTTTTTTTTTTTACTAGATTTTAATGTGTTATTTAAATTTAGTATAGTAGTATACCTCTTGTAGTGAACAGTATATAAAACTATATACAGCATAACGTTTAAAAAAATAATAATAATGATTAAAGAAAATGCATGAATGAATAGAGGATAGATAATAAGAGACTATATTAATAAGAGTGGATATTTTGATCAGTTAGTGATCTGTGCATGTGCAGTTCAGGTTGTGTTTCTCTAGCTCTTTCTTTAATTCGCTTTTCATAGAGACCCAGTGATTGCTGACGGTGCAGGTCAGTCATTAAAATTCTATAGACAAAAATGAGAAGGAAATGTATGTGTGTGACTGTCTAAACGAGTCTCTTGAGAGTTGTTTGGTTGCGTGTCCGGGGTGTGTGGGAAAGCAGCCTTGTGCCCTGTGTCATTAAGACTGACCTTGAAGAACTAACTAACCTGCAATTATATGTGGATTTTGAGCATGTGCTTTTGTGCTTAACCTCTAACTTCTCTGAAATCCTGATTTTTTTCAGTGTACTTCATTAATCCTGTTTACTTCCCTTAAGAAATAAAAGGATTTATTGGCATGCAATGACACTTATTTGTTGTTCAAATGAGGCTACAAAAACTGAACACCCCAACTTTCTCTCTTCACTCCAGACTGTCTAAATGCTGATTAAAAACGCAGAATAGTTGTGTTAGTGGTAACAGAGACAGCTGTGTTTGTGTTTAGTGTGTGAGAGCTGACCTCGGTACACTGAACAAACACTATGAACAGGTTCAGTGCTGGCTGGAGATCTGCTTGTACCTGCCACACACTCTGTGTTTCTCTTTTTCTAGGATAAATCAGACGAATGCTTTTAAGATCAGACCAACAAACCCACAGAGAGGGTATGGGGGGGGGGGGGGGAAGAGGAAAGAATCAATAGGGATTACTTTAATAAGCATCAAAAGCAATGGCAGGAGAAGGAATGAGAAATGGGGAGGACTGATGTTTAGGAGAGAGCAGAGAATTAGAGCAAAGAAAAAGGTCTTGAGTATTAAAAGTCTAAAGTTGTATTTTAAATTGGGGGGAAAAAATTAAAATATAAAAATGCATACGAATATCAGCAATAAACTTGCATTTTTGATTAGTGACGTAAAAAGTTGGTTTATGTCTAGGTTGAAATAAGGAAGAAAAAAATAATAATAAATTTGTATATTTTATTAGAGACCTATAATAGTCTTAAAAAATGGTTTATCTTCTTGTTTAAATAAGAAAATGTACACACACACATATATATGTGTGCATGTGTGTGTTTTAAGAATTTTAATTGGATAATAATATGAATGTGGTAAATGTTTGGTGACTTAAAATAGTGAAGAATCATGAATGCTTCTGTTTTATAACATTTTTTACAACCTTTTAAGTTTATATCCAGGTTTAATAAAAACAAAATAAAAGGTTTTAAATCTTAATGTTTTTATATCATTACTTTTGTTTTTGTTTTTATTTTATTATTATTATTATTATTATACATTATTGCAGCTTTCAGTTTGTATCCAGGCTTTTATTTATAACAAAAAAAGGGTAATTAAACCCACATGTTAGATAGGCTATCCTGAGTTGGATTTCTCCTGTAAAGGTATATTTTCAGAATGGCAGGAAATGGTTTGAGAAAGCATAGATGTGTCCGTGTGAAGGGGGAGGGATATGACAACAGCTCCATTACACATACACACACACAACACGGGTGAGTGTGATCTGTCGGATGCAGAGAGCCCAGACCAAGTGTGAAAAGTGACGAGGTTCAAGCTCTCTGATTGGATGTTCATAAGCTTCACACTGGAATCTCATGAATAGATTTCTGACACTAATGAACAAACATGTGAATTGCTTTTACCAAGTTTGTTTCCCTCATTCTTGTTTAAAATTTGTAAAGTGACTAGCCATGAGATATGTGTATATTATACTGAACACACACACAAAAAGACAGTTGTCTGAAGTGACTCTAATCCTGCAGTGACAGACAGAGATGTTGAGCCATCTGTGGAGTGAGAACAGAACAATAGCGTGTTAATTACTGCAGCCCACATGAGCTGCATAATCCTGATACTGTACACGTGCCAGACAGCGTGGAAACAGCGAGTCTGGAATACACACACAAACACGTGCAGAGAGAATAGGCCCGAGATATAGAGGAAAAAGGCCAGATAGGGGCTGAACGCAGAGAAAAGCCTCACTGTTTGAACTTGGCAGTGAGTAAAAGAGAGCAGCAAATGCTTGTTTCCTCTTTCAGATTCACTTGATACACATAAAACCATTTTAACATCCAAATATAAGCAAATAAAAATCAAGAATGGCCTAGAAGGGTGTGCGTAGCTTACTGAGGGGGTCATTGGGATATTGTAAGGGGGAGGGGTGTTCAATGCATTACCTCCTCTAGTTCAGTAATCATTTGCAACCCCATTCAGGTCCAAATTCACCCACCCGTCATCCCCCCCTTCCATTCAGATCCCTCTGCACCCCTCCTATAATGAAAAGAAACAGGGTCATGGTGTGTGTGTGTGTGTAGACAATGGGGCAGATTGTGTGTGTGTGATCTATATTCCAGTGGTCTAGATTCAGTGGCTGTGTGCTAACACGGCAAGCCGGCTTATCAGTGGGAGACGTACTCCTTCTGTCCTCCAGCAAAGACTGAGACGGATACACACATATGTGAATGTCAAAGTATGAACACACATGGGTTTTATCATACCCAAGGACACTTACCTTTCAGACTTAGACTTAGATTTGAGTCTCAGTTGTTTCTGATGAAATGTATGTAATTAAAATAGACAGACTATTGTTGACAATCCCAACACTGAGGGAGGGACACCCCAAAATCTTCAGATTAATTGTTGGTCATTATGATATTTTTCAATGGTTTAGTCTTATCCTTTTACTGTCAGTTCTAAATACTTGATTACATTATTGATTTTTGATTACATTATTGAAGATGAATACTTTTATTTAGCATAGATGCATTTAATTGATCTTTTAAAATGCATTTAATCTATCAAAAGCGAAAAGACTTTTACATTGTTAACCAAAAGTCTGATATTACAAAAATCTCATTTGTCATTTTTTTCCCTATAGGCTTGTGTGTTATAGTAGAAACAAAAACTTTGGGATCTTGGAAAATCTGAGCACTTTCAGACCATCCTTGACATAGGAAGGGACATTTCTTAAAACAATAATCTGCAACTTTAACAAAACTCTTTATTTCTTTTAACTGCGGCCTAAGATAAATAATTGAGAGACTAAAGAGATCTGATTTGCGATTTTGTCTTTCCAATGAGCTTGTATTAGAGAAAAAGAAGCAAGGTGGACACTTTGGATGAGCTGTGCTGGCGAGCTCCTTGGTAACCGAAGCACAGATGAACAGAGGGGCATATACTACACCCCTCCCTCTGAGCCCCAGGGAGTGTGTGTGTGTGTGAGTGTGTAAGGGAGGAGGAGGTGTTTCCCAGGGTTGGGTTGAGGGTGTGTGTGTGTGTATATGTAGGAGGGGCTCATTGTGGAGGCGATAAGCGTTGATCAAATGGAGTGAGGCACATACTGACTTGTTGGCAGGAAGACACAGGTTTGTGGACACACAGACTGCTGGTCCAGCGCTCATGTGTACTGGGAGGGCTTGGCAATTGTACACCGGATCCACCTGCCTCACACACTGGAATAATGGTGTTCATTGGGACTTCGCTCAAGTCAGTCATTAAATACTTCAAACGCAAGGGTAAGAACTCTTTGACCATGCTCTTTCAGCACTGATGGAGATCAGACATGTTTCTAATTAGTTTTATGAATTTGTTTAATTATTATCAGATAGGCTTTATTGTAGATTTTAGAAATTTCATTAAACGTGTCAGATTATGTGGCAGTCAGTACTTTGATTGTCAGGTGTGTAAGTGCAGAGTTCATAAAGAGCTGTAAATCTGTATCTCTACATGGACAGATGAGTCATTTCCTGTACACTTCATAGACAAACCTGTTAACACCTTGATGCTACTTATGATGTCCTGAGAATGACCAAAAATTGTGGTTCTCTGCTTCTTTTATTATACCTACTCTGGTTTCACATATTTATGTTAGGCAAGGCACAATATACTGGTACCATATCAGTTATCAGTCAGTAATTTTTTAAATAATATATTAGCTATATATAAATAATATATTAAATTTTCTGCATTTGTCTATATTTAACTGTACAGTATAACTTTGCATATTTAATATAAATTAATACTAAAATCATTTAATTATTAGCTTATTTTATTATTTGTTTGTTCAGTTAAAATTGTGTAGAATATAATATAGAGTGTGTTGTAAAAATAGAAATGAAAAAGACACATTTAATGTATTAAGAATATTGAAATGTAATATTTAAAATTGTATTAATCAGTATGCATTATTTGTGCATCACTACTTTTTAATAATGGTTGAATATAATTTGCACTTGAACCAGACACTGGTTAATCTATTAAAGCCTTTAGTTCATTGACATTAAATGCTGTAATTAATATGACCGCATTAAATATTTTGAAAGTGCTTTTATAAAACATAATCCATTGTTAATTGTTTGTATTTTTTGTCTCAGTAGTACAGAGCATAACAAGCCATTTTTAAAATTGTGATTCATTTTTAATGTGATCATTTATGTTCTAAGCCAAAATTTATTGGATGAGCTCATCCATATTCCAGTGTTAACACGTGGTGGATGCAAAGTGTGTGTGTTTTGTATGGGTACGAGCAGGACCAGAGGGATTATGGGAGTTTTGAATAGGCTGATTCTGAGTGCTGAGCTAAGGCTGATGTGGAGATTGATGTTGGGCACAATGCATGTTTTTGTTCTTGCTGCCGCTCTCCTCTCTCTCCATAAGCACACAGACAGGTTTAATGGGTTGTGGACTGGGCTGTGTGAGCTGGGTGTATTGCCTATTCTGGAATTATCTGATATTTATTGTAGGCACTTCAAAGGGCTCGCTCACTTTTATCTCTCCCCCTGAGTACGAAGGTTGTTTAATGCTTTTTGTGCATCTGGTTTTGTTGTCCAGCAAATGGGTTTGGGTGCATTTTTTTTCTGGGACGTGTGACTGAAGACCTTTTGAAAACAAGCATTACACCCATGACAAGAATTAGGGATATGTAGAACTCAAATGATGAATTCTGAGTCAGCTGGTTGGTAGATTATTGACCTGTTTAGTGGTTACCATGATCAAATGAAGCCATGATCACATAATAGTTAGGTACTATCCCGAGGCAGACTTAACACATCAATATTTCCGACTGTGGATAAATTCTAGGGACATTTGATTTCTGTTCAGAATACTTTTAGCCTGATGTTTAGTGTCCTCACAGACTTAAGCAGTTAATGCATGTCCCAAACAGAGAGATCTGTGAATCTACAGCAATTGTTAGATGATTGTGTCATTCACTTTACAAACGGTAGTATTTGTGCTGTGTTTTTCTGCAGTGCTTTATGCGCTCTCTATCCTCCAATGTGTTTGTCTGCTTTGTCCTGTCTGATGTCTGCACATTCACAGATGATGCCTTTGAGGAGAATGTGTCCCTTTGAAGCCCAGAATTGATTTGAACAACAATAAGTTCAAAGACTCAGTATTGTGGTTAATAAAGAGAGAAAAACCTGGAGAGGGAATGGAAAAGCATTTTCACACTTTGATTGCAAGTTTGATTCCTGCACCTACCCCTGGCCCTGATGGTGTCTTTTCATATTGTACTTTTGCATCCAAACCTCTGTAAGTTAACGTCATACTTCTGCTCACCAAGGATAGGTTGAATTAATCAAATTACATCATGGTTCTTAAAAATAAATGAAATAAATAGTATAACTGTTTTGGTAACCAAAACTTTAAATATATTAGAAAAAAAGTATTATCATTAATACTTTATTTTATAATTATATCTTATAATGTTACTTTTTACTGTATTTTTGGTCAAATAAATGCAGCCAGCAAGCATACAAGGCTTCTTTCAGAAACATTAACAAATATAAAAGATTAGAAAAACATGTAATCATAAACTTATTTATTATTCTGTATTATTATGTAATTGGATCTCTTTTTATGGCTTTTTTTTAGTTTAGGTTAGTTTTACGGGTATAATATTTTTTAAATTTAATTGTAATTTTATTTATTGTTGTTTGTTAATGAATTCATTTATTTTTGTTTGTTTATTTATTTTCAAATTGAGAGCAAAATTTAAAAAAATAATGTCATTTTGCCAGTTCTTGACCAGAAGCTGTGCACAGAAGCCCCTGGTAGATTAATTAGCAGTCACAAATCAGTATCTGTTAGTCCCTCTGAAGAGTAAGAAATCACTTCTATATTGAAAGTCCTGATGTCTCATAAATAAACACAAAGGCCTCCCATGGGCTCCGCTCTTCGGTCTGGCAGCTCTCACATGATGGGCCATCACAGCCTTAACGGCCCAGTGCCACCTGTGGACACACAGCTCCTCACACCTGTGAGAAAACTCCCACCATTGCTCCTCCACTTTCCCTTCCTCTCACTTTAAAACGGCCAGCCTGTTGTTCTTGTTTGTTTGCTGTTGGGACAGCTGGGAGTTCAAGCTCCAGGGGTCTTTCCTTGAAGATTCCACTTTATGTCATGACCCGTTTGCACCTCGGCTAGCTTGTACCTGTCTTCTTGTTCTCTTAAAGTCACTCTTTGGTTCACGTTTTTAGGGTTCACTCAAGTTTAAGCACAAGAGTGTAGCCAACTTTAGTCCTTTTGGCTCTGTTTTGACAAATGGTCACATTTGGTTGCTCTTACTTGCACTTGGTCATATGCGCATGTTCTGTGCATAAGTAAATAGGTATGTTAAATGTTTTGTAATGGCATGTAAATTACATTTATTCTTTGTGTGTGTGTTTTTTAAGCTGTATCTAATCTGGATGAAGAGAAAAAGTGGACTGTGCACTACACGGCTCCATGGCACCAGCAGGAGAACGTCTTTCTGCCGGGCTCCAGACCAGCCTGCGTGGAAGACCTGCATCGCCAGGCCAAAGTGAACCTGAAAACAGCTCTCAGAGGTAGGAGACGCACACCTTATGCAGCAGATTCAACATCAGGCTCAATGCAGTGCTAATGACATCAGCATTGCTGTGAAACAAACACTGAGCAGAAGGTAAATGTACTCATGATGTCATTCGTTTACTGGACACCTGTGAAATGGCCTGTTGGTGACATCCAGGGGTCGATTTAGCAGCTCAAAGGTTTGGTTAGTAAATTTTGGACTAGGAGCTAATTGTAACCCGAGACTGATCTAGTGCAGGTGGCTGATGTGAAGCCTGATTAATTATGCAGGCACAGGTGTGTAGGTCATATTACTATAATAGAGACTTCTGGCCTTCAGGTGGCAAAGAGAAAGACATGAAGATGGGTAGAGCTCTACCATCAATGCAAGGGAAGATTATTTATATAGAACATTTCATACAGAATGGTAATTCGAAGGACTTTAAATACAAAAAAAAGTACAATTAAACAAGAAATGTAAAAATGTTTACAATTATTTAATATTATTCTAAAATGATTATACATAAAATACAGTGCAGTTGGGTCGGATGTTACACAGTGCTCATTCAATGTGATTTTCACTTGTATTTTCTCTCTTTGATCATGCAAAAAATGTCAGTGCTTAAATCTTAATCTGCCGAGACAAACAACACTAATCACAAACACACTAACAGCAGAGGATGTTTGCAGGTGCCTTGAACGTTTTTTTTTATTTTTTTTTTTAAATGACAAGTTCTAAATTATAAACTTGCTTTTCTAAGTCTAAGCTGACAAATAAGTGTTGATGGAAACCGTAAAATGATTAGCAAACAAAATAAAGGCTGTTTTATAGAATTAGAGGAAGACGTTTTAACAGTCGATCTCGTTTTATTTATGTTAAAACTATGTAAAAATATTTATGGCTTATTTTCACTTTTTAAAGTGTAAACTTTATGTGGTGCTATTAAAACGTTTTTTGAGCATTTTGACCAGCACAAAAACAATAATTAAAGTTAGTTTTTTTGCCAAATGGCGAATGAGAGAATAATTTGGGAAACCTGTTTGAGAAACAACTTTTGCAATACAATTGTTGCTGTTAGTGGCACAGAAATGGCACACGCTTTTTAATGGGGTGCATCACCCAGCTGTAGTTCAGTGTCATAAAATGAGAGTCAGGAAATAAGGGAAGACATGCAGCAGATGAGCGCATGTTTGTCAGCAGAGGGACTGCTGGATTCAGCTGACTGGATGACTGAAGGGATTGTGGGATGTGTGCCAAGGGGATGTAGCTGCCATCTGCAACAGTTTGCTTTAAAAGCCAGTATGATGCAGTCTGTACATTGTCAAACACGCGTGCACACAAACATACAGAGCGGCATCACAGTCTACTACTGCTTTAAAACTAACATCCATCCAAGTGTAAAGGTGCAAAGTAAAATGTTAATTGATTTTTTTTAATAGATTATTACTTCAAAGATATGATCAAATAATTCCTCTTCCTCATTTTCATGACTAAAAATAGTGCTTGCACTCTCAGACCACTAGAGGGTGCCAAATAAACACTATCTACGTCTATAATTGTTCATGTTTGAAAGTTCTTAAAAACTGTTTTTCAAACTTGTGTTCCCACAGAATGTGATAAACTGAGGAAAGATGGCTTTCGCAGCTCACAGTACTACTCACAGGGGCCCACCTTCTCAGGCTCCACGAACTCCCAACACGAGGATGAGGATATAGAAGATGACGAAGCTGATAAAAAGGTGGGCATATTTCAGATGTTTTTTTCTGGTCCTTAGTACTGGTTTGATATTTAATTATGTATTTATATATTTAGTATTTTTATAAAATTTTATTTTTTATTCATATAAAATATTATATTAGGAACAATTATTATTGTTGTTATTGATAGTATACAACGCTTATATTATTACAAGTTTTTTTTAAGTTTAAAAAATACTCTTTCTTCAATGCCAGGTTTGGCAAATGTACTGAAACATTTTCCAGTGTTTTTCACGTGACGTTTTAATGTTCCAATGGCTGATTTAAAAAAAAAGAGACAGAGAGAGAGAAAAAAAAAACACTGATTTCAAGTGCTGTAAAGTGTTTGTTTTTTTTGTTGTTGTTGTTGTAGATTTACAGTATTTGCCACCATATTTCTTATTGGCCATGAAAAGAAAGATATGTTATGAAATCAGTAAAAAAGCTGGTCTGTGATTGCAGTGACTGCAGAATTTGGCTACCCTCTGCTGGAGAGAATGTTTGTCTGCAGATGGGTTCTGGGTACTGAATCAAGCCTCCCACATGTGCCTCTGTGGAGTTCCTGCCTCAGTTCTTTAGTATCTCTGCTGGCTTCATTAATGTTGTCAGTCATGTGTGGCCTCATTATGAGAGCTAAACCCCAGGAGACTGACACTAATGAAACTATTACACAAAATGTGTTAGAAAGCAACAACTGAAGAACAACAACTTAGAAAGCTTGTGTTATTTACTGAGATTTTTCATTCTGCAAAGCTGCTGTTCAGCCTGGGCACATTAAAGACAGGATTGGAATAAAATTACTGTAACTGATTGAATTCAGTTGGACAGTCATAAAAGTTTTAGCAAGAAATAATTATGCAGTTTTGTTTATAGCGCGCACATCTTACCCTTGCCCTAATTTTCTCTCGTCTTATAATCACACTGCGTTCAGGGGCCCTGGAAAGGTCAGACCCTGTAAAAGCAAAGATTCAGGGGTCCTTTTGTCCTACTACTACCCCTAGCCCTCCCTGAAGGATCCCATGCCCTTTTAACCTTTTTTACCACCCTAGACCTGCTTTCCCAGCCACTTGGGATTGAGGTTAACTTCGGTTACAGCCCTGGACAGGCCTTTTGATTTCCTTTTACTTGTTCTGTCTTTTTTCTTTATCTTGCTTCTTGCTATATCATGGACAACCTTTTTTCACATTTCAGTGCCGTAACATCATAAAATATAAAAATGGTTTGCTTTTAAAAAAGGTTTTTGCTGCTGAAATTTTATTTAGAAAATTAATTTAACTATTTTTATTGGAGAAAACTTTTGTAGAAGCAGCATTTTTTACACTGAAAGTCATTCCACTCCGTCTGAGGCAGGACAGGTAATAAAATGTTGAAACATAAAATAAAAGCTCAGGCAGCTGTGAATAGGTTTTGCACTATAGTTAGTGACCTGGATGGATAATTAAATGTATTGCTGTGATTTAACTACAGTTGGTTTGTTAGGGAGGCTGAGGGAGGCCCAGGTGTTGGATTGAAACTTCAGATGGTCCACTTGTAACTCTGCTGCGAACGGCGTTCCCATTTCAGAATCACAATGCGTGAACAGAGTTTTAACGCCTCACTGGTTTTTCCCCTCTCTCAGCTCCCGTTCTCTATTCTTTCTCTGAGTTTCTCAGTGTGTTTATAAGAATGTGTGGTTTGGTGGTCAGTTGCCCGTGAAACTGCTCTATATACTCCTGAAGCTCCAATAAGTCAGGGCACAGAACCCTTAAACAACCCTTGGCTAAAGTTAAAGAGAAATAAGAAGTGTAGGAGTTTGAAACTCCCTTCTAGTTTCAAAAATTCTTTATTTAAAAAAAAAGATTCTGCTTGCTTATCTCTATAAGCCCCATGCAGTCATGAAACTCACTGTATTTTTACCTTTTTTCCAGTCCACAGCATCGTCAGGAGAGGAAGAGAAAGACACCTGCCAAATGAGAGCACAGAGTCCAGCGCAGGTGGAGGGGGTTGAGGTTGATGGACAAATGTCACAGTCTAAAGCTCCACCCCTACCCACTCCAGAAGAGAAGATGAGGCAGCAGGCCCAGGCCGTTCTCACAGATATTGTCCCCATCAATGTCACAGGTAAGAAATATAGCTGTCAGTCAAAGCACCAGCACTGCAGTAATGTGAAAAATGTCATTTCCATGTTGTGTTTCTGAAGAGTCTGTATGTTTGTCAGTCTAGAATTCATATAGTTGGTCTGTTACACTCATAGTTGGTTTCGTGTGGATTTCTAAACAAAGTTTTATTTGTAATTCTTAATAACCTAACATTTGAACACTGCATGCTTGACCACTACTTACTGCCTGTTCTGAAAACATAACCATGTGGATAGATTTAACATGAATGTGTATGAATGCATTAACAATTCTCATATTTAACGTTCTGCCATTTCTTCTATCTCTTTGACCTTTGAGAGTTATCTTTTTGATAAATTCATCGCTGTGAAGTAACACACACACACCTTATCCAAAAGAACACAGTCTTGCCTACTTACATAGTCTGTTCTTCAGACAGAATAAGCTCTGCATTTCCAGTCTCTTCAAAAAAAAAAAATCTGAACTTCACTATGACTCAGGAAGCTGCATTAGACTTTAAAACACACACACATACACACCCCCACACTAATTCAGTCTGTCAGCTCCGTGACTTAGTCAGACATCCCAGCGTGCTGAAGCTTAGTCAACAGTGCCCAGTCTCTGGAGTTCCCTCGCTTTTGCAGCACTACAGAACTTCTTACAGCACAAAATTGCTTTTATAGTTGAAATACCATTTCTAAAATTATATTTCAAACAAGGGTCGCCTCTTCATATACTTTATATAGAGTGAGAACGTTCTATTTGGATCTAAATTTTCTCCTAGTATACCGCAGATCAGAGCATGCATGCATATGTTATCCACCCGATCTTGAACATACATTCTTGACCCAGATACACTTGAACATAATTGAGTGTAGATATGTATGCAGTTTTGTCTTTGTCTTTGGGTTTCACATCATTTGCTTCTGCAGAATGTGTGTGGCTATGGATGAACGTTGTACTGGTACTGTGTATGTGTGTGTGCTGCATGTGTGATGCATGTATGTTACTAACTGGCCCTTTTGCCTGTCTGCCCTCGTCAACTGGTCTCCAGGAGAGACGTTTGACAGGCAGGCCAGCATCCGCCGCTCCCTAATAAACACTGATACTCTGGTCCGCCGGCCCAAGAAGGTTAAGCGGAGAAAGACTATTTCAGGGGTACCTGACAGCGTCCAGCAGGAACTAGGTATGGTATGGCTTTGCCAGCTCTCTCTGCTGCTGCTCCTGCCTCACCTGTTTCCATTTAGTTATTCATGTAGTACTGTAGCTGGCATTACCATCTAATGTAGTTTCACATGACCATGCCTCATTCCCATCTCAATGCATTTTCTTTGCATTGATTTTAGAATCTTCAGCTCTTTCTCTATCCAAAACAAATGTATTCCTATTTAAAATAACTGTCTCATAAGTCTGCTCTCAAATCATTGTATTGATTTGCTAATTTGGTGCCCTAAATAGGGATTTTGTTTTACTTGAGATTTTGCATGCATACTCTCGATGTTCTCTGTTATATAATCTCAGCATCAAACAGCTGCATCCAGCTGCATTCCATTTCCCACCACTCCCCTGGGTCACAGTCCCTGATTCTGTTTAGTTTGCTTCATGTTAGTGTATGTGAGAGCTGAATTTGGAGCCATTGTTGGAAGAGGCATGCTACATTTTGCTTTGCAGCCAACTAAAGCCACTGCATAATCCCCTGTTCAGATTCCTCTGGCAAAACACTTCATATTTTATCAGTAATAAGTAATAGAGGGGGAGGGGAGAGGTAAAACGACATAGTAGAAAGAAAATTGCATCATAGTTGGGTGTGTATTATGAGCAGGTTTCGTTCATATCCATTTTCAATAACACTAGCATACTTATTCAAATGCCATTTCTGTTTGCGCACATGCAAGATTATGGGGATTGTGGAAAGGGCATTCTGCATCACTATTTGTATTTTCTATTTGTAGTTAAGCTTTTAATCAACCCTTCTTTGTCAGAACAGATGGGTGTGGGGAGAAATAGAGTGTCAAGCTCATTAAAGATGTTTTTTCCTGATAGCGATGCACAATAAATCTACATTAAATCCCATTGTGTTGTTTATATATGCAGAGGTAAGGACTAACTTCAAGCACCGGTGTCATATCCCTGGTTTAAAACTAACATTGATCTGATGGAAATGCTTTTAGGACAAGTCTGTCTAGTGGTTTAGAATATCATAATTACGTTTGTATGGTAATTTATTCGCTAATAGTGAGTGTGAGATGCAAGGTTGCACTCTGCGGTGTGAGTATGGTAACAGGAGGCATAATGCATTAACGGCCTGTGGTTTTCAACTAAACTCTAAAAATGTGTTTATATGCATATATGAAGCCAATAAATATGTGTGGTGCTTGGTGTGCGTGCGTCTGCCCTCCTAAGATGCTTGATTTAAGGGCACACACTCTCATGTGACACTTAGGAAGGGACAACATATCAGTCTTAATCAAAGTTTGCAGAAATCATCAACATGCCACATGTGGCTGCAGCTAAGCAAATTAATTAGCTCTCAATTAAGAAGGTTAATCTGATTGGCAGCTGATGTCAAAAAGAGATGGACTGGAGAGAAACAGAGAAACAAGCCGCTGCAGTATTTGTCATAATTGTCTCTTTTCTGTTTTTCTTCACAGCGGCTAAAGGGCGTGGAGGAGAGCTTCGGCCACAGTCCATGTTTATCCCTGGACAATATTCAACACTTGGGCGTGTCATAAATGGGAATTCAACTCTCCGTCGATCAGTAACAAAAGATTCTGGGTGCCAGACTGAGGATGTAAAAATCGTCCCACCCTCTGTGAGGAGAATACGAGCTCAGAAGGGTCATGGAATTGCTGCTCAGATGGCCGGCATCTCCACCTCTGCCACAAACATCTCTTCAGTGTCCGATGGGAGCTCCCCTGGAAATTCAGTTGTTGTAATGGCACCACAGTTTGGCAATGATATCCAACGTTTTCACAGCTTGCCACGAGGTGCACGGGTCTCTCTTAACACAGAGCCCCTTTTCAGTAGCACCCCTTTTAGACAGGAAGACTCCACTGCAAAATCAACTCAGCAGATTGGAAAATTACAAGTAGATGATACTGTGGTGCACATGAGGAATGCCCCAAGGCTATGCTCCCAAGCCCGGCCAAAATCTCAGGAGGTTAGAGGTACTCAAAGGGAGTGGGGATCTGTCTCTGGTCCAGCCTGTGTAGTTTCTCCACATGCTGCCTACTCAACCTCCCTTATACCTAATGCTACTCTATCATGTTCTGCTGAGGTTATCGCACTTCACGCGACGTCAAGCCCTGGCCAGAGCCCACTTGCTGGCTCACCGTACACTAAAGCTAGACCCCTTAGCATGGTCTCAGCTGTCAACAGTGAGAGCACCATTAGTGTAAGCACAGGATCACACACACCAGAAGCAGGTATGAAGGATACCTGCAGTGACACTGGCCGGTCCAATAGCAGTTTGCACAGCCACAGCACCCTTGCTGCAGGAACGCTGTCTTCAGATGAGCAGTGGATTTACGACACTCCTGAGAATGTCTTGCCCAGAAGGACATTATCTTCCAGTTGCTCAACACCCATAAATGATCTCTATAGTAGCCTTGAACGCTCCTCAAAAGGCACAGACTCTAGTTCGCTCTACTCTATGGACAATGATGGCTACTACACCTCCATGCATCTGGATTCAGGCCTTAGGTCAAGGAGCCAGGGAAGCGGCCATGGTCATGGCATAGGAGGAAGAGCAGCAAGACACAGTATGTACGAGTGCCTGGGTCAGCAAGAAGACCGAAACAGCTTGTACAGTGACCGGTCACTGTCACATTCCATTTCTCTACGCAAGCCTAAGAAACCACCTCCACCACCAGCACGTACAGACTCTCTACGGCGAAAGCCTAAGAAATTCAACTCTCCAACTGCCAGTATTGGACAGTCCGATATTAGAAATGGTCAGCTTCTCAATGAGTCATTAATTGCCACGCTCCAACAGTCACTTCAGAATGGGCTGAAAGGCAAAGGGTCTTCCACCTCACCATCCCATAGTCCATGTAGTGACTATGAGGACCCCTGGATGCTTCGTTCCAGGAGCCAGAGCAGCATCAGTGCAGGCAGCAGTGGGGTATCAGCTACAGGGATGGCTCACGTGTACTCCATTTGTCACGTCACACCCTCTCATAGTGACACTAGTAGCCTCCGTTCTGATTATGCAGACTCCTGGGGCTACTACATGGAGTACCCTCGTCCATCTGGGGATCAGACACAGTCCAACTGCACCAATTCACTTTCTGCTGGACAAGTGGTTGAGATGGCAAATGGGAAAAGCCTCCACAATGGTAACCAGGCTAATCTTCCTCATTCTCAGGAAGGAAGTGATGTGTCCGTGAAGCCAAAAACAGGCACCTCATCACCGGATAGGGTACATAGGTTGACTTCTCCATCAAGTGGATACTCAAGTCAATCCAACACGCCAACAGCTGGTACACCTGTCCCCTCCTTCATGAGATGCATGTCCCCATCAGGCAAGCCCAAACCCAGAGTGCCTGAAAGAAAATCATCCCTGCTTTCATCTGTATCTATATCATCGTCTTCCACTTCTCTTTCCTCCAACACCTCTGATTCCAACAGGAACAATATTCCTCCTCCACCTCCCCTTCCAGCTGGTCCTGTGGCTCTTGTACATCTTAATCCTCCATCAACTCCTCCTCCCCTTCCGCCCTCCGGGCCTGTGTGCACTATAGACCAGAAATTTCCCCCTCCTCCACCTCCTTTACCCACAACCCCCCATCAACAAACATCCATGAGCCCTTCTTACATCAATTCTTCCCCTGAATTTCCACCACCTCCACCTCCGGAAGTTTTGACTGACCCCGTCTTGTCAAACCTCAATAGTTCTTTCAGCCCTCCACCACCACCTCCACCTCTGCCTGCCTATTCTCCACCCCAAAATCAACTCCTACCCAGCTTGACACCACCTACACCCTCCTCTGCTTGCTTAAAGGAAATTAAAGGTGGCCTAAAGCCAGTGAACCTAGAAAGAAAACCGGTGTCACCTCACTCTGAGGAAATTAGTAAGACTGGCATGCCTCTTATCACCCCTTTGGCCCTGCAGAGTGTGCAGCTTCGGCCATCAAAACGTCTAGAAAACAATGGAGTTAGCCAGTTAGCTAGACCCCAGTCACCAGAGAAGCCTCAGAAACCAGGGCATCCCACAGTTCCTCAGGGCATCCCTTGCATACCTACAAAGCCATCATCTCCAGAGAAAAACCATAGCCAGGATTGCCATGTTGAAGCAAAACCTAACCATGTAATATCACATTCTGAACAGACATCCTGCTTTACAACTGGTTCCATAGATCTTACTGAGGTTAAGGCCACAGCTGAAGTAGATGGTCTCAAGACTGCCCTTGCATCACCTGCGGAAACGCCTCAAAACTCTCCTACCAAAAAAAAGCCTCCTCTGATTTCCAAAAAGCCCAAGTTTTTTCTCACCTTTTCCTCTGTGGATCATGTCAGTGATTTGCTGAGAGCTCAGAATGATGATAAAATCTCTTCGACTACAGCTGAAGATCTGGACCTCACACCTGTGCCAGAACAGGAAGAAAAGGCAACCGAGAAAGATGGCATTGACATATCTGCACCTCCTGAGGAGATAAGAGATATTTCTCCTGCAAATGGTGAAGCTCAGGAGTTCTCCCTGACTCCTGATACCATTACTTCTGATGCAGACAAGGACACCTCTGAAGCAGAGGATGAAGAAAGAGATGATGATGATGTAACCAGCAGCACAGGATCTTTTGGCTCTAAGGATGATGACAGTGGTGAGTTAGATTTTCCTGGGGTGTTAGATCATTTATAAAACTGGATGACATAAAATCATACAATTTTAAATACCCTGGCCTTCTTAGAGTCAGAGACACTATTGGATGACATTATGATCTCAAGCTCTAAATTACATAAAGAAAGATGGTAGGAACAAGGGGTACACATTAGCAGCTTGTATTAAAACAGCATTGTAAAGAAAAGCACTTAAAGAAGAGGTGGATGATTTTGCTCACTTCCACCTGTAAGTAAATCAGGGCTTAGAATGGGAGATCACTGCAGCAGCCTTTTTTATTCATTACTTTTACTTCTCTCTCTCTCTCTCTCTTTCTTTTTCCCAAACTATCTATATTCATTTAGCCACCCCTCCTCTCACCATCTGTCCCTTTGACATTTGATTTTTCTATTCCTGTATATCCTTCTATTGTTCATTCTTTAATTGATCCATTCTCACTAGATGTTTAGATTAGATTAATATTAATAAATTAGAGCTAAACAAAGACATCTCTTAAAATATGGTAATCAATTATATATCAGGATTTTTCTAAGTATTTCTCTCTTATATTTCTAAAATCGTTAAAGCTAAAGAGAATATGTGCATCTCTTTTAATATCATTGTCACAGTGGCGGCACTCACACTTCTAGCCAGAGTCAGGATAGAATGGGACAGCACTCCCTAGGGAGAGCTTTTAAACGGGGGGTGGAGCTGACAGCGGGTATAGGAGGAGAGAAGTGAGGGAGGGTTAGGGAAGAGAGCGCGTAACGTGAGATCACCCTCAGCAGCTCAGGCAAGTGCAGATGTGAGATGAGAAGACAGCAGAGCAACTGAACTCTGGAATATGACCAAAACAATGTAAGAGAATCTTAAACTTCAGGCTTTTTATCATCCTTTCTACATGTTATAATTGAACATGTACATGTCCTTGGATTTATTGACGGCTGCGTGATGTGTCTTGGTACTTGTATGAAATGTAGGATTTAGATTGACTGTTTTAAAATCTTCTGCTTACTTATATTTTGCATAATCCGTGTTTAAGCTCTCTGGTGTTTTCCTCTCCATTCTTTGAATGTTTTTGTTAGACAAGTTTGTCCAAACATGTCTATGCATTTTGACGTAACAGTATCAAGTTCTAGAATGCATGGCATGTATTTATGAGCGAGACAGTATCGGTTTGACAGCTGAGTTTGTTATTATAAGAGCACACTTACATTACATATATGCATTTGGTAGATGCTTTTATGAATATTAAACACTTTTGACCTTGGTGTTGGAAGCACAATACTTTACGATAATAACACTGTTAATATATATAATAATATATAATATTAATATTACAATTATTATATGAGTTTAATATATGAATGTTCAACTAGGTGAGGTTTTCGAGTCCAGTACGTTGGACGTCACCCAGTCTCCCAGCATCAACAGGGACAGCTGTGGGGACATGGTGACCCCCACACGGCCCCGCACCACAGAGGACCTCTTTGCTGCCATTCACAGGTAAATTCCCACAATACTTTGCTGCGATCCCATTTACAGTCTGGTCTACTTCCTTTCCACTCCATCCCTCCATCATCCCGTAAACCGCATTCATAATTTTTAAGCGGGCTGTCCTATCCAATCTCAGATACATTCATCAAAAGATAGAGCGTGGAAGGAAAGCAGCCTGTAGTATGGCTTCTCTGGTCTCTGTCTGTCAGATTAAAAAATGCCCCAGGCTGAAGTATTACCCCCACTGGATGCTCATATATATATAGTTTGACTGTATTAAAGAAACATGCACTCTCTTCTAATTCCATCATAAAACACTTTCTGCATTCCTACACATGAAAACTCCGCTCCGATGCATACCGAACTGTGCATTATTCAAAATTCATTATGTTGTTGTGTTTTAGTTCACACAGCCGTATTACGTATGCAGGCTTGCCATAGTCACGTGTAATGGGCAGGTTTTTGAAGTTCTTCAGCACGTCACACAATTTCATTCGAGAGGATTTGGTTTCCTCCGCTACAGTTTGTGTGTGTGCGCGGCTTTGCTCTTCCTTCTGCTCTGGACCGCTGCAATCTCACACAGATATTGGAGCAAAAGATATCCTTGAAATGGAAGACCAGTTTAGATGTAGTGTGACAGAAGCAGCAGATGCTATGTTCTCCGTAAATCCTGCGGTTTGCCTGCTGCCACTTACAAAGCACTGAGCTTTAGATGAATCAAATAATAAAGCTGAAGCGAAAGATAGATTACAACCACTGTGTTTATAGCATTTATCTCAATATTTGACCTGCTGCATTTTACAAGGACATGACACTGCAAAAAATTGGTATATATTGATATTTATTTAACATAAATCTTACCTTTACAGTTGTAATCTTTTAATGTCACTGTGTTTAAGTTTCTATATTAGATATATTTAATATAGAAATGTATTAAACTTAATAATATATTTATATTAATATGTTTTATATGTTTTTAAAATATATGCTGTATGCGTGTCTTTATATAAACATAATAAATATACACAGTACACACACATATATAAAATGTAAACACAATTTTTTTAATCATTTGACATGCGCTATATATATATATTTTTTTTTCCCCTTTTCTTGTTTAAAGGATTTGTTTCAGATTTTTTGATATTGTATATCTGACACTTTCAACTCCTTCTTCCACATGTATCCCTCGTAATTTTCCCACTATCTGTCATGTGTTGTTCTCTTCATCCTTGGTCTTCCCTGATCTCTTCCATCCTCCTTGTCCTTCTCTTTCGTTCAGCCCGGACCAGTTGAACATGAACACCCCCCAACATATAAGG
Organism: Enteromius radiatus; assembly: GCA_032357445.1. Lineage (NCBI taxonomy): Eukaryota > Metazoa > Chordata > Actinopteri > Cypriniformes > Cyprinidae > Enteromius > Enteromius radiatus. The sequence continues at coordinate 10,690,054 of JAUCMS010000045.1, forward strand.
TGCGGTCTGGCAAGTAATTAGCCGATGGCTGTCCGTCTCGTGATGATGCTAGGGTGGGATTAGCTCTATAATCTCCCAGCGCATCTCAGACTTGGGATGAATTTCTGCTCCATCCCGCAGATAATCCCACACTCCCTAAGCTGCAGCAGTTATGCCTTGCTAATGAATTTGATTTGATCCTGGGCACACATGCTAGTGTTCATTGACCCAAGGTCCCCCTACTGGTTGGGTGAATGAACAGCCCTCTGGGTTAAAATGATGCTGGGCATTTTGCCCAGTTTGCTTTGTTGATTAAGCTTCCATTATGTCTGCACTTCCATAATGTTGCAATGCTTGCAGTATTCCTCTTTGGTTTGGCTTCTAAAGCACTGAATTTGTATTAAACAACCCCTCCCCTTCCCGCTATTTATATCCTGCGTTAAGTTATTCCTGCTTTTCCAATTTTGCAGTGAAGTTTTGGTTTGCTGGGGGCTAGCTGAGTTTAATGAGAATGTGGAACAGAAATCAATGAAGGGGATAGGCTCATCAAGACTGAAAAAAATTAATCACAATTTACTTAAATCTTATTCAAGTCATCCAGCTTCAGGAGTAGTTAGATTAGTTGTTAGCTGAAGTGAAGCATTTTCATTACGTGGCAGCTCTGTCAATATAGTTTTCTTTAAATAATAGTTTCAGCTGTTCTCTTTGTACTAAATGAAGTGATGTTCTGCTGCCTACTGCTAACTAATATAAGCTTTAGCTAATGTTTAAAAAAAACTTGATTTAGGGATGTACAATTTTAAAGTTCTCAATTTCAAAGTAAATTTAGACATAGCAGTATTATAATGTATAGTATTGCTACAGATTTGCTAAAAATGACAAGTTACTAATTGTAAAGTGTTGACTGATATTAAGATATTGTGCATCCCTTCTTTGGCTTTAACTGCTTTATTTTAAGTGTATTTTGTGTCCTTGTTACAGTGTAATTATACTTTAAGTACTAAGTAACATTCATTAACTACACATATGGTTAGGGGTTTGGTTTGGTTTAGGATTACTTACAAGTAATTATGCATATTTGTTACAAAAATATTAAGGTATGCAAGGGCACCTTGAAATAAAGTGTTACCTATTTCTTTTTTGATGATCTTACAAACAACTTACTTGACATTACTTCATCGTTGTCTCCAGGTCAAAGAGGAAAGTCCTGGGCCGCAAGGAATCCGACGAAGAACGTTCACGAGGTCCTGTATCTCCACCGGCCACCCCTACGGGAACATCCCCCAGCTTGACTTCCTCTCTGCCGCGACAAACGGGCTCCATCCAGCGCAACCTGCGCAAATCTGCAACAAGCAGCGACACCTTCAAGGCCCTCCTGCTGAAGAAAGGCAGTCGCTCCGAGACCAGCTTCCGCATGTCTGCTGCAGAGATGCTGCGCAGCACCGACCCACGCTTTCAGAGAACTCGCTCTCTCGACTCCTCATTCGATCCAGCGTCTCCAACGGGCGAGAGTCCCTGCTCTTCACCAGGCCGGAACAAGAGGACGCCCGAGGACTGGGCACGCAATGAGGGAATGTTCTCAATGTCCCCGTCCTTAATCAGTCCAAGGTACGGCCGATCTCGCACACCGCCCTCGGCCGCCAGCAGCAAGTATAACGCCCGCAGCCGGATCCTCAGCAGCCCCATGACTGTTATTTGCGAGAGGGATGGGGAACTCACAGACTGTGAAGACCCATGCTCTGTTCCTCCATCAAACACGCCCCTTCCCATCTCTCAGGACTCCAACAGCACTTTATGTGAGCATAGCAGCAGTTAGGATACCGAACGGCTCCTTGGCAAAGGCAGAACGTCTTCTCGGCACCAGAGACTGGACTCTAGGGCTCGCTGACCACTAATCCAGGCAGCATTGTCTGCTGGTCTAGTGTGGGCTCAGACTTGTGGATCTAAGGTAGATCAAGCAGTCAGCTCAAGCAGTAGACGAGATACTGTTGTATCTGTAGCTCTCAGAAAAAAAAAGTAACCAATCTAATCCAATCTGACCTTTTTTTCGGAGAGAACTTCACTTTCAGTGGCAATACTAGACTCATCTTTCCAAAGCTTAGCAATTACTTCTTTTATGTCATTCAGTTTTTTATTTCCATTCTTAAGTAATTCTCAGTAACAGTCAGATTTGTGTGGTGGGGTGGGGTTTTGTTTGTTTTTGTTTTGGTGAAGCAGTTAACCGAAGTTATAATGAAGGAATTACTATGTTGACTACTTGTTTTGGCTGTAGTAGTTCAAGTTGATGGATAGTTTGTGGTGCGTCACATCTCGAACTTCACCGAGGCAGCTCTGTCTGCGCCTTACCGCTTAAGTACGCTGGTCTTCAAAGACCAAGATAAAACAGCACACCGACCGATTCCTACAAGAGGCTATTTTTCCATACTGTTCGGACCAAAGGAAGTGTCTGGAATGGAAAAGGAATTGGGATTGGAGTAACGACTGGTTGTTTGTGGGGTTTTGGTGTGTAATGTTTGCACTGTGCTCATCGTTGTCTTTTATTTGTCATTTAAAAAGCATTGTGTCTTGTGTTGGTTATTTTAAAAAAGTTAATTCTGCCATCTTACTTGAAACAAATGACCGGTTTACTTGTAATTGATTTGGTTACCAAAGATCCGAACGGGACTTAACTTGCTGGAATGTGAGTTCTGTTCTGTTAACATCTAGTGAAAGTAACCGCTTCATTACTAATCCTTCTGTTTACCTGTCAAGCGTTTTCTTTTCTTGTGCAGTTTTATAATGTTTTTTTTTATGTATATACCTACAGAAATGTTAAGTAACACCTGATCTTATTTTCTAAGAATTTGTACATTTTAGAAACTTTGCTAGGAGTGGCTTCCTTTTGTAGAGTATTTATTTTAGAATAGCCAGAATGTGGTTTGATCATACTGTATCTGGAGGTGAGCTTTTCGAGAGAGCGAGGTGAACGAGGTGTGATTAGACAAGACCTCCTACAGATTTGTGGTCTTTAAATTCAGATTCACAGGTCACAGAACTTCTATTTTGTTCCTTCACCCATTCTACTGATAGAAATGCGCATCAGAAAAAGAACGATGGTTAAGAGGAAGCAAGCTGCTAACTCTCTAGAGTATGTCTCTGTAATAAAACACGGTGATATTTAAAAACTGCCCATCTGTCTTGTCTCTGTCTTTGATTCACTGCCACCTGTCAGCCGCCAGCCCAAACCACAATCTCATTAGCACCGTCACCATAACACCCGCAGCCGTACATCAACCCCAGAGGCTCTACAGGGTTATCAACCCCACTTTCTGTCCTACTGACCATCATTTAAAGCTCGATACAGTGACCTAGACCAATCTGAGCTTCAGAGGTTGTTTTACAACATGGGTTATGAATCCTTGTTTATGATTCGACTGCAATAGAGAAATAGAAGTAAGCCCTTTGTTTCTCCACATGCGCGTCATCTTTTGTGCTGAGCTTGTGAACATGATATTCAGGCAAACATTACCTCAAAAATAAACTTGATGACGGTGCAGAGTGTTTGGCCTTGTAGGATTTCTCTAGCACCTGATGTCCTTCGCCAATGCTTTTTTTTTTCTCTTTGTCTGGATCTGTTAGTAGTTTGGAATGAGCAACAAAAAAAATTCACAGCCTTTCTGTTTTTATATATATATATATATATATATATAAAAAGCATTTTGTCAGCGGAAGAGTAAGAACGACGGCGCGTAAGTGTTCTTTAATACAGTATTGTAATAGGTTGTGTTTAAATTGTTGCATAGCGCTAGAAGAGTAA
>JAUCMS010000045.1:10694011-10721332 GCA_032357445.1 Enteromius radiatus
CTTGTTGTTCCCCACTTGTAAGTCGCTTTGGATAAAAGCGTCTGCAAAATGAATAAATGTAAATGTAAATGTAAATATATATATAAATCACATCCAAAAATAGGTTGTTTTTTTACATAATGTGTACTAAATAAATACAAACTGTTTTTTTTTTTTTTGTTAACATGTATTTACATGTATTTATATTCTTATATTTGATATGTACATATGCACAGTATACGCGTTATGTAAATAAAACTTGCAATTAATTGTTTAACAGCACAAATATATATATATATATATATATACACGCAGACGTATTATACTGTATATACTTGGTGTGTGTACCTTATTCATGCATATATGAAAATTCATGTATACATTCAAGAAAAAGTGTGTGTGTGTGTGTGTATATATATATATATATATATATAAAATAAGAAAAATATGTAAACATTTTTACTGTTTGTGTGTATTTATATACACAGTATACGCAAAGCAAAAACATTCTTGGATGTGATTAATCACAATCATTTGACACCACTAATTATATATATACACATATATATACACACAGATTGTACAATCCCGTTTTTGTGACAGTACAGTTTTTTTGTACTAAGATTATTTCTCAAATATGCATAATGTATTCTTTTGAATTGATGATACAAAAACTGAATATTGCTATAAAAATACATTAAGAAAAAAGAAACTCCTAGGTCCTAAGACTGTGGTCCTGAAACTGCAGTCTCATGTGTGGCAGCATACTGCGACGGATTCATGCATACAGAGCCAAACAACAACAACAACAACAACCACCTTCTTTCGCAAGATGCATTCAGTTTTATTTTTTAACCACTAGATGGCCGCGTTTAAAAAATGCGTTCAAGTTATTTTAAGGGCAAAATGACAAAATACAAGTAATTTAATACAACGTTATTGTTCCCTTAACAGATTAGATTCAAGATTCAGTGGAATATAAATAGTTCAAAATCCAGTCGACATACATATTTCACAACATTTAAAAGTTAAATTCAGTCAAGTCATGCAGTACTTGATCCTAAGTGCTTTGAGACATTATTAGAGAAACGGTGAGATTTAGGAAATGTGTCAGTCTGACGGCCGATTAGAAGTTATTTCAACATTCCTTTAGTATAACTTCACAGTTAACTGTCAGTACCTAAAAATATTGGTCATATGCAGTTAGTACAGTGTTAAATTCTATGAAATTCTCCAGTGTTGAATGTAAAAAAAAAGATTCAGGCACTTGCGGTACATAGTAAACAAAGCTCCTGCACAATTACTATTGTTAAGTTCAAACAAATAAATTGACCTCCTCCTCCTCCATTCACATGATTATAATGCTTGTTCATTACGACTTTTATTCCTCATCTTTGATCAGCCACACCTCATTCCTGCGGTTGGTCAGTTTGAAGGGGCTATCATATCCCGCTCTGTAGAACGGAGCCTCCTTGAATTTCATCCCATCCCTCTTGAGGCTCTCTATCAGTTTCAGAAACTCTGCATGGCTGCTCTCACTGTTAGTAAAGCCTCCATAGGTCCTGCCAAAAATAAAACCAAGGCCAAGCTAACATCAAGCTATGACTGCAATATTATTTAAACTGGAGAAAAGTAATTCAATTTTTTCCAAGATACTCAGTTTTGACCTGGATATAAAATGCCTTGTAAAATAAATTTCCATTCAGGAATAAAGGCTGTAAGCTTTAATGCTTACAAAATATTTATTTTATGCTTAGTAAGACTGCTTTTATTTAATCAGATAAATAGAGTAGAAACCATAATATTATGAAATATATACATTTTAAATAACTTTTTGCCTTATTTAATTAAATTATCCTGTGATTATCGAAAAACATTCTAATATGCTGTTTTTGTGACATTGTTTTAATTATCGTTGTATCTTCAATATTTTTTGTGGTAACAGCATCCTGGCTTAAAAAAAATCTACAATTTAAAAGCCTTCATCACAAACATACCTCACAAAAACTGTGACCTCTTTTCTGTTCTCGATGAAAACATCTGGATCAGTGGGTTTGGCTGGGTCAGCCTGATGTTCCTCAGGGATGTAGAAGGACACAGTGAAGGTGCTTTCACAAGTGGGTCCAGCACCAGGGTTGATCAGACAGCTCACTGGTGCTGTCATCTCCACCTTACACTCTTGATACATGACACACAGGAAAATTGTTCATATAAAGCCAATATTCAAGGTGTTTCATTAATTAAAAGGGTGCAGAAACGTCTGAAATATCTGCTAAAACTATTTTGCAGTTAGAGTGTCATTTGGTGAATCATTAACACCGTTTACTCGGTGGGAATACAACCTGTCACATGCTTTTTATTATTATAAAAGCATACCCAGATGCGATTCACACAGTCAAGTAGTTTACAGAAAAGTTTCATAACCGAATATGAAACAAGCACATAACTGAATTTTGGTTTCATGCATAAGATTTTTTAACCCTAACCTTGAATATCCACTACACAAACATTTTGTATAGTCCTCTACAGGAACACGAGGACTTACTCTTCTCATTATTCCCCTGAATGTATTTGAAGAGTCTTTTGAAGCCTGTGCTTAAGGCTGGGTCCTCCTCCATGCCAGTCACAGCTGTGCTGACCCAGTTTGTTGTGTGGTAAGTGCGGACCTCATAGTCTTCACCCTGAAAAGCATTTATTCATCAAATATGACTGGAAACATTTGAGTAATTCAACAACAAAGCACAAGAAACAAGGTCTGCTTTAAACTATACAAAGATCACAAAAAGTATTAGCTCTGCTAATAAGCAGTAAGCAAATATTAACAAATCCAAAGTCTCTAGTAGAGTCTGTAGAGTTTCTGGCAAAATCACACATGTACACACATGAACACACACACACACACACTAACCTTACTCTGTTGAGCAGTGAATTTTGGGTGCTGGAGTCCAGAAGAAAACAAAGTTTGACCAATGGCTTTAAGCATCTTTACTGTAATGCTGATCAAAAAAACAAAATACAATTTAGAAATGGCACTACATCAGCTGTGATAAGCTCTTGACACCAGATACATTTTTGTAAAGACTTCATGATTTAACCTAAAATATCTTTATGCATTTGTATAAAAGACGTGGGGGAAATTTTGAGATTTTTTTTTTTCCATACAAAATATGTAGTCCAGTACGTTTGAGGTACAAAGGAGTTTTATAGTACTCTGACGATGTTAACATGATTATGACAAGGCTATAAATAATTTATTTGTCAAGCCAAGGTAATAATTAAATGCCAATACAATTTAAATGTGTTAGTTCATGTTTTGACGATGCTGTAAACTGTAATCTCGCCATACTGAAGTAAAGTAAGTACACACTAGCAAGCATAGAATAATGGACATGAATGAATATTGTCGACAGGTTACCAAACGTTGCCAAATTGCGCTGAAATCAAACTACTACTATTTTATACGCTTAGGTTAAGTAAGTAAACTCACCTGTCCGCTGTTAAACGTTAAACTGCAGCAAATGATTAGCAAAGCGCGAGCGCAGCGTATATCGTCGCAGACAGGCGTGTTATAACTTCTAGATAAAGAAGACACAGTTACGGGTGCTATGTAACAAGTCTCTGCTTAAGTAACGCTTACACTGACACTTCCGTGTTTTTATGTTACATCACGCACGAGAAGGCTCCGATTGGTTGTGACGAATATGTAAATAAAGAAGGACACGACCCAACAACTCTACACTACTCTGGTAAAGAAAAATTACATCAGCGCTTGTTACAACAATGGGACAAAATATTTGAAGATGAAAAACAAAAACAGATGATTTACAGTAAATTTTATTAAATCTAAAGCATTTTTGAACATTCATAAATAGTAATACATTGGAAAGGCGTTACTTTATTTTGAAGTTAATAAGGTCAACTAGAATCAGGTTGCAAACACTATTACTTTAAAAGTCATAAATTTTTCATCATCGCATCGATATTTTAGTACAAACTAATGCTTATTTAGACACACATAATCTGACGTATTCCACTGACACTAGACACAAAAACCTGTAAACATTTCATCAGAGGAACATCCCTGGTGTGCAAGAGATTATTAACTATGACAGAAACATAAATGTAACACAACTTTTAACATGACCTGAGCACCATAAACATGTGACCAAAATTTATACAAATAAAAACACACAAGCAGCTATTGAATGTATATCTCCCCGGTGGTTACTTCATCTTCAAAGCTGTGTTTTTCCTGCGTGGTGGCTCTCTCTGAACCTGTCTGGCTCGGGCACCGAACCCCAGGGACTGAAGAGATTCAGTGTGGAAGCGTTGAGTTGGAGATACGCACAACATTATCAGAAGCTTGGCATCCCCTCCTGTGCAAGGAAAAGTCAAAAGGATGGTCAGAAGAGGTATGGGAGGGAAGAATGCAGGTAGGCCTGGTCTATGACACTTTTAAAGTGGCATGTTAAAACCTGACTGGTTGAACTTGTTGTAAGTGTTTCAAATAAAAGCAAAGGAAACTCGTGTCACACACTATATACAAGGAAATAGTATTTCAAAATCTTTATTCAGAGCCCAATGAGTACAAAGAGAAAAAAATATAGTATATATAATTCATTACATCCAATATTTACCCCAACATACACACATATAAAAAATATCTGGCTTGTCTTTATCCATATTTTCTGAATGGACGGATGAAGACAACAATTTTGAGACAGAATAGGGAATTAGTGTTTCACAGCCTTCATGTGTAAAACAGTGTTGTTTCACAGTAGATCTGCTCTCACCTATGGCGTCCTGTAGTAGATGTGTGAGTTTGCTGTTGCGGTAGGGTACGTGAGGTCGTCTTTCGGCCAGAGCTCCCAGAACATCAGACAAAGCTGAGAGACTGCGGTTTATACAGGAGCTTTCCCACAGAGCCGCACCGGTCACACCTGACATCCCTAAACACATCCCAAAACATCAGCGCTACAACACTACTCATGTCTTCATTTACTTGCAGCTTGAATCAAATCTGACCTGAGATTTAACACTCCATAAACCTTATGACTCTATATGGTTATTGTTTTATTTTACTGTAAATGGCTTAACTAGTAACTTCTCACGATGGCTTTAACAGACAGAGCACAGCCTCCTCTTACCTACACACTCGCTGCCAGCCAGGTCCACCAACTGCAGCTTGGTTTTGATGGGGGGCTGTGTGATGCTGGGCCGGGGGGAGGGGCATGGAGAGTGGCAGGGTGATGAGGCGGGGCTAGACGAACGTGAGGAAGCCGCCCTGCGGCAGCGTGGGCTCCACCACTCCTTCTGAGATACCCGCTGGACGTCCTGTCGGGCATTCTGTAGTCGACGAGCTGCAACATGCATTAATTACACCTTTATTAAAAAGGTTATTAGCTATTATATAACTTAGGTTGGGACTACATATGCCATATTGAGCATTATGATTTGTCCCATTCCATAGATTTTATAGAATTAAACATCTACTGCCCATATCTCTGTGATGCTACACACCGGAATCCAATGGCAACCTTTAAAAGATTTTTTTAATGCTATCTTAAGAAACCTTTGGAGTGAAAATTGGCTTCTCTTTTTAAAAGTAGCAAGAAAGTGTGTGTGAATGTGTGTATGTGTAGATAACTAATCCAGTGGGTGTGTGAGAAAATGGAGCTGTTTGAATGACTATTTGTGTGTCTTCAGATAATACGCTTGGTTTCACTTAACAGCCGTAACCGTGTGTGCTGCAGATAGCGGCGTATGGCTTGAGGGAACATTACAGCTTCAAAACATTTGAGTTGGGGAGTGGAACTCTTGAAGAAACACTGTATATTATACCTAGAGCCAGTGCATCTGGGCTTTTGGAGGTGACTGTGAGAGTGACGATGAAATGAGATCTGGAGGAGTCCATGTGCACCAGGGTGGGACTGTGAGATCTTAGTTTTAACACAGAATTGATCAGCTGCATTACCTCTGCAGAGCTCCGCACCGACCTGACACACACACACACACACAAAGTCAAACACATGCAAACCCGTGACAGTCATGTGTGCATGCAACAAAAGCTCAAAGTACAATAAAAAAGGTCTAAAAAATATCTAAACAGTACCAAAACTGTTTAATATATTGGGAAAAAGGGGGGCAAAGTCCCAAACATCTATTATTATTTATTAAAATGATAACAAACTGCATAGATCAATTAATAATGCAAAGTACACAAGGAACAACCAACAATATACATTGAAAGCATATTCTCTTCCCTTTTAAGAAATGGTTAATTTGGTAAATCTGTGTAGAAGTGGTTATTTGCTACATATACCCATATTTTTACAGAATGTATAAATAATTATTGTATTATGAACAAACAAACATGAATTAACAATAAACAAGACAAGTGTTATTTTAGTATAATTGAGATGCTAACTATTAACTATAACTATTAAATTTGATTTAAATAATTAATAATAATTAATAATTGCTTTATTTGTTATTTTATCATTCCTAATGCATTAACTAATATTAACAAGCTGAACAAACCTATTGTGTTATCTTATGCATTATATATCTAGTGGCACTTTATTATTTATCAGTGTAGTTTGTTAAAATACAATAAGCTGAAATGTGTGATATGCTGTGACTCACTCATATGTTAGACAGGGCACCTCACTGGTGCCTGTGCTGGTGGTGATGACTTCTCTCTTTAACCCAACTGTTGCCCCATCTTCATCTCTGGCCAGCAGATCCAGAACTTCATTATTATAGACCTCCACCACTGACATCTCCACCGTATGACTGTCTGCTGACTTCTCGGAGATCAGCCTGGAACATTTATCAGCGCAGACAGACTTTATGTTGTGATATTGTAGATAAGTAAGACATGTAGTGATTTTAACTGTGCTCTGAGAGAGAAGTGAGCCGAAGCTTACTTGAATAGCTCATTGGCTGCTTTCGGAATGATGCCCTGCTGAGAGTCCTGCACTGCAGTTGTAGGATCCTCAGGCTGGGAGCCAATCATTGTGTGTGTCTTTCCACTGCCCGTTTGGCCATATGCCATGATACATACATTATACCTGAAATGAAGAAGTGATCTTTTTGTGTGTGTGTATATATATATATATTTATACCGTACTTAGGAAAATTATTTTTTCAAATGTCCATTCATTTTCTGAATAAAAAAAGCATTATTTAAAAGTGGACTATATGTTATTTACTAACAGTGCAAGTCTTGCATGACACCTTGTATTCCAATTCTCCAATTCAACACCTTGTATACAACCTGATTGTATCGATTTTTAAAATGATAACAGTTAATGCCTTGATTTCCATAATAGTAACAGTGAATAGTTAAACTTGGTTGTATTAAATAGAACACTTACCCATCAAGCAGAGATGTTAAAAGGGGTTTCACCTCCTCAAACACAGTCTCTTGGGTGTCTTCTGGACCATGTACTCTGAAAATCAAAAACATTATCCACCTCTGAAGTGCCCATATTAAATGTTTACATTTTATGCATTGTCTAATTACCTCTCAAACTCAAATATTTTGTTCATTGAAGGACTTGAGGTTTTGGTGCAGTTCACAAAAACAGAGTCCTGCAAAACAAGAGTGGTCAGAGAGCATAGGGTGTAATACTAGGCTCTCAATTACAATTTTATAGATCCCATAAACACTACAAACAATACGTTCACTCACATCATTGATCGCCTGCACTACTGCTTCACACGATGAAGATCTTAAAGAGGAAAATGAGATTAGACAAGACATTCCCAAAGTATCTGTATAAAATATTTTCATTTATTAAATGGAATCATAATTTATTATTAACTTCATTTTTGTAAATTCTAAATTTTAATATGCATTAATTTTACATTACCCATTGGCTGTGGGTGATCCTGGGATGTGATCGAAGTGTAGAATTGGACGCACCCTGCAGTGAACTCTGATATTTCCCCTCAGCTCCTGCAGATAGAGTTTTATTTTTAGTTTAACCGATTTATCTGGAATGCTTACACAGTAATTTTTAAGCATAGAAACTGGTCTGGACAGGTAGAAACTGATCTGAAATCCTTTAAATATTCATATCTGAAATATTCAGGTTTTAAAAGCATTGGCCACACCACTATAGGTGACAAAATAATGTCATATCCAATTTACTCCCTACATCTTGAATTGAAATAAATGGCAAAATGTTTAATCTATAGATATATTAAGAAGTGAGTAAATAAAATCAGAGAACCAAATACGTACAACCAGGGTGTTGTGGAGCAGCCTCCTTCTCGCCCGCTCCTCTCTGCACCTCTCCTTCTCTTCCTGTAAAGAGCCCTCAAGTGCGGTCACCTGAACCCGGAGCTCTGCAGAAAACAAAGAAAAATATATTTTTGTGTTCATTAACATACGAATGCGCAAACAGAGCAGTATCGGTTACACAAATTACCATATAGGAAAAGTTAGTTACATACAGGAATATATAGTTCATTTTGTGTCACTTTCTTTGGACACCACATGAACACTAAATTATCTCTATGCAGCTCAGTTCAAGTGACTGCTTAGAACAGTAAATCAAAGGTTTCTCTGTCACCATTAGATGACTAATCAGAAAAAGGTGACTATATTTAATAACAACCCAGTATTTATTACTGACAAGATACTTGTTAATAAATCTTTGTTTGCACTTATTATTTGTGACCCAGGACAACAAAACGAGTCATAACGGTCAATTTTTTATACACCATCTGGAATATGAATAAATAAGCTTTCCATTGATGTAGGGTGTTTTAGGATAGGACACTATTTGGTGGGGATACAATTATTTGAAAATGTGGAATCGGAGGGTGCAAACAAGTGTATATGTTTACAGTAGAGAATGGATCTACAGTGTATCTTCATGGAGCATACTTATTTACTTAATATCCTAATTATTTTTGTCATTAAAAGATTGATCATTTTGACCCATACAGTGTATTTTTGTCTATTGTTACACATAAACCTGTGCTACTTACAACTGCTTTTGTGCTCCAGGGTCACTTTTTTTATTTTTACAGTCACAAAGTAACTGGTTTAATAAATTCAAGGGTTATATTTTCAGTTTTGTCATTTTTCAGTTATTGTCATTGTTGATATTTGACAGTGCCATGTTAAGTAAATGTCAACATCTAAATGCAAAGAAAGTAATATTAAATTAATTTCACCAAACATCACTGGAAACAATAATGGTATAATCAATACAATATCACAAGTCAAACTTATATAATGACCAAGAAACATCACCACATACTGTAATCTTTGAATGTATGCCTAAAACCTTTTCGTCAGGAACATTTTTTCAGCTATATACTGTAAGTGACAAGGGATAAGATCCACAGGCCCTGCGGGAGGCTTGTCACCATGGTGTGCAGGTGACGCACAGGACACATAACCTCGCTGTCCCTGCTGACAGCAGCTTTTCCTGAAGGAGAGGCTGGGGTGGGGAAGAGTGGATAATCTCTGAACACTACACCACATACCTACTGTCACAACATGGCTGCTTTCGTGATTGAGGAGGAGACAGACGAAGGAAGAGACAGATGGGGAAGAATGCCGGGAATGAGGGCAGAAGATTAAATAGAAGAGGAGAAGGAGGTTCAGAGTTGAGGTTCATAATCCAGGCCATCATGAGACCTTGCTGTTTGACTGAATATAAGTGTATGTGCATGTTATTGGTGAATGAGACCCATTAAGTGTATTTGGAAACAAAAATATTCACAGACAATACAGATGAACTGATATAATGGTATTTCAGTTTACACTCACTCTGAAGGTCATCACTTTGGACATCTTGAATAGCATTTCTGGCAGTGCCCACACATTCAAACAGATGCTTGCTTTGTTCCTCCAGCTCTTTAGCAAACACCACGTAGACGGCAAAGACATCCCTCAAGTCCTGTTTCAGCATCTGAGAGCAGCACAGGGCAGATGATGATGGTGGATTTGCGAAACATTGCATTTCAAAGCATTTGTAGTGTAGGACTTGTTTCGATGCAGTGTTTTTGCCATCACCTGAACTTCAGACAGAAGTTTGGAGAGAGCTGCGTGTGTGGACTTCTGCACTTTCCTCTGCTGCTGATGTTTCTGTCTCTGGATGTGGATTTCCCCCTCCCTCTCATGGCGGAGTTTACCCAGACACTTGAAAAGGTTAAGGAAAGGTCAATGGGGAACAAATACAAAGTGATCAGAGCATTTAAATTTTTTCACCTTACAAAAACATTGTGGAGATTTTGATACACACCACCATTCAAAAGTCTGAAGTCAGTCAGATTTTTTTAAAAGGCTGTATTTATTTCACTGTATTTATCAAAAACAAACAGCAATATTCAGAATTAGTAATAAATTACTGTTTTTCTATTTTTTATATATATATTTAAAAATCTATTTTATTCTTGTGATGGGAAAGCTGACTTTTCAGCAGCTATTACTGTAGTCTCCAGTGTCACATAATCCTTAGAAAAATATCTAAATATGCTGATGTAGTGCTTAAGAAATGTTATATTTTTCAGGGAGTCTTTGATGAACATAAAGGTGAGGAACACATTTATTACAAATGGACGTATTTTGTAGCAAACATGATGACTTTTTGATATGATTTTTTTTAATATATATATTATCATTATAAAAAAATATTCTCCTATTTAAATGCACTCAAATATAATACTATAATATTTTTGTGGATCTCCAATCAAAGGTATATTTCTGGTCTGTACTTCATACACAGATATTAAGCGTGTGAGTAAATTAGGTGAGACTGGCGAGCACCTGTCGCCTGTCTGCAAGCCACTTATCTTGCAGTGAAACCATCTGGCAGGTCAAACTCTTAACTGTGGCGGAGGGTTGAACCCCATTAGTGGAGTCTGATGCATTTCACACAGAATTTGCATCATCCATACCTCAGCGAGTCTCAAATGAAGGAGAGCGTTCTCTGTTTCCAACTCCAAAATACGCTCCTCTTTACTCTAAAACGAGAAAGAGTGGGCCTTGTTGTTACATTTAGGCACATAACTATACAGAAGAGATGCAATAGTAAAACATATTTGAAAAATAATATTGACTAAACTAATCATCAGTCATACTCTAACTGCTAGCGTACCTGACACACCTGTGGCTTTGTCTTAAAATAATAGTGAGTACCCTACCTAGACAACACATCTGGACATCATAGCCATCATTCAAATGAGCCTAAAAAGACAAAAGACTGTCTAATCTAGGTCAGCAGCTCTCTAGGATTCGAGACACAGCCATCCCTTATGAAAATATAATAATGGCGGTTTACCATGGTACACTGATGGTATGGGAATGGGATGATAATTTTTGATACAGGCCTATAGACCATGGTACTGATTAATTTCCCTATTCATAGCTTATACTTAGGTATTTACGTAGTACTTAAATGTATTACCAAATTACATCATAAATTACATAATAGCATAGCTCATTTTTGACGAATATGGAGGTCATAGGTCTAGAGGTCTTGTAACTTTTCTGTTCTATTCTATTAACAAATATAAAAATATAATTATTTTTAAAATTATTGGCGGCTAAAACAAATAATATAGCAATAAATCACAAAGACAGCAGACATGTCTGTAAATCAAATGTAATCAAAGCGACACAAACACAGAACAGCCCACTTGTTCTTTGTCATTCAGACAATATAAGAGAAGACTCACCCGTAGTTTGTGCTCTAGAAGATGGACTTGATGTGCAAAAATCTGGTCTCGATTAATAAAGAGCGGCATTGTGAATGAGAGTTAGAACAGGGCTTTAAATAAAGCATTTAGTGTTCAGTAGGGACAGTACACGATGAGCTCGTGTGTGGTTCGTCGGAGGTGTAATCCGATTACCTGTCTGCGCGCACTAGCCTATTTGGCGTCGTCCTGTTCGGTGCTGCTTTCTGATCTATATTTAACATATAATATAGTGTGCCATTGCTTTGAGTACAATGTATGATGCTGTCTGTGCATTTATTAAACAGCGTGGGCTTGATATGTGCATTTTGTCTAGTTTTAAACCCTTGACTTCATGACAACAGTCAGTTACACCTGTACCACACTCACTGATCTGAGAGTCAACTGACAGACAGATGAGGAGATTGTTGTAATCGGCGCCATTGAGGTTTGGCGCCCTCTACTGTTTAACTTACTTCACAGTAGGACACGTGGCTTTCTATTAGATTCTTTATTAAGCAGTAAGATTAAGAGTACAACACAGGCTAAATATGTAAACAGCTTTTCCCCTGAGGTATAAATTTACATTGGGAGTATTTATAGCAGACTACTGGAAGCACAGGATAGAGGCTTATTTTACCTTTTTGGCACATTTGACATTTTCTAAGGCAGTATTCTATTGCACAGTGTAGACAGGTCTTATCTAAGTACTAGGTCCAGTTTACAATCTGCTGGAAACACATCGACTACATTCAGCTGATGGATTAAAACACACAACATGATTTTTATCAATCAGGTTATCATTGATATGCACGTGGACAGAGAGTTTTAATACCAATAAAAGCTCTACTATAAGAGTAAATCAGCAACCATAGATTATTAACATAGAAAAGGAATGTCTGGTATACAATATGTCCTCTTTATGTACCATAAATCACTATACTGAAGGGAATACATTAGCGTTAGGTGAAAATGCCTCAGAAACACTGTATATAATGACATATTAGATCGTTTTGCAAAAGACTTCCCTTCCTTTACTATATACTATATATATATACATATATATGTGTATGTAAGTACTGACTTGAGTATGTACCTACTTTAGTGTCATCATAGCCTGTTTACATTTTAAAACATCTTCGACAAACTGGATTCAAGGCCTGATTAAAAAGCACATGATTACAGTGTGGAAGTAATTTGTCTATATCAGCAATACTCATTGCTTATTCTCTCTCTACACACATGGCAATACCCATTCCACCTCCAATACACAACGAAGCAATGCCTTTTCGTCCCCCTGTCCTCTGAAGTGCATGAAGCAGGGTCACTAACACTCTACAGCCGGACATACCGAGGGGGTGTCCGAGAGAGATCGCCCCTCCACAAACATTCACCTGAAGGAAGAGAGACAAATGTAGTAGTAAATAAAAGAATGGAAAAATTAGACAGAATAGTATTTCTCGTTCTTAAATACATTTTTTTAAAATTACGTCATTTGATTCATTTTCATGTAGCAGTCTAGTCACTGATAGGGTAAGTGAACAAAGGTCATGTGTGAGTTTCAGTATTTTCAATAATGGAGACTAACCATGATATTGCAATACTGTGGTACAGAAATCATTGGGTAACTGTACTGTATCAATATAATATTGTGTAAAGCTGTGCATAAAGCCAAGTATTTATAAAGTGGAAGAATCAACACACCTTATCAGGGTTTAGACCGAGCTCCTTTACCACTGCAATAGACTGAGCAGCAAACGCTTCATTTATTTCAAACAGATCAACCTCATCCAGCTTCCATCCAGCTTTATCAACCTGTTTAGAAAGTTATGGAATCATTATTGCTAGTGAAAAACTATTTCTTATAACAATAGATTGGCAAGGACTGTAGCAGAAAACACTTTTATTTGATTTTACTAGATTGTTATTTTAGGATAAGCATTGATTATAAAAATTCATTCTTCGTTCATCCCTGTAATGACTCAACAGATACTCACAGCTTTTCTAATGGCTGGAATTGGCCCTGTGCCCATGACTGAAGGGTCAAGGCCTGTCTGAGCCCAGGACATGATGCGTGCCATTGGTTTTAAGCCCCGCCTCTGTGCCTCTGATTGGCTCATGAGAACAGCAGCTGCAGCTCCATCATTTATGCCTGTTAAACAAAGACCAATGGGGAGAATAACATTAGCTTCTCTATGCAGTGAAAAATGACACTTAAATGTATCATAACTGAGTGTCAAAGATGTCACTATTTACCAGATGCATTGCCAGCTGTCACTGTGCCAGAACCATCCTTCACAAAACAAGGCTTCAGTTTGGACATAGCATCAATATTACTGCCATGCCGCGGAAACTCATCAGCTTTGACCTCGACTGGACCTGATATGGTAATAAAAGGTTTATTTTAATTTATATTCCGTGTCGGAGACAGGAATATAAATTCATTTACTTAAGAATTTGTATAAGATATTAAAATTTGATTTCAGAAAGTACACCTTCACTTATTTTATTTTTCTTAGGCAATTTTTTTTGTTGTTGTAAGGTTTATTCTTAAAAACAAGAAAACTATCTCTGTACTAGAAAACAAGACAAATATACTTATTAAGAAATGTATTTTTTGCAGTAAACAACACTACCTTGAATAGGGCACATTGCTGTTCAAAAGTTTTCAGAAAGTAATTTAGTAAATAGAAATTTCTATTCAAAGAGTCCTGAATTAATTTATGGTTTTCACAAAAATAGTAACAGTATGACTGTTACTGTTTTCAACACTGATAATATGTTTTCAATACTGATAATATTGAATACAATTAGCCTCTTACCCTTCCTAGAGGGAACAGTAACTGGCACAATCTCCTGGTCAAAATATCCATCCTTCTGAGCTGCTTCGGTTCTGTTCTGTGACGTCACGGCAAACTGGTCCTGAGCCTCACGGGACACCCCCCACTGCTTGGCCACATTCTCAGCTAACACACACAGACGACCAAAATTAGATCAGTTGTTAGATCATTAAAGGACAAAATAAAGGTAGGCAGTCTGCTTTAAGAAATTACCTGTGATTCCCATGTGGTAATTGTAAAAGGCATCTGTGAGTCCATCAGTCAGTATAGAGTCCTGCAAAGTAGCATCTCCCATCTTTACCCCAGACCTCATCTGCATTATATGAGGAGCCTGACAGACAAAGTGCTGCATGGTTATCATCACTTTTTACTTAAAGATAACAGAAGTGCTCTTTACAGCAGTCTTACCCGACTCATGCTCTCCATGCCTCCTGCTACTACTATAGTGGATTCTTTAGTCATGATGGACTGAGCACCCAGACACACAGCCTTCAGGCCAGATCCACAGATCATCTGACAGCTCCAGGCTGGTACTGCATATGGGATACCAGCGGCAACACTTGCCTGACGGGTAGGATTCTGCCCATGACCTTAAGCACATGTAGGAGAAGACAATCAAGTAAACTTGAGCTTTGTGTGTTACTCTCATTGATGAGTTCTGTATTTATTTGGTGGTAAGTAGTATACTACATGCAGTGCAATACCAGCAGTGAGGACATGACCCATGATGACTTCTGAGACTTCTTCTGGCTTCACACTGGCTCTCTTAAGCACATCTTTAATGACTACTGTCCCCAAATCATTGAGAGGTACACAGCTAAGGGCTCCATTGAATGATCCTGTCAATAGAAAAGCAAAAATGGTGATACTTTTGTTTCATCTAAATAATATATTTTATGAAAAAAAAGCAAAGTCAAATAAATGCCCATATACTGCTTTTATAATGTCAAAATCATAAAGATTACGCATGTATAAACAAACTATATAAATCACGCTAAAGCTATTATTATATAGCTCTTATTATATTTAAATATTAGTGTTATTTCCGTGAATAAAAGTTACAGGAAAAGCATAATTTAATTAATGGTCAGATAGAGAAATATATTTATATAGTTAGTATGAATTTGAAATATGTATATATGAATTTAAATAAGTTATAAGAATGATAAATTATTTAGCAAAGGTTTATCTGGATGACAAATTAAACCAAATCACTCTTCCCGTCATGGCGCTACAATAAATGAGCCAATCCGAGCACGGGGAACACTGGCGAGAACGCCGAGCAACCAATCAGAGCAGATTTACGTTTCTTCTGCACCGTAGTGAGACACTGCCGTATTGCTCGAGCATTAGCTAATTAAAATAAACAAGACATACTTTATCGATATATGACTAAAGCAAACAAGACTCTTTTTCATTAGCTTCATCGCGTATATTATTATAATATTTGCTTAGCTCAATAACTGAAGAGTTAACGTTAATGGCACAAGAGATAAAACTTTCTAGTATAACCTGCTGTCAAACAAGCTGCCACATGATGCACTGCCGTTTACAGCTAACGTTACAAAGAGGGGTTAGCATCGTGTGGGAAAATACCATCATGATATTATACGTGAGATTTTGAGAGTTTACCAATAGGAGTCCTTGCGGCAGAAACGATAACAATCGCATCCGTGTTCATCTTGGCTGTAATGCTGGCGACTGCGAGTTCCTTGTTATGTGTCCGGTAGGCGCTCTCTCTCTCTCTCTCTCTCTCTCTCTCTCTCTCTCTCTCTCTATATATATATATATACACACACAGGTCGTTTCGAGGAGCCGCCTACTTCACGCTCATTCATTTGATAAGACGCTAAAAGTAGCTAAATGTTGCCAGATGACGCCACACGCTAATTTGCATAGCAGTGACGTCATCACGTAATATCTGACAAGCGTAAGCCCGTCATGTCTCTATTCCCTGAAGCGCTATGTATTATATTATATTAAAACTTTACATCCAGATGCACAATAAATAGGTTCTTATTAACATATTACTTTGCGTAATGATGTCATTGCGTAATCTCAACTCAAAACTACATCTTTATGTAGTATACAAAATAATTCATGTTATCATCTCAGCAAAAACATTATTTGAAAATATGTCTATTCAGATTTTTATGAAAAATATAGTTGACAAGTAATACAAACACTTTTTGATAAGATTTTTGTTTTATTTTTAAATATAACACTGATAATGAACAGTTACATTCTTTTAAACAATCACAGCTTGTGTACTTACTCTTTTCAACTTGTGAAATTAACACATCTGTGAAAGTGACAACAATTATAGCACTGTTGGAATTTATTGCTGCCTAAATTACCAGCAATTACACGTTTACAAATATCAGTAAATTAACAGCAATTTAACTTGAATGTGATGTGTGTGTGTTTTGAAAATTGCTAAAAGTAGCCAAATGAATGTTAAAAAATTGCTAAATTTGTATGAAAAGTTGCTAAATCTAGCAACAAAATTGCTAAATTGGCAACGCTGGACAACACTAAACAGCATCATAGCCGAGATCTGGCAGGCTGGTGCACTGGTTTTATTTTGTTGTTGCGCCATCTAACGGTGTGGATGGCTAACAAAAGGTAGCAAAACGTTGCTTATTCATACTAGACCTCTTAAAATCTTAAATTAAAGTCACTTTACATCAAAAACATGTCAAACATCATTTTACAATTAAATTAATGACATGTGTTGATAGAATTTATTAAAAGCAGATAATCAAAGCAAGGTTTGAGTCATATTAAAATTCTTTATTGATATTTGGTCAGTACATGAAAAGGATTGAAATCAGAATTTAACAAGATACATCTCAAAAAACTACACACAAGTCAAACAAAACGTTTTCTCTCATGTAGAGGAACAAAAGAAAGTTCAACATCAGGAAACTAAGGACTCTCTGAACTTGCAGCTTCAAGACTTAATTAAGCATTGATACATCACACGTAGCTAAATGATTTCCAAGTTCTAACAAGTGAGCAAATGAACGGTACAGAACCAAGTGTTCATACTACTTTGACAGAGGAAAAATGGTTTAAAAGTCATTCATTAAAAAAAAAATGAATTCAAATATACAAACGCAATGTTGCTCATTTTTATAAACGTTATCAGATTTGAGCATGTCGCAAATGCACTGAAATAGGTTATGATGGAAGGGCGAGTAGAAAATAAATGTGACGCATTTGACTATTTCTCAAACAAGAACTAACTGGCCTGAAGTGTGTGATTTCTTTGTCGTGGTAAAAAAAAAGAAAGAAAAAATAAATGGTGAAACTTTAAGAATGTTACAAAACAGACCCTGTGGAGGCATTGGTGGCAACTGTTGCTGCAGATGAGTCCAGGCCATTCTGAGTGCTGTGCCTCATACCCGCAGTCCTGCTGCCTTTGGAGATGGCAGCGGCCTCATGGGAGTCAGCATTGGAGTCTGTATCGTTCGAGTGCTGGGTCACCGACGTCTCACTGCCTGTTGGTGAGTCCACGCTCTCATAGCCTGCACTTAGTTGAGTCACATACCCTTCTCCGCCCCTCTGGCTGGCTGCATCTTCTGAGTGGTTGGACAGTTTTGACATGCCACCATGAGTGGGGCTGGAGACAGATGGCGATGGTGGGTAATCTTCATCTGCGCTGCTCGCTTCCCTGTACAGACTGGACCCAGACACGCCCCTCTGAGACGAGCTCCCATTGGAGGGTCCGTTGGACACCCTTCCGCAGTCTTTCACAACATTCGAGCAGGAGGCGTTCGCAGGTTCGCTTTGAATGGAAGGTTCAGAGGCCGCTGAAGGTGAAGTTCTGCTTGGACCAGCTCCACTAGAAGTGCCTAGGGAGTTCATCTGAGACAACTGCTGCCTGCTCTCCCTCAGCTGCTGCTGAAGAACCAGGATGGTGCTCTGCATGCCCTCCACCTCCTCATCCAGCTGAATGATGAAGTCATTAAGCTCTGGACCACACAAAATGCACAGGTACCAAAGAAAAAACAAAGAGTAAGTTTAAGTTCCATAAAAATAAATCATGAATGAAGAGAGGTTTTGCTTACCATCTTGGCTGCTCTTTAGCTCTTCGCTGTACTTCTTCTGCAAGGCGAGCTCGGCCTCCAGCTGGGCAATGCGCCCCTGAGACAGCTGCCTGCCCAACTCCTGATTCTCCTGGATCAGCATGCGACATTTCGCCATCAGCTTCTTACCAGTCTGGCTGCAAGGGAAACAAGTCTAACATCACATGGTGAACATGGCCACAGGGTCGACACAAGTGGCCACTGCATTTACAAACTGGATGGAGACATTAGCCAACCAGAAACAGCTTCCAACAAACACTCCAATGGCCACACTGGGTTTCAGACTGGTAAATATAGTTGAACAGTAAAGTATGTTTACATGCACTGACGAAAATGCAAAAGAAAGCGGTATTATGAAACTAGTAAAAGCAAACCATGAGGTTCAACACGACTGAATTTCACGACCGAGATTGAGCTTAATGTGGCCGAGCTCTTATAGCTTTTTAAAGAGTGCATGTGAGTGGAAAATATCAGATGTGGTAGGAAAGCCAATTACCAATGGTGCCACATATATATGCAGTTAAAAATGCACTGCTAACATGGCAAATGTAAACAACAGCATTTTGGCAGCTCTTTCACAATAAGGATTTTCCTTGTGTGCATGTAAACAGAGTCAACAAAAAAATTTAAGTAACAGTTCAAACTATTCTGGGAAAAGATGGTCGAACAATTATCAACCCAAACGAAGTTAAACCAACAAGTGCAATAAATCTGAACATTTCTAGTACGGTAGCATTCCAATAGGCCACTGAACAAGTTGCAAAACCAAGTTCATTTAAAAATCTAGAAGCAGAGATTACAGATCCAATGAAAGTACCTACCTGTTAATCTATAAAAATAAAACAGCAGCTATGAGCAACCAATCAATAATTAAACTGATGTTATTTTGACTGGACTTGTACTAAATAACAGAAAGTAGAAAATTTTGTGCTAAAAATGTCCCAGAAATAGACAACACAATTTCTCATATTATCATTGAGATAAAATAATTGGAAAACTGGATGCGCCACTGCACTTAATTTAAATCAGCAGCATTCAATGCCACATCTACTGGAAAACTCTTGAGACTGTACTGATATGTTGATATACTACATAAAGATGTATTCAGTATCATTAAACTTTAATGAATTCAATGGTCTCTAGGGTACTTTGGTGCCAAACACAGTAGTTCGTAATACTACTGTCCTCAAAATAAATGATTTTGAATCAATTCAGAGCAAATGCTGACATTTAACATCAAAAGCAGATTGAGATTAAATATGAGGTCAAACGGAATATTTCCTTAAAATGGTTAACCATCTTTTCTGGACAATCTGCTGCAATGAAATCTCGGTTGAATTATATAAAGCCACTTTAGAGTAGGCAATATTGCAAAAGACACAGAAGATTGGCTAACCCAAAGTGTTTTCACTCTCTAAAACTACTCTTGAATCACACAGATTGTAAAAGCAACTAGATACCATTAAATTGTAATAATTGCTATAAAAAAAAAAAATCTACCTAGCAAAAACCCTGCAACAGAATTAAACGTGACCCAAGGGTAATGAACAGAACCATTGAAATCCTCACTGGGTGACCGCAAAATAAAAAGTGGATTAGAAAACGTACACAAGATAAATACAAATTATTATACACAAACATTTAAACAGCTTGAATCATTTCTTCTAACACACATTGCACATTTGCATTCACATTGAAAAACAAAACAAAACAATTATGTTTGCATCTGCAGCAGCGCAACAGCCAATTTCAAACGATTACCAAGTCGGTCAATTCATTTTGGACCCCGCTGCTGTAAATGCAAGATGCATTTCCAGAGCAAAAACAAAGTATAATGTTACGAACACAAAAAAAGAAAAGGTTTGAAACACTGTACCGTATGTCGCACCTGTGAGATGAACATATACCAAAGTCTTTGCAGATCAGAAAGTCTGATTCCTCCCCCAAAGTCTTACATCATAACAAAGGCTTCTGCCCAAAGTCTTAAGATTGCTTAACTCCTCCCCATTTCATTGCATCACACTACATTCCCACCTCCCTGTGTTAACATTCTAGATTCTTAACCAGAGTCTCAAGGCATCTACGATGGAGTTTAAATGGGGGGCATATTCCTCTGCAACACATTTAGTAGGGCCGTGTCATGTTTTAAATGTTCAATCAGTGATCTTTAAACTACAGTTCAATCAGCTCCAGAGCCAACGCTTTGCTCAAGTCTTTCATAGGCCGCCTTTTTTGTTACAGGAAGCTTTCTAACATGGGCTGGAAGGGGGTGTTTCCGACGTGACCACCTCTTCAGGAACAGTCCCGATTCCTTCAGGCTTCTGTACCATGAGGGGTGTGGGGGGAAAGAGAAAGCTGAAACAAAAGTGTCACCTGACCAAAACTGCTGTGTTTTGTTCTGATTTTACATTACGGTATTTGTAATAGCAGGGCAATACGAAAGAAAAATGTCTTTTGTTCTGAGCTTTGGCTTTAAAGTCTGAGCCTCGTTGTGAGCAAAACATTTCAGTCTTCCCCCACCATTATCTGCACTCCTGCAGAGGAGAAGGTGGGGGGTGAATCAGGAAAGTCTTGACTTTTTGTTTGGAGGGGGAGTTATTTTAGTTTACCTATCAGGTGTAAATTTCCAGGCACTCAGTTCATTTTGGGCTTGCTCCAGTTTGTCTTTAGTCTGTTCCAGTTCAGCCTTCATTTTGAGGAAAAATAAGTTGATGGCTGGGTCCACCATGGACGATCTCAGCTGAGCTGCGCTCGGTTGCTGGACTTGCTTCAGGTACTGGATTTGGGTCTGAAAGGTAAGAGGGACCATTAAAATCTAAGCATGTAACAAAATGACAAATATCAGTGTGAATGTAGGCATGTATACTATTATGTAATGGTTTGAAAAACAGGACCTTTACAAAAACTGGTTAATAACTATATATTACAAGCATTACAGTATGTATTGTTTCATTTATAAACTGCAGCTTAAACAGGCAAACTGTGCTTTGGGTTTTAAATCTTAAGAGCAATGAAAATCTAAATAGGTTAAAACTTCAAACTTTAATTTGTAAAATTAGTAAAACTGATGCCGCACTCTAAAAGGTGAACTTTACTTTTAGTCAGGTGTTCCCATGTTGAAATGCTTGATGAATTACAGTTCCATGATAAACATTTGGATACGGATTTGACTGAAACAGCAGCTGTTAGGTAAATATTCACAGATGCTTCACAGACAAGTTAGTACAAAGGACTTCTAATCCATTTTAATTGAAATGCTACATCCACATGGAAACTGAAATATCTTCAGTATAAACAACCAATAAAGCAGAAGTAAAAAAGAAGACTTAACACACTTACCGTACACTCTTGCATTTCCTGCTCTTTAGTAGCAAGCCTCATCACTAGGATGTTTTCTCTGCGTGCAGATTCCTGTTGTTGCTGCTTCAACTTCTCCTCAGACTCTTTCAGGCCCGTCACATCATTGGCTGCAGACATTTCAGCATGAAAAAGATGCATTAGTTATAGACATTTTGTTTTCTATGCAACATTACAAGCACTCAAAATCATGAATTATTCAGAACATCTGGGATGTGCAAACTTACAGTTTAAATCAGCATATTTTGCCTCAAGCATCTGGACATAAGCTTCATGCTGTTTCCACCTACACCCCGGAAAACAAAACACAATAGTATTAGAATCTGGAAAGCTTCAACATGTATGCATAATCTTAAAGCTTACTGCACAACAGAATGGCTGCACACCTTGTACACAGCTCCTCTCGAGTCAGGGTCTTCATATCAGATTCACTAAGGCGAACCTGCAAGGACATAACAGGGAAATAAAGACTTATAAAGAGACCATGTTGGCGGAAAGAGACTCCTATAATCAGATTAGACTGCGACAATGAACTCACCTTCTTCGGGAGAGGTTCTTCATTGGTCATTCTGATCTCTGTGAAAGACAGAAGTGGACAAATCAAGCATCCAGTGAATGCCACGGACTCAAAGACATGCTGACATTCCAAGCAATAATATGAAGCAAAGACCTAGAGACAGTAGCCTGGATTTCACACGCCTACACATGTGCTATTACAAATATAGGCCACCAGGCGAGAGATTCGCTCGTTTTTACATGAACGCATTAACAACTTGAGGTGAATGTGCCTGTTTATATCATTTCGTAGTCGTGCATTTAAAAAAAATAAAATGTTTGTAAAAACGTAGTAACCATTAAAACAAATTCAGCTGCTCGATTGAAAACGAAACTGCTACCACTAACCGGGAAATTACAAGGGCTTACGGCTAAAGCTTTTCAAGCATCCTCATCTACACATTTCACCTTTTTGGAAACGAAATATCAACGTAATCTTATAGTTTTTACAGCTAGCTTATCTTTTTGTGAAAAAAAAAAAACAATAACCTTTTCTTCCAGAGAAAACGAGTTTAAAGAGTTGACATGCTAAACGGTCTGCGCTGCACACCACCGCGCCATTCTGACACAATCTCGTGATGCTTTTTTTGTCGAAAAAAATGTGAAACTGACGTAGCCGACAATGCATGTTCATCTTAAAATAAAGTCAATAAAACCCCACCAATAGACGTGGAGTAATTATAAACGTGCCGGCGCCTTCTTGGAGCAGTTTCGTTGTCACAAAATGGCGGAGAAGGAAGGGACTCTCCCTCTCCGAGAAGCAGCACTTTATCTGAAATAAGAAAATATCACCCTTAATACTTACCAGACCCGATTCGCCTCGACCAGAATGACTTGTATTTCTTTCAATATGAGATTTAAGCAGTTATGTTAAATTGTGAGTTTCTCTTGAGGAGGAAAGACTACGTTTTTTATTTAGACGAAGGGGACTTCAGCCGCCATGACCAGCGTGTGCGCGATGTTCAGCCGCACAGCATCAGTGTATTCGCGCGAGCGCTGAGGAGGAGGAGCACGTCATCGACACAGTGTTGCCATGTTGCCGCTGTAGTAAGCACTCGCGTTTCCAATGATACTTACACAGAGTATACACAAACTTTTTTTATTTATATTTTCATTATTAAAAATATAAAATATGCATAATATCAGTTTGTAATGTAATAAACTTGACAGGATCCCCCCTCCCCTTGATTAACTGTTAATAATAATAGCAACAACAACAATAATAGTAATAATAGTAATTCTTGGCTTATTACAAAAATTGTTGACCGAGCCGCATAACACAAATCAATTGTGTCTTATTTAAACCCACATACTATTCTGCTAAATTTTTTTAGACATTGTTCTATGCATGTTTCTTTTGTGGGATCTGGCAACACAGGCATATTAATGTTACTGTTCTCTTTAACATGTATATACATCCACGAGCCTGTGCATTTACTTTACGTCTGAGCTAACTGTGTATTCAGCTGTCATAAGATGGTTTGGGTAATTCTAAAACCACCATCTGATTTTCTCTAATAATTATTGCAGTATTCATCCAAATCGAACTATTAATTGTGCTGCAATGCGAGATATAACTACCTTTACAGTCGTTATAAAACATGCATTATACGAAGCTATTCATTTTAGTGACTACTCACTGTAAAAGTAAGGCCTAGAATGACTGGCTGAATTATACCAGTTTGGCACAGGGGTTTGCTCGTTTTTTTACCGTCTTTAACTTAAACAAAACTTCTTCATCTGAGATATATACATTTTATTATTTGTCAAAAGATGAGATAGATTTTTTTTTTGTTGTAAACAATATGTATTGTGTGGTCTGTGAATAAAGAGAAATGTTTCTGTGTGTATGCGTGACCCCTATTTTTAAATAATGGTACGGTCTAGTCCAAGTTGAAATTTCAAGGGCAGGCTGTAATGGAGAGAGCTTAGGTTGCTGTATGACGGACTAGAGCATGCTGTGCAGAGTCGGAAATGTCCGCAGGTAACGATGATGTCTAAATCAGTTCTCATA
Source organism: Enteromius radiatus (assembly GCA_032357445.1). NCBI lineage: Eukaryota > Metazoa > Chordata > Actinopteri > Cypriniformes > Cyprinidae > Enteromius > Enteromius radiatus. Next base: position 10,718,548 of record JAUCMS010000045.1, read on the forward strand.
TTGTGTGCTGCTAACTGAAAAAACAGGCCCTTTAAATTATTAAATCAATGGCGGTATGATTAAACTACGCACTTTTATGTTTGGTAGCGCGACCAGGCTAACAGCATCAAACTATGGTAGCTTGCGTAATTGATATTGCTAAGTTAGTTAAGGTTCATTCGCTTTTCTAGATGCGTATGTGTTGATTTAGAGTTTTGTACATCCACTTATATTTAGCTACTGACAAACAACAGCTTAGCTTGTCATAAATATGTAATCTATTAATTAAAGGGGGCAGCTAGGTTTTATTTTTTAAACTAACTTGTACAAACCTGTTGGGACAATAGCAATAATAAACTTCTGTTAAATCATCTTCACTTATAGCACTGAGAACCAGAGGTTTTCAAAAATGTTTAGACCCCCACATATTATGATCCCTTGAAAGATTAAGATGTCTTTATATTATTTGTTAAATATAAAGACACCTAAATGTTTTCATTTTAACCTCTTATGTAACATTTTTAATTGTGTGAGGGAAATGTTTTTTGTAAAAACATGGACCCCAGTTTGAAAACCTCTGTTCTGGTCATGGCTGCTGCCATGTAGCAACAATCCCATTTGAGCACAGTAATCCAACATATCCACAACATGCCCCTGCCAAATTATTTCAATACTCTGGTTGCAATACTGCTTGTATTAAAAAAGTTAACAGTTTTTATTTATTATTGATGATTCCAGGTGCGCTGCCACCTTGATCCCTGTCTTGGGTGCTGTGGCCTCCAGACAGAAGCACACACTGCCTGACCTCCCATATGATTATGGTGCTCTTGAGCCTCATATCTGTGCTGAGATAATGCAGCTTCACCACAGCAAGCATCACGCAACATATGTCAACAACCTCAATGTCACTGAGGAAAAATACCAAGAGGCACTGGCCAAGGGTGAGAACAAATTTAATAATTGTACTTTTTTTAGCTGTTCTTTGTGATTCTTGTCAGGTAGAATAGTGGTTTTCTAGGTAGAAATTAGACTGCCCAACACCAACAAACATCTTAGGGCTTGGTCTTGCTTGTTAATCACTTTATACAATGATACCTTCATTATTGTTTCAATTTGAAATATTACTGCACAAATTCAAGCAAACTTATGAATGATTTTTGGGATATTTTTCCTGGTGACTTAGGGTTATTGCACATTTCATCTGAAATTTTCACACATTAACAAGAAGTAAATACAAGTTGTGTCAATCATGTTTATAAAATTCAGTTCAGAGTTCAGACCAGGATTTAAAAAAAAAATGCATATGGAAATCTGTGCAATGACCCTAAGTTTATAACTCATTTGATAGGAATATACATTATAGGAATGCTAGTACACATTTAAGTTTACTTTCTTTACGTACACTAAAACATGGTTATGCATTTATTGGTTTCGAATTTGACAGCCATAGTAAGAGAAGTGGTAAGCATGTCACACAAAGCAGTTAAAAACATTTTTTTGTATGTTTGGTTTTTGATGATAAGGCTAAAGCTCCAAAGTCACATTTCTTCTCATACCAGTGTTATTTTTAATTTAAATTACAAATTACTTTTATTAATTGAAATCAAGCTAAAATAAAATAAAATATACATTTATAAAAATGTAAACAAAAATGAGAAATGTTGTCTGGCAACTATTTTAAAAAAGGTTTGCAAACTAAAACTTAATGTTTAACTAAATAGGAAAATTTATTTTAATAAATTATATATATATATATATATATATATATATATATATACATACATATGCACACAAGATTACTAAAACTAAAATTTAAATGATAACTGAAAATATAAAATTAAAATCCAATTCAAAATAAAAATAATACTGAAATTACACTGATTCACACCTCATTTCCTGAACCATTTATAATGTAGACGAGTATACAGTATGTTTCATTAATGGTTCAGTAGTAGCAGTATAAAAGTTAATTTCCTTCTACAAACTGAGGACATGACATATTATTTGAAATGTCTTCATTGCAGATAACAAGTGTTTAAGGTTTGATCTTGCTGTGTTACAGGTGATGTGACAACTCAAGTCTCCCTTCAGCCTGCACTGAAATTTAATGGTGGTGGCCATATTAATCATACCATATTCTGGACAAATCTGTCACCGAACGGTGGAGGAGAACCGCAGGGTACAAGTCATTGTACACATGAACAGATGTTGAACATATTTATACTGTTATTTCATTTGTCATTTATGAAGAATATAATTCTATGTAATGAAGTTTTTTTTGTTTTGTGTTTTTTGTTTGTTTTTTTCAGGTGAGCTGTTGGAAGCCATTAAGCGTGACTTCGGCTCGTTTCAGAAGATGAAGGAGAAGATGTCAGCTGCCACAGTAGCCGTTCAGGGCTCAGGATGGGGCTGGCTGGGCTTTGATAAGGACAGTGGAAGACTGAGGATTGCTGCTTGTGCAAACCAAGACCCTTTGCAGGGCACTACAGGTAAATCTATGAATAGTACGGAATAGATCTATTTTAGAAGTAAAGATATTATTCCCCAGAGTTCACGCTGTCATTTGTCATACACTCTTAACAAAACCTTCAGTGAATACTGTACACAAAAAACCTCCAGCTTATTTATAAGAGTCATTCATATGTGTATATAGCAGTTGTATCTATTTCTTAAGCTAAAGTAATATTCTGTTAGGCTTCAAAGTAGAGCTGTCAAATGATTAATCGCGTTTAATCGCATCCAAAATAAAAGTTTTTCTTAACATAATATATGCGTTTATGCTGTGTTTATTTATTATGTTTATATT
>JAUCMS010000045.1:10721432-10745719 GCA_032357445.1 Enteromius radiatus
TATACAAATATATTATGTAAAGAAAAACTTTTATTTTGGATGCGATTAATCGCGATTAATCGTTTGACAGCACTACTTCAAAGAGAAATAAATAATCTGTTTTTAAAGTTGTTAGAGTCTTTTTAGAGTCTATACTCCTTTTCCCTTTTAAATTTAAGGTCTCATCCCAATACTTGGGATAGATGTCTGGGAGCATGCATACTATCTCCAGTACAAGAATGTTAGACCGGACTATGTCAAGGCCATCTGGAATGTTGTGAACTGGGAGAATGTCAGCGAGCGTCTCCAAGCTGCCAAGAAATAAATGACATCACACTTGGGGAGGAAAAAAAGGAACACACTGTCCATTTAGACCTTCAAAGCGCACAAATAATCAAAAAACATTACAACCATCAAACCTAACCGATAGAGGTGGTAGGGTTCTTGACAAGTTCATTGTCCATGCAGAATTGTGCATTGTAACTCATAGCTTGCTTTGTCATTGAGTCGAAATCAAATATGTTTGTTCGTGCTTTCAGTACATTCAAATTAAAAGATAATTTGAACTTGGTCTTTGTTGTATTTTATTTATTTTTTTAAAACCTGAAATATATTTATAAAATATTAATCTTATAAAACATTATTTTAATATTTATTTTAACGTTGCTAATATCAAATATGAATAGTATTTTAAATATTGTGTTAAATTACACATGATCGCATTAGTCTTTCAATCGTGTTTATAATATGTTTGAGTTTTGGAATCGGATGCATTTAATAATGGAGTCAATAAGCAATACAGAGCTGGTCAATTTTAAATATCCCAGTAGAAGGCATATCAAACTGTCATGAATTGTTTAAAAGCTTGCCGTTCAGTGCAGTAGAACTGGGAATTGTTAAATTACTTTGGATCTTTTCTATTAAATAGACTGACAACAGATGCTCTTCCAGTGTTACTCATTTAGTACAGCGCAAGAAGTGTCTTCTCTTTGTAGGAACAGCAGAGGGTGCCAAATACCAGCAGGTTTATGGCTTTGCAAGAAAGTCTAGCTAGCCAGACTTGAATTGATTCTGCAGTAAAGGAACTATCTGCCGTAACTATTTTTCCAGCAACTGAAAGTGATGTGGCTGTAGATGTTTTTTGTTTTTTTTTCACTCCGTCTCTTTTTCTTTGGAATATGATCACAAATGCCTCTCATGTTACTTTAGTGATCAAATTGTTACATTATAGTTATTTTCAGTAACTAATATATAGACAAAATTTCACCTTGGGTTTTAAATCATTTCTACACCGTTTCCGGTGTGCATTTCGACTGCTTTGTGTTTTCATTTAATCATTTACATTGCGAGACCGCAATTCACAAGGTGTCCAAAGCGCATGCGCAAACACAAAATACAGTGTCCGAGTCAAACTGACGCATTAATTATTAACTAATGAAGTAAGCATTTTTTTTCTTCACGTTAGTTTTATACATTTATACATACATTATCTGATATCCTATTTAGCTATTTTTTTTTTTTTTTTTACCTGTCTGGTTTTCTGAGAATAAAAATGTTTAACTCTTATTCCCAAGATACATGGTGCATCCCCTCTTCCCGCCACCATCTTGAATAAATTATACACTCAAAACAAAAGAATTGATAAAAATAAAACAATTAAATGGAACACTTTGGGGGTTCACCAGTTGGTGGCTGGGACATGATGCTTACATCCTGAATACTTCCAAATAGCTGTCCACTGCAGTGACCACGATGCATCAAAGGGTTAAAGCAAGTTTGCTTCATATTTTATTATGGCTTGCTATGACCTTGTCCTAAATTCTCCTTTGAAAAGCATTTCAACTGTTCTTCCTTTAAAATGAAAATAAAGAGAAAAATTGTGATGGCTTTAGAGTCTTCTCCAGTAAAGTGCCTTTATTATTTTGCTGCAGGTTTCTGCATTTTCTTTTTGGCAATATTGCGCTAGCAGTTGACAGTTTCCCTTTGTTATGGGCCAGCAAGCTTTTTGATCCAGAGGACTTCCTTTGAGTCCATGTGTTTTGTGCGGTTTGAAACTTTTATTAACTTAGAGCCCCAAAAACATGACCCGTGAGGCTGTTGAACACAAATTGAGTTTCATACACCCACTGTCAACCCATTTTGACTACGATTTCTCTTACTGATGTTCCCTTTCAGAGCCAATTAAATTCACTCTTAATGAAACGTGAAATTTGCTATTAGTAACTTAAGACGATTAGGTTCTGAGTCATACAGCCAAAAGTAAGACTGATCCAAAGGCAGTGACTTCATCTTGTTAAAACCCTGTGATTTGCCAAAGCTTGATGTCATTCATCATCCATTCACTGTTAGACACGCATGTGATCACTTTAGAAGATTCCTAGGTTGTGGTTTGTGTGACGGTTCAGGTGCAGCAGAAATGTCAAAGGTTTTATTCTCAAATTCTGCCTGCTCATTGGAAAAACCCTTTAATATCAGTCTTTTTCCAACTCGGACTGATGGCATGTTTTGGTGTGGCCTACTTTTTTCCTCTTAAATTCAGAGTGCCAGAGTTTGCTTCCTTCCACCATGGCTCATAAAGTAGACAGGCTTGCAGTCTAGAGTAGAGTTTCTTCAGCTTCTGGAAGGAAAGAAGGAAAATACCAACATCTATTCATCAAGCTCAGACCTCCCTTTTTTACCAACCTATCTGTCTGCTACTCATTTTCTAATACCACCCTCTCTTTTTCCAAGAGCGCTGTGACCCCTTTTCCTGTTTTCTCTTATTCACTGCTTTTTTATTTCTACCGGTCCTTCCATCTTTCCTGTCTCCTTATTTACACCCCATATAAATGATCAGTTTTAGTGTTTCCCATAATAATTTGATAGATTTATTGAGTCCAAAGTCAGAAACAAACAGCATTTTGTCAGTTAAGACAACCTTTGCCTGCCCTCCTATATAATTTCCTCTTCTTACGCTTACTAACTTCACTTTCACTCTCTTTGCCAGGGAAAACATTTGTCTCTGATTAAAGATAGCCGCATATAACTTTATTTAAAACTCCCGACTAACATTGATGAGTGATGAGATGCATAGAATTTCTCTTCTGTTGATGATTATGACACACCGACACCTAAAAAAGGAGTGTTTTCCACTCTCGTATTACTGACAGGTTTTGAGTATTTTTGCCACTGATAAATTTAGAATATAGAGGATAAACGTTCTTCTTAGACTTTTATATGCTGTTGCTGAAAATAGTCTTTCATTTTGTATTGTGTATAAATGGAAACATGTCTGCTTTGAGACCACTAGTCTGTAATCATAACAGAAGAGACGGAAAATTAATCTTTTGACCCTCAAGTTGCAGTTGTTGCCTTTGTTTTGCACAGAAAGCAAATATTTTTTCCATGTGATCCAGTGATGCTTTGAACAGTGCCGCACGTTGTGTGGCTTGCTTCTTTTCGCCATTTTCTATATTTTTATTGTTGATAAATGAACAAGGCGCGTTTGCCCAACCACAAGTGCCATTATGGTACTTTTAATAGAGGGTTTGGGTTAGGAAAAGGACTATGTTTTCTTTGCGTTACATAAAGTGTATTTCAGAAAGAAATGAGGTGGTAGACTGGGGTTGGTATGGAATAAATTGTGTCTGTCCAAACAGGTTACAGTTTGGTTACAAGATTCTCGTTCTGGAATTAATTTAACATATAGTGAGGCTGACTAACAACATGTTATGATTCCTTGTTATGTGTTCCAAGATCAATTTATTACCATAAACACTGTTTGAGAACAATCTAGCTGATCTAGTTGGATCTACCCTTATCCTGAGCTAGTACAGAGACTTACAACAACAACAACTGAGACAGAAAATATTCATGTCCCTGAAAAGGTTTGTATTTACATAATAAATTATCTAGATTTTTTTTCAATGCACTCTGCTAGGATGTTTTCAGCAGCAGTGGTATGAAAGGCCTGAGAGAATACGTTGGCTGTTCACAGGGTGCTTCCCACTTTCTTCACCTAACCAAGAAAGCTCTCATCATACCAGTGATTTAGCCATGTTTAGATTAGAAGTTTATATCTGAATAAAAACAATAATCTGTCACACTGTCTGTTTGTAATTTCCTCCAGTTTCTCTTATTGCCACATTAATTACTTAGGTTTCACAGTTTAGCCATTAAAAAACAAAGCATTACGCTTGAAATAAAAACCTTTGAACATTGTCACATCTTTTAGATTCACTCAGAAACATTGGCCTGAGAGACTGAGCACTTGTTTGGGTGTTGTCTGAGGTGCCCAAGGGTTCTTTTTTTTTATACCTTATCATAAAACCTCTTCCTTCACTTGGCACCCACAGTAATTAATAACACAATGTTTATACCATTTGTGTGAACAGTTCTCATTTTCTCTCTAATGCAAAATGTTCTCTGTGTCAACAGGAAGTAAATGTAAAAGCATATGACAGAAAAAAAGGTGAAACACACAAAAGAGTGTTCAATTATAGAGGTTGGTTTTTATTTGCATAATTTGCATAAATTATACTGTTAGACATTATAACTTCTCATGCCCTTTGACAAACTTTGTTAGAAGTGCATAGCATCATTATATTACTTGGAACTAAAAGCTGATGTTAGTGAGGGCTGTAGCCTTTTTGAATTATAATACACAAAGCTGTGTTATGTACAGTCTGTAAACTGTGAAAGTTTAAATGTTTAGTGTTTGTTTGTGTGTGTGTCTGACAGGAATGTACACTTCTTGTAAGTCAGACCTGGTTTAAAAAATTACAATTACTGTGGTCCCCACAACAAAGCAGCTCAGTTTATAACCTTTATCTCTCACTTACAGGTCAAAAAACTGTCCATCATAAAACGTACACATGTTCAAGAGCCTTACCCTGCCAAAGAGAAGTGATCATGGAGAGATCGAAAAGAAAAACACCTGCCTGAAAGATCAAACTTTGATCCGCTCACGTTCGAGCACTACTTTGAGGAAGATGGATCTGTGGGTGAACTTTCCAGCTAATTAGATGGAAAATTGAATTGTTTCACTTTGAGGCTCCGTCCAACATTGTTCAAAAGAGGCTTTCATGAAAGTTCATTGTGATTTTATGTGTAACATCTGGTTCTCAGTGATTCCATAGTTAACATTAAAATGCTTTGGCCCGCCAAAATGCTTATATAATTAAGGAAAACACCAGTATCTTCCGATTTGTCAGACGGTATCAGACGTGAAGAATTTTTCATCATAGCAAGTCTCTGACAACCATGAAACACTTATCATGTTTTAAATTGACCCATGAGTTTAAAGAGCAATTGAGTTTTTGTTTCCTACATGTTGTTTTGGAAAGGTTAGGTAACACAAAGCCCGCTCAACTTTGCGATAACATTTTTTCTTCAGGTAGTTTCTTACCAAAAGCCAACTTTATGATACAGATTTTTTATATACAACTTACATGAACGAGCAATGGTGGAGGACACCTGTGCCAGCTGAAATAAACACAAACCCACAGTGCCAAATCATGAGGCAATACATTTTAAACTGACAGATCAGTTGGCCCATGTATAAAGGACAAACAGGAGAGAGAAACAGCTGTCATTAAAGGTCTTTCTCTTTGAGAAACATCAGGTGAGGATTTTTAAGCTCCAAACTGCATAAAAGACCATTTCCACGCAAGTTAAGCTAAAGTCAACAGCACTTTGGGGCATATTTTGATTACCACAGAACATAATGTTGACCCTTGTTTTCTGAGATAACAATAAGAAAATAACAATGAAAGCAAATGGGGCTCATTTTTAATAACTTTAGATTCATTTAGATAGACTAAGCATATTAAAATGCATGAAGTGAAAAAAATGCCAAATGCCATGAAAAAAACCTGAACAGATAATAGCTTGTATCTTCTAAATTATGATGATTAAAATATAACATTATAAGTGAATCCCAGAGAACAGTACAAAAATAAAAAAACAAAGACAGTGCATAGCCCCTTTAATGTTTACAGATTGGCATTGAACCTGGAATATTCCTTTAAGTCACTTTAAAATTCATGCAAAAATTATTATCTGTTTCTACATTTAGCTATCTCTTCCTGACATGATTCCATTTTTCTTCAAGGTACATGGGAAATCTAGGTCAGTTTTTTCCGATGTACTGATTTTTCTCCTTTTTATGGAAAAAATGATCGCATCACGAAGTGAAAAATCACTGGAGGTTACAACGCATTTAAAAAATGCTTATTGTCAGAAAGACACAGAGGCTCTGGAATACGTCTGAGGAGACTCTGCATGTCTGACATAAAGCTCCACTCAGGACGTGATGTACTATACCCAGGCGTAGCACTCTTGCTAATTCTTGTCATCGAACGGTTCTAAATATCCCTCTGTTTGCACAAGCGGCTTGAAACGGCCAAAGGAAAAACAACAGAGACAACAAATGGAAAGAATTCAGCATTCAGGTCAAAATGAACAATACTCGTCGCTTAATCAACGTATGTCTTTTTTCCACAGAAAGGCCATCGCTGCAGTATCCATCCATCACTCCACACATCTGTAGGTCAAGATTTTGGGGTTGATTTATTTTAGAAAACAAGTCTCCCTCCGTCCTCCTGCTGTCCTAGTTACTGATAGCCATAAATACAGCACTTTATTCTCAGTTAACCACTGTGTAACTCTTCTACTAAAGTCAAATGGTACTTGGGTATATCACTTATGACACTGTGAATAATGACATTATGTAGAGCTGCTTATATCTGAAACGATCGTGTTTACAATTTACAATTTTAGCTACGCTATTGAACTAAACCAAATCAACAATTAAGTAAATTAAGTTTAATAATTATACTATAAGAGGTGCTTTGCAGCTGAAATTGATTTTTTTTTTCAATAGTACCACTTTTCATATTTTGTTTTAAAATCCCATTTAAAAATAAATGTTAAAAATAAAGGTTCAGCCTCCACTGGGCATTTGTTGAAAAACTTTACATATTTCATGTTTTAAAATTCTTTTTATTTGTACCATATTCATGGAAAGTGTCTTAAAGCGATTCAAAGAAAAATATTTTTTATATGCTCTTTGATTTATTTCCTTGTTGTTAAGTAGGCTAATTGCTAAATACAGACCTAACCCTTTCAAGTAAGGTCTGAAGGACATTAGGTTTAGTTCTAAAGGAAAGGAAGGTTAACAGATAGTCAGAGGTTATAGAGAAGACTTATTTTATGGGCTCAAAGGGCAGACTAGAATTGCTTTAACCCCTTAACACCACCTGACCTGATTAGGCAAGTTCTGAGAAAAATTCCCGTCCAGAGATATTGTGCAAAAAGTTGTATATCTGCCACACAATGCGAACATCAATCTGTTTCAGAGTTCAGCATTAAAGTTTTTGTATCATTTCTATTTTAACTGTGGTGTATATTTGACAGGCTATGTTTGCACGTTCACTTTTGTGTTTGCTTGTTTGTAAAAGATTCTTCTATCTCGCTGCCAGGGGTTTTTCCATCAGCAGATCTTTAGACAAAAACAGATGCTTTAAATCTCCACAGCTGAGAGACTCCAGGAGAAAGTACACAACTAACCTTTCAGAGAAATATTTATGCCTCTTTTGGTATCATTATTTGTTTATTCATTTCTTCTTTCATTCAGCCCACTCGTCATTCAACAAAAAAGTATGAACAATACACAGAATGAAAATGGTGTTCATCTTTGCCATATTAAATAAAGGTTATAGATGCATTATGTGTTTTAGAAAGCAGCCAGACTAGTGCAAAACAGGTCAACGAGTTGGTTGGGCATCATTTATAAAAACAGCAGAATTATGAAATAAGTCAAAGGGAACATTCTCAAGAATGCTGAATGAATGCCATGTACGAAAACCTCAGAAATTACAAAAGAATGGACTAAACCCTCTCAGTCTCAACAAAAAATCCATCATGATCTTTGAAAAGCTGGAATTTATGCAAAATGTGAAGCAAAAACCCTTGAGCTATGGAAATAAAGCAATAAGCAATAGAGCCCCGAGCAATGGAAAACAGTAATGGTTTGAGGAGTCATCTTCAGCCCTATTTCCTGCTTCCAGATGGGTTACGATTGGATAAGACCAAGTGAGGCCTTTATACTACAATTACCTGTTAATGATTATGTGCTGCCATATAGTGACCGTGAAGAAAGGAGTTTATTCAGCATATGGAGCTTTTGAGTCACAGACACTTAGGAAACCAATGTACATAAAAACATTTCAAACCAACTAGCCTAACAGAGTTAAGTCTGAACAAACTATGACATGCAATATTGGAAAATGTTGCTGATTTAAGAGTTTGTGAGTTCCCATGCACAGATCATGTGGTGACTGTTATAGGATTATTATGGAATCATGGTAATGGGGAAAAAATGAAATAAAGGAAATAAATGAATGCTTCTGTGTTCATTTGCATTCATTTTGTGTTCTCTCTTGCATCCTCTTGCAAAAGTATCGCATTCTCACAAGAAACTGCATTTTCTCATAAAAAGTTTGTGGTGAAACATTCATCATGTCCATTTAGGGGCTTTTGCTGTTTGATGACATTATATATGGTTTTGCTGGTGGTGGTGTTAGATGTAATATTTGTTGCCATTTTGAGGTTTGTTTATGAATTGTTGATCTACTATTAGGTTATACAAGAACTCTTTTAAAATAGGTTCAAACCTAAAGTGAATGATTCATTTATTTTAGAATGATGAAATTTAAACTGGCTAATCAATGTCATATTACAATTAATAAAGAGTAGCCTACGTAAAAAGTTCAAAGAATCATGTTGCCTTTTTTGTCTTTTTCCTCAACAGTTATTTTTTACCCATTGTATTTGCAGGAAAAAGAATGCCCTATTATGCAGTTACGGATCCTTTATACTGTCCCCATTTTCTAAATGTTTTCTAAACACTCCATACTAAACTAAATCAAGCGTGATTTTAGCAGCACCAAAATGAAGTAAACCTCACTGAACCTTCATGGATTAGGATGTGGAGCATTTTCCATTTCTCTCATCCTTTTGAGAACTGAAAGGGTTTCCTTCTTGAAGTATTTTAAAGGTCATGCTGCACAGACTTGACAGCAATCCAAGAAGCTGAAGCTATTCTGAGGGTGGCCTTGATAAGTGTCTTGTCCCTCTAAATATGTGAGGCCTTGCTTTGATCATAGCAACACTGCCTTCTGTCCATCCAGCATCCATCCATCTTCAATACCTGCTTATTCTGCAACACAGTCTCACTCCAACTCGTCACATTTTGATTCTATGTTGGGTCACCGGGGAAGTCTGGCACTTTTCCCAGCATATCTCAGGCCAAATGCAGGAAAACACCCTGGACAGGTGGCCAATCTATCACAGAACCAGCCATGATCGGATATATGAGGAACATCTTGCTTATTGACCAGAGAGAACAGCCATACGTTGTGATTATCTTTAAAAAGAAACCATTAATTTGTTATTTCAACCAATTCCTTCAAAACACAGATTTATTCATCACTTGGTCACTAACCACAGCAACGATGGACACTGGCGATTAATCACTTGAGAATAATTTTTGATAATATTTTAGCAATCATATACTGTGTGTTTCTTTAAGCTGAATCTGTAAAAACGATAAGAAAACTAAGAAAAAGTTGTGAATGAGGTGAATATTTACCTGCAATCCAGTAGGTAAAACTTGCAAATGTCTTCTACTGTTTGGCAGCGATAAAGCAGACTCTGTGCAGATGAAGACAAACATTTACATATATTAATTTTGAGTGATATAATTTTATCCACAAAAAGTGAAGGTGAGGGAATGAAACAACCACTGAATATCTTTATGAGCGAGTCATTGAATTGATCACTTACTGGATTTGTTTAAAGACATTTTTTTTCATTCAGGAAGTTACTTTATGAGTGAGTCATTGAATTAATTTTATAGGATAGTGTGATTTGAATTATGTTGTCTACATTTTTGCTTTCTGATGGTGTTACAAAATGTAGTGTTGCAAAATGGCCTTTATTATTTTCCAGTTCTGTTTGGAGGTTGATGGTCCCACACCCACAGTCTCCTTCTGGGACCAGTCAGAGGGGAAAAGATTTTGTAATTAAACTTTCTTGATGATGTTACAGTAATGTGCATAAAATGATAGAGTGCTAAAATCATGCAGTAACGATTATGTAATGAAGAAAGGGGGAAAAAATGGCTATACTCCCAAAGAGCTCTGGAACATGCTTAGTTTGTGGCACAATGAGGCTTAAATTGTCAAATGTAATTTCTAACAGCTGTTTAAATCTCGAATGGCGACTGGGATGTTTACAATTATTTTGATTACTTTTTAATTAAAAGTAATTATTAGCACAGATTAACCCAATGACAAACAGAGAATGAAATGTTTTGTTACTGAGGGCAGCTGGTGAGCAGAACAGGTGGGGAAGGCCTGTTGATAGAGGCAAGAAAAGCAGAGTCAACTCCTGGTATTCTCCTTTTTTCGACTCATAATTTGAGAGGTGTTGGCATGTTCAGAGAGAGACCTGTTCGGTCACCCTACATCTGTAGAGTCAGTTCAGGATATTATTTAATGTAGGGTTATTAATAAGCCATTATGCTGTATATTACTTTGGAAATCCTGTTGCCGTGGGGCTAAGTGAATGAGAGCAACTTTTATATTTTTCCATGTAGCCTATGACTTGAGTGACACTTAATGAGTTTTCAAGATGTTATTTCTGTATGGAATTTTGCAAATTTAATGACACTGCACCACAGCCAGGAGACGGGAGAAAAAACTCTATTCATCCGTATATGTATTTGGTTATTGTGTTGTACAGATAAATTGCACTTGATTTCTTTGCCACGCTTGCCATCTATTATCATTAAAGCATATCTAGACATCTGCTCATATGGTGGATGTATCTAGATGTAGCAGTGCCTTATGCTACCATTGCACCTACCGAGTTTCTGTATTGACTAACGAATCCCAGTCTTGCCCAACTATGTTTTATGACTTTCAGCATCTGTCAGTTTTCCTGCCCGCTTGTCTCTCTGCCCCTCCATCATTCTTCCTCTTCTTCTTCTCCCATTGCTGCTCTATCTTGTTGGCCTCAATGTTTGTCTCCTTGTGTCTAAGCACACATGATGATAATTCTGGCACAGGAACGCATCCCAATGGAAAGCATTAAAATATAATTCAAGTCTGACGACCGTGCAAGGATGCGGATAAGATGAATGTCTCTGCTACGCAATTGTCTGTCTGTCCAGATGTTTTCTCTGTCTTTTTCCCCCTTCTCCTTCACTGCGTCTGTTTTTCTCTGCTGTCCATCTGAGCAGCATTAAAGGTATCGCTGAACTGGTGTATCTCAAGAGGAGAGTGGTTTTATCATTAGATGATGCAAGAGTGAGGGAGACACAATGTTATCCCTTTCGATTCTCTCTCAGTTCTCCTAGAATGACTCACTTAATTATGGACACTTTGAACTAAATAGCTTTGGCGCTGTATTGGCAGATTTCCCACAAAGTAAAGTCTACTGATGTTGAAAATATAGCTTGAACGATTGTCTTTTTTTATGATTGTTTCCAATAACTGAAATGAATTATTCAATAAAATGATGTGAGCCATTTCTTACAGTTAGATTTTTTTTTGCATGTAGTAATAATGTGATCTGTAATGACTGTTAGTCAAAGCAATTATCAGTCTTCATGAGTTATTTCTTATTCTTTATTTTAGATTTTTTTTTTTTTAAAACTTAATATTGAAAAGAGAATCTGGAATCTGTAATGCTTCAGCATTGTTACCCATAAGATAAAGCCTCTGCCCTATGAGAAAAGGTCAGAGCTTATCAGTGTTTTCAAGTACTTGCTTTAATGTCGGTAATTCAAACAAACATGAAGAAGGAAAGTTTTTTGTCCTTCATCACAGCAAATACTTCCTCTCACTCAGCACTCAGACCACTTTAAATGAGTTTGTGTCAGCATGAAATGCAACATGAACACTCTTGTAATTGTTACACTGTCTTCTGCGATCTAGAGTTTCACCCCTGCAAACATCTAGTCAAGACTGAAGAGCAACTTTGGAGCGTTGCGTGAATTCTTCCACAATAACACAAATATTCCACCTTTGGTGCGTTTGAGCCACAGCCAGGCCCACCATCAGCCCCTCACGTGTTTCATTTCTCAAACAGAAGAGAAGACAGAGAGCAAGTGGATTTTTCCATAATGCTATCCGAGGAAGCAGGAGGAGTTCATTCCATTATACTTAGACTTAATGGGTGCATCAAAAAAAGAGAAGCAAAGATGATCTGACCCAGCAGATTAAAACCAGAAGGGCTGATCATTAAAATCTATTTCATTTGTTTTTACTGCAGTGTATTTGTACTATCGTTGTGTTTCTAACTTCAGCTGTTGGTTATTAAGAAAGTTAATTGATTAAGTTTTCTTTTTTTATGTAAGTAGTTAGATTGGGCTAATCTGTCGGAAGGAAAACAAGGAACAGTAAAACATTTTCTTGATGTGGGGGAAAAAACATTGATTTGTAGAAATCTATCTCTGGTGTGAGTGTGGTGTGGTGGAGTTAAGCAATGAGGAGTTTGCCGGTTAGAGGGAATAGCACATCCAAAGCCATATGACATTCAGTGGGATCAGAGTCTGACATTCATCTTCCACACTGACTGAATTAAGAATAAAATGATTTTAATGTGTTTTGGAGTTGTTGGTTTAAGACATGTGAAAGATAAGAGCTATTATGATAACACTTGTTTAAGTCTGGAACCATACTGTTTCTAAACTTTCCTGTTAAAATGGTGCAGTTTTGGGGGAAATAAGTACTTTCTTTTAAAAGTAAAGCATTATAATATTGTGCTACTCCATAAAAAAAACCTAACTACATTAGTTACATAGTAATAAATTACATTATTTTTAAATTTCTTTTTTGTCACCTGAGCTGGGCTTTCTGATCAAGTAACAAATAACAAAACAAATACCCAACAGTTGTATTTTTGGCAACTGTAAAGGCCCCTTTACACCAATCGTGAAATTAATAAGCCTCAGGCTGAGGGAAGGTCCTCTATCTTTGCATCTTACTGCCAACTTCTCTCAATATGGAGACAATTGAGTTGTCAGTGAATCAACTGGAAACAGTAACTTGCATTACATCTTTATTTTGTACTAACTGTAAAAGTCATGCTTTACTCTACTGATTATGTGACTTATGTTAGGCCTACTTGAAAAGGCGTTTTATTCAGAAATTAACAAGTTTATAGAGATGATCCAGAATATTTATGCTTTTAGTCAAATTACATTAGTATCTGTAGTGATCCTGTCTGTAATTAAAAATCAGAAAAGGAAAAAAACTGACTGCAGTATTAAAACCCCCAAATTCATCACATGCTAAAAAGTGTGAGAAAGTCACATTACCAAATTACTCATACTTCCTCTGAGACACAGAGCTCCAAATCGATTATTTCTGCTGAACTGACAAATTGTCCATTCCTGCTACTCAAAGACACATGTGTTTGAGGAAAAAAGGTCATTTATGATCACTACATAAGTATCCTCATTCATGAAGAACAGACAACATGGGCATGTTTTTTTTTTTTTTTTTAGGCACTCTAAGTGTGTTCTGATGGCTCTTAAACATTAACAAGAGGCGTTTCCACCACACTGCTTTGACTTGGCTCTAAACGTGTGACTTCATCTTTCTCTAAGTGTTTACCTCTCGATGATGCTGCCATGGAAACGCAGCCATTTTGGGATGTGTATACATAAGAAACTGAGGAATTAAAGACAGACTGATCAAAATCACACGCTCTCAAACAAGCTTGTCATCCAGACGTAAATATTAGAATTGCATTTGTTACAGCGTGAGAGCAATATCAGTGTGTTGATTTGCTTTTCGGAGACCATCTGACTAATCATTTTTCATCCAAAAATAATAATCTTGACTTGATCTGAAAATGTCAGCCAGTTCACTTGACACGCAAACTCAGATGCAGAGGTAAAGACAACTGATTATTTTGGCCTGAAGCTTAGGTTGATGTCATTTGAAAGTGAACAATCCTGTATTGAAGTCAAGATATTCAAAATTGAATGTGAGATTTAATCTATCATTCCACTGCCAAATTTAAAAGGTAAAAACATAAAGAGACATTTAAAAAGTTTCATATGATGAAATACAATACGAGTAGGGTGTATTGTTAAAAAAAGATAAAAAAAACTAAAGAAAATAAACTAACACAGAATGCTTACGTTTTATACACTGTAAGTGACACTAGAATGACCCCTGTACTTTATACATACTTGACCCTACCTTTATACATACAACATATATATCTTTTTATCTGCATAAATCTTGTGATCAAGTTCGTCCATGTCAAAATTGTAAAATCATACCCTGAAACCATCAACCATCATCAAAATTGAATGTATTTTTTTAAAGAGAAACTGGAGTATAGCGCATAGTCAAACTCACAGGGAAAGGAATGTGAATGATTTTGTTAGTGTGACTGTGTCAGTCGATTGATTTATAACTGTTGTTAAGGTGATGTAAAACTGAGCTTTGGATCTTGTGATCAAAGGAAAGAACAAGTGGAGCGGGAGGAAAGGGATTCCCCAGAGATGACAAACGAGCTGCCCAGAGAATGATTATGAGCCTGTACTTCTGCTCGCATGTGTAGGCCTATGTTTCTGTGGATCGCCAGAAGATATAAAATGGTGCTCTTTGATATTTTTTCCATAGCTAGCATTCTTGGACTGCATCCAGAACTGCATACATCCCTAATATACAGCAGGCAAAAAAGAGTATTATACTGAATATATATGATATTTAGAAAACAGTGATTTAGAACCTTAAAAGAACAGTTCACCCAAAAATATAAATTCTGTCATCATTTACTCACCCTTGAGTGGTTCCAAACCTGTATGAATTTCTTTTTTTCTGACAAACACAAAGGAAGATGTTTTGAAAATAGTTTGTATCCAGGTTGTTTTGGTCACTATTGACTTTCATAGTAGGAAAAAATAAAATACTATGGGAGTCAATGGTGACCCAAAACAAGGGTCACCTTTAAAGGTATGGTTCACCCAAAAATGTAAATTCTGTTATTAATTACTTACTGAAATTATGTTGTTCCAAACCTGTAAGACCTTTGTTTTCTTCAGAACACAAATTAAGATATTTTTTGTAAAGTCCAAGAGTTTTCTTAAACTACGTAAAAAGCATCACAACTATAACCTTTTATGGCCCAGAGAGACAGTAAAGACACTGTTAAAACTGTAGTTCAACTGAAATGTTATGAAGTAACAGGAATACTTTTTGTGTGCAAAGAAAACAAGAATAATGACTTTATTCAAAAAGTCACTGCCACTCACGAGACGTGTGATGCTGCTGAAGCAGCTAGTTTTCTATTGTAGAACGTAAGGTCTCTATTCACCCTGCTCAAGTTGGCTGTTGGATTTAGAATCTTATGAAAAATAAGTGCCATGTTCACACTGCACCAACAGACACCGACCAACTCTCACTGACTGGGAAAAAAATGGATGATCCTATACCCACAATCCAAACTTTAGTCTTATTAATGTCTTTTTGTGTCATTAATTGCATGAAAAGACGGTGAATAAAACAAAAGGGGCTGTGGGTGAAGCTGTGGTTGCTGTCATTTGAACCAACTCCATGCAACACTTGACAGGGGTAACACACTGATCCAGACTAGATTGTTGGAGTTTGTTGGTGTTTTGACTGTAAGATGTGAATTGGCCTTCAGTCATCCTTTCTGTCAAATCTTCAAACATGTTACGAAGACATGCATGAAGATGTATCCAGCAGCATATGCATCGTAAAAGAGAAGAGCTTGTTGAATAAGGTCATTATTCTTGTATTCTTTGCACAAAAAAAAAAATCGTTTTTTTTTAATATCTTAATTTGTTTTACGAAGATTAACGAAGGTCATTTGGAACAACAGGAGGGTGAGAATTAATGGGTGAACTATCCCTTTAAGTCTGTCCTCTATTTCATCCACGTTAAATTCAATATGGAGTCTAACCTTAGTCTTTGCAATGGATAGGATACATGTCTATGGCTATAACAACGTAACAGATGTGTTATGTTTTGATCACATTCATACTACACACATTTATAACGCCCTTATTTTTCGTTAAGTAATTACTTGGTTCATAAAAAAATGTGTTTTTCCAGTTCATGTAACTTCATTATTGTTCAATATAAATAGGCTAGACCATGACTGCTCGCTTTTGTGTCTCGCGTCTGACACGTCATTGTAAAAACAATCAAACAATGATTGCAATCAAACATTTCCCCCTGTATCGCTGCCGCGTTGTCTTGAGCTTTTGAAAGAAAAAAAACGTGTGAATTTCCCCTTAGAGAGTATGCGATTTCGGGCGCAGCCTTAGTGTGAACTTGCCTAGTCAGAAATAATACGGGGTCTGCGTCTGCTAATCGCAATGCATCCAGTGTTGACAGCATCACTGATTATAATAGGTTCTGTTTGCTCTTGACGCGTCGCTCGCATCCTGTGTGGACAGAGTGAAAGTGTTCTACAGTATAAAACCTCGGTACCCGCCACTGGGTCCTGGTATGGTGTTCTTATGACTTTTTCCTCAGTGCAGGTGTTAATCTTCATTCATCCCTCAGCAAGCACACTGGAAAAGCCCTTTCAGACTATTCATCTACTTCAGACAATAACCATTTGTATGGATGTCACTTCCTCAGCTTGGGAAAAGAAAAAGTGGATTCATTGTAAGCTATGTGAGTGTAACCAGATACTGAATATTATGTGAAATAAAAATATATATCTACTTTTGCACACACAGCAGTCTTGTCATGTGGAGTGGTTCGTTCGTGGTTACACCCAAACACAATAACAAATAGTGCTCTGTCAGACGGGTGGAGTGCTGCGTTTTTTGTCCTCATGAGTCTCATGTCTAGAAGTAATAATGTGCACAGGCAGATGGATGATTATGTAACGCTGTGTATAATATCAGTGTCCTTAACATGTGCTGCTGGAGTAATTACTGAAACCTTTGGTTATTGCACCATACCAAATTTATACAGAAGCACATTATGCTACAATATGAATAATATTGAAATATGACACCATTTATGTGATTTCCAGAGTCCCATAAACGCAATTTCTCTCTGTGGCAGGGTTAGTTGGCTCGGAGCAACTGTCTGGATGCAGGATCTCTGGGTCCTTGCTCTCTCTGCTGCATGTTTACATCTCTTCTGGTGAGTTATGACAGGTTTTCCATGCGGAGGTGAGGTGAGTCTGCGTTTGGCAGGTTTGTTCCTAGCTGGAATGAAAAAAAAATAACTGGGAAATAACTGCAATGCAAGAGGGAGTAACCACCAAGAACTCCAGAAGCATATTACATCATGTCTCAGGTATTCTAGGAGATGAAAAACCTGTGAGTGATTTGCCTTTGATTGCTGGAGATTGTGATGCAGGTAGCAAAAAACAAGATAAAATGGAAACATTGTGAATATAATTCATATCAATGTCCGATAACTTCGGTTACAAACTCTGAAGTACAGATACATATACACGTGTAACCAGATCTTGCATTAATGGGTTCCAGATCCAGTGTATTTTGTCTCTGTTCAATGACCATTAATTTTCCATCACAATAAAGCCCAAGCATATTCCCATTTCTTGATGAAAAAAACAAAACAATTTTTTATCAATCCATTTGAAAAGGTTACTCTTGAACTATTGTTTTTATTGTTGACTAAAAAAGGTTTTGGAATTAAAATAAATAAATAAAGATGAAAAAAACAATATAAATAAAAATATTTAGTTTTAACACTAGAAAAAAAAACTAAACTTAAAAAAGAGAGAAATGTTGCTTTAATGTAAGCTGCTCATGTACCAAAATGACTAAAACTAGTCAAAATTCTAAAAATCCAAAAAAATATGTGTTAATTGAACATAATAAATACTTAAAAAAATAATAAGTCATAAATATTAATAATATTTTATTTCTGCTGTTAATTGTACCAGGTATTTATGGGAAGTATAATTTCTTAAAGGTAGAATTTGAATACATGAGTATTGTGCACCATTTTTTGCATTATATATTATTATATATTCTTTTTTAGGTCTTTGTGTGTTTCCTTACAGTGGCCGAGAGAGCTCAACGCGCTGCAACTTAGGAAAACAAATGCAAATAGAGAGAACACCAGCACATTAAGAAAACATTTTCATCAAGTTGAGAACACAAGTGCTGTGAATCATGCAACATGCAAACTAATGCGCTGCATATTGCGTGAACCACAGCGGAAACATTTCAAGGGGAACCAATATACAACGCGGAGAATGCTTTATTTCTTCTTTTGTGTGTTCTCCATGTGTTAATTCTCCATGTGTGTTTTATTATTTATCTTTATGTATTAGTTGTTTTATTTTATATGTTGTGAAAATTATGATATATGTACACAATTGACAAATGTATATATAAACATTCTTTATGTATATATATTATGCTCAATCACAGCCTATTTCTCACAAGGTAAATATATAATTTCTAAAAAATCTATATAATACAATTTTTCTTTTAATAAGTAATTTTGGGTCAGTGGGGTTGTTGGTGAAAGGCATGTTTTTTGTTGTTGTTTTTTTGTTTAACACACTGATTGAATGATTTCATTGTCTTATGGATATCATTAGCTCAAAAAATCTGAATTCCACAATTAACTGTTATTATATATGTATTATATAAGTATATAACTGTTATTAAATAAACATTATATAAGCTGGTTAATTTAATTAAATATCCTTAATGAAATATCATTTCAAAGTTAGTGAAAATAAATGATCAGTGCTTCATTAATTGTCAAAATAAATTGCAGAATAATCCCAGGGAATGCAAATCTCAGCGGGTCTGTCACTTTTTTGGTTTCCCTTTAAACATTTCTGTTGTGGTCCACGCAATATGCAGTGCATTTCTTGGTTTGCATGTTGTGAGGATTCGCAGCACTTGTGTTGTCAATTTGATGAAAATGTTTTCTTAATGTGCTGGGGTTCTCTCTATTTGCTTTCGTTGAGCTCTCTCGGCCACCGTGTTTCCTACATGTTACACCAAATCTGACCTGTGATGTAATGTACTTTTCTAAGCTAGTGAAAATTGTGTTGTCAAGAATGCTTTAATTTACAGCCTTACACACTCTCCTGTGTGTCCTAACGGTGCACAAAACCCTTAACGCACACCAGCACAACCGTTGACTGCTTTCAAGCGATTTTACAGCGGTGGGCCTTTTGCCCTTCACCACAGAGGGGCCAGGACCTCTCACAAAGCTCAGCGGTTTTACGCATGACTAAACTGGGTGCCAAACATGGCATTACAGAGATTAATTTTAAATGATCAATCACACACTGGGACCACTGGTAGTTTTAAAACATTAAACTCTGCCAGATTGGCAGGGAAACCAAGTCTATGTAAATCTATGTTAAAAGTACACAGCGTACATATTAAACTTCTAGGCACTAGAAAAACACCAGAGCCTGGATATAAATGACTTACAGTATCTGTCCTGGTCAAACTTGTGTGAGACATAAAGAATCCTTCTCCTATATAGCAGTCAATGAGTTCATGATGGGGACACGATCCCAATAATGCAGTAGCCTTATTGATTGTCACTGTAAAGACCTGCTAAAGTCATTCTGTCATGTTCTGGATTGTATAGCGTGAACATAAAACTCAAACTGGCCCTCAGCACAGTCTGCTGTAGTCTGGCACTGGCTGAGGCTGGTAATCTTGCACAGATACTCTGAGTTAAGACAAAGCACAGAGAGGCAGAAATGATTCACTTATCAAGACATATGTAGTTCGTATCTGGATATCACCCTGGGCCAAATGTATTAAACAGAACTTTACCTCAGCATTTGTAAATGTATTTTTGTTTGAGAGAATACTGCTTTGATTGTATGTTTTGTTGCTTTGCGATGCTCTTAATAGCACATTATTCAGTAATAATTAATGAACTCCCAGTGTGTATTTGAGAAATATTAACAGATAAACATGCAGCTACGGTGGATTATAAGCATTATGGCATTTTTTTTCAGCAGGTTAATGGCTCTCCCACCCTCTTTCTTTGCTCTCTCTGTTCTGACATTTTCTTTCGATGATTTAATCCTTTTAGTATGAGTGGTAACATTTTCCAGCCCAAGTAGCGCATGACCTACTTTGAAAAGAGATGCACAAATAGCATGTGGAAAACAGTTTAGATCCTGCTTTACTATATTTTGAGTAAGTATACTGTTTTCAAAACATTTTAGCTAATTGTGTCCCATATTTAAAACTAGCTGCAATCTGATGAAAATCAAATAGCATTTCCTTTCAAATTACATTGATATATTGATCCAAAAAGAAAAACAGACACAATCTGGATTAAATCTTCTGAACTGTTGTAATGAATCGCATTACAAGGTAGTTGTAATTGCTTGGGCAGCATCTTTGGTTTTGCCTACAGCAGTTAGGGTTTACAAAAACATCTGGCTAAAACAAAAGCGGGAACACTACGTGTGTAGCCATTAATAGGATAGTTTAATAGAGTTTGATGCCTCACATATGTGGTTCTCCACAGAATTAAAGGGTAATGTTTTTTTAATGCTTTAATTCCCAGTGTATCTTCATTGGGCAGACCCTCATTATTGTCAATGATGTTTTAAAACACTACATGATTAATAGCAAATTATTGAACAAAACAAATCTTTTAAGAAAATGACCTTTTATGACCTAATTCTATGCCACAGATTAGACATAAAATATACATCAAATGTACATAATTCCACGCAGAACTGTCATTGGAACTGCCAATCAGAAACTCAAATTTGGCCCTTTAAATGTTTCATTTCACCAGTCTATCTGAGTCCATTATTGCTTGGAAAAGTGTAAGTGAAGTGTGTGACATGTAGTGTTATCTTTTCTGCTTAGTTGAAAGTTATCGTTGGAGTGAAGTAAACAACTTGAAACCTTAGATATGTGATTATGGTTCCCATGTGGCAATGTTATGTGGCCGTTGTGATGACAAGACCATTTCCCTTATGTTCTCCAAACCCACGATATCTTCCATGTTTGTAAATATATTTACCACAAGGTATTGTTTCATTGCACGCCACTCTGCATGAAAGTCATAAAGCACTTTTGTAGAAACAGTCTTTCTCTCACCCTCTTCCTCTTTTAACATCTTTAGCAGATGTGTTAGTACGGTCTCGTTTTGCTTTCTCTCTGGCAACCCACATCAAACTCATTATCTGTAAGGCGGTTCCTCTTGCAGAAGATGAATTTGATATATTTAGAATTTCTTATAAATAAATAAGATTCTTTCTTAGATTTTGAGCTCTACAGATATATTTGCTGACTGAAAAATAACCGTTGCAACACCAACCCTGGAAAAACATAAGAGATCCCCTAGGCATGTGGATTGTGACCGGATGCCAAATAAAACATGAGTGGATTTTACTTAATGATAAGGAAATGCTGTACTCAGAGATAAAAACCTTGCTTTTTTCTTTTTTGATTTGAATCCAGCTGATGCCATAGTGAGACTAATCATGGCAGGCAAGCCAAATGATGACGCACCTTTCTAACAATGACAGAATATGTGACTGTTATTGAGCAGGCATGCCAAGTATTATTTATTTTAACTGATGGGAAAGTATTCAGTCTTCTTCTGGTACAAAAGATGGGAATAATAAATTAAAATGTAAAAAAGAGATATGAAATGCAGTAAAATTTATTGCGTGGCATGTAGGAGGAAAGAGCTTTCTAGGTATTTGTAATTTTAGAAGTTATAGGCTTTTAAATGTGTCAGAATAAAGGGTTATTGCTCAAACACCTCATCCGAAATAGATTTAGAATGGGAGGATCACTTATTACCACCTATTATTATGTGGAAAGCCCACCACAGCGGCATGACCACAAACACATACATTTCAATCAGAAAGAATTCAACCATTCTTGACAACGTGCTGGATACATAAAATGTACAGTGACAGTAATATTTCCCTGACTTTTATTTTTGCTAAAATACTGTGCACATACTTAGTTTTTTTCTTTCTTTTTTTTCTAGAATTGTAGCAGTGTTGGTATTCAAAGTTTGCAAAAGTAATTAGTAGTAATGCAGATCAATATAATTCATATAAAAAGACTATAATATACAGTTATTTTATATTATATAACTTATTATGAATCAATAGGAGATAAAAAACATTAAAAGTTTCTCCATAGCACCTTTATTCAAATTTTAACTGTTCCTGAGCAAATAAAAATATATATATATATTTCCAATCTGCCCTAATATGGGCAATACTTTCATGCCAACCTTTGTTCAAAAAGAGGGTAAGATTACAAAAATGTAAGATTACAAAACCTCAGCAAGTTATATAAACAACAGCAAACATCACTCACAGGAAATTAGTTACATCATCGCAAATGTCATCTTCCCAGACATTACGTACTAGTCATTTGATGTTGTGCTTTGATATTTAACGAGCCACCAATTTGTTTCTTTGAAGTTACTGTAAGATAAATATTCCAGGTGGAATGGAATGTGAAATAATTACGCAACACATGAAAATAAAACATTGTTAATGGACTCAAATACACATGCTGCAATTTCCTCATATATACAGACTGATTTTTTTCAAAAAAGTGCTTGATATCGAATATGTTGAAATATTAATGTTATTCAAAGTACTATATTCCTTCGGTCAGAAGCAGTTGCTATATGATTTTAAGTTTGGATGCCATGGTGAGCAATGGTTCACCTCTGTGATTGGCTTATAGATACTGGGACAGAACACGTGGAATGGGATTGCCTGTGGAAATGTCCTCTTGGAGTTTCCCCCCTGTTACCACTTTCCAGGGATTGGAACTCCACATTCATACCAGCCAACAAAAGGATGCGGTGTGCGCCTTCCGATGGGACCGAAATTCACTGGCTCTTGCCTGTATGACCGATAATATCCTGAAATCCACAAACGGCATCATGTTACAATGCTGACTGATCACTCTCTTAAACACGCACATGACACGATGAAGACAAACTACAGAGCACGCTCATGTATGTCATACCTTGAGCTGTGGGTAGGTTGAGGGAGAGATTGTGTGGTCCTGTCCTTCCATCTAGATAAGAGTCCACAAACTGGCAGTGGTCCTCTCCATGGCCAAATGTATCAGCAATGCTGTAGAACGGCTCTGAAATGGAAAACAGTCGTAGATTGAGTATCCCTCAGGACCCAAACCTCAGACAGCGCCTTGTGTTTAGTTGAGGGAAACTGTGGTTTGGATCGGATTGTTCCAAGGCTTTTTGGCCAGCGCTAAAAAAAACGGGGCGCTTTATATTACAGACACACTAATCATTAGATTAAAGTTTTAAATGTATTATGTTGTTTGAAAGAAAGGTCAGCACCTCTCAGTCCATCTCCCATGAAGATTTTATAGCGTAACGAGTTGCAGAGGACGACGCCGACAAACTTCCTATACCAAGTGCGCTTGACAAACTGACTTCCTTTACAAGAACTGTGGGCAGGGTTATACCTGAACGAGAATGGGATCCAGATGGGCTCCCCACCTAGAAAGGAAATTAATGTCAATAACAGATATTTTTAATTTCAGGGCATTATTGTATGGAAATATCACGAAAAAGTAAAAATGATGACCTTTTTGCTGGTTAGTGCAAAGTAAACCCTACCAAATCAAAACTCCATTACCATGATTTTAATAAAGCTGAGTTATTGCTGGTCACATGCTAGTTTTTTCAACACATTGATCTCAAACATACAGTAATATAATGATGTAATGATGATGATCTCTTACCAGGGGGTCTTTCTATGAGCAGGGGATCATCTAGATAAAACAAAAATGGTATTAATGAACATTTTTGAATCAAACAACCAATATGTGGGTTCAGACAAAAGAAGACTCACCTGATTCTGTAACATATGTTAAAGTTTCACTGAGTGGCCCCAGTCCAAAGATATTTTTTGCTTGAACTTTGAAGTAATACCTGAGGACAAGAATGAAAGCATTTATTTATTAATTTAAAATCTATGTTTTGCTGTCATGAACAGACAAAAGCACCTTATATGTATAAAACTCAACTGGACAATCACTTCTAATGTTAAAATGAAAGAATAAGGACTGAATGAAGGATTAAAAGTGAAAAGAAAGACAAATTCATAGAAAATGAGGTAATACTTTAGTGTAACAACAAATTCTCCATATTGACTAAGTGCTTATTAATGTCACGCCTAGCTGGAGTTTGCCAGTAAAGACTGCTTCTGGCACTCCAGCCTTAGACTCTTTCTGTGTGTTTCATGTCTGTTTCTCCTGGACTCCATTC